>JAAGEH010000013.1:7149611-7347480 GCA_011751065.1 Lasiurus cinereus
AATACTTCCAGTACTATGTCGAACAGGAGAGGTGAGAGTGGGCATCCATGTCTTGTTCCTGTTCTTAGGGGAAATGGTTTTAGTTTTTGCCCATTGAGTATGATGTTAGCTGTGGGTTTATCATATATGGCTTTTATGATGTTGAGGTATGATCCTTCTATTCCCACTTTGCTGAGAGTTTTTATCAAGAAAGGATGTTGGATTTTGTCAAATGCTTTTTCTGCATCAATTGATATGACTATGTGATTTTTATCTCTCAATTTGTTTATGTGATGTATCACATTTATTGATTTGCGGATATTGAACCATCCCTGCATTCCTGGGATGAATCCTGCTTCGTCATGGTGTATGATCTTTCTGATGTACTGCTGGATCCGGTTTGCTAGAATTTTGTTGAGGATTTTGGCATCTATGTTCATGAGAGATATTGGCCTATAATTCTCTTTCATTGTGTTGTCTTTATCTGGTTTTGGTATTAGGGTGATGCTGGCTTCATAGAAGGTGTTTGGTAGTATTCCTTCTTCTTGAATGTTTTTGAATAGTCTGAGGAGGATAGGTTTTAATTCTTCCTTGAATGTTTGGTAAAACTCTCCTGTGTAGCCATCTGGACCCGGGCTTTTATTTGCTGGAAGCATTTTGATTACTGCTTCAATTTCTTCCATGGTTATTGGACTATTGAGATGTTTGGCTTCCTCCTCATTGAGTTTTGGGAGGTTATATTTTTCTAGGAAAATGTCCATTTCTTGCAGGTTGTCCAATTTGTTGGAATAGAGTTGTTCATAGTATTTTTTAACAATCCTTTGTATTTCCACAGGGTCTGTGGTTATTTCTCCTCTTTCATTTCTGATTTTGTTTATTTGGGTCTTCTCTCTTTGCTTCTTGATGAGCCTGGCTAGGGGTCCATCAATCTTGTTTATCCTTTCAAAGAACCAGCTCTTTGTTTTGTTGATCTTTTGAATTGTTTCTTTGGTCTCCAAGTTGTTTATCTCCGCTCTGATCTTCACTATTTCCTTCCTTCTGAGTACACTGGACTTTTCTTGTTGCTCACGTTCTAGCTCTTTGAGTTGTAGGTTTAGGTGATTTATTACCATTATTTCCTGTTTTTTGCAGTAGGCTTGTAGGGCTATGAACTTCCCTCTCAAGACTGCTTTCACTGTGTCCCATAAATTTTGTATTGTTGTGTTGCCATTGTCATTTGTTGCCATGATGTTTTTTATTTCTTCCTTGATCTCTCTGGTTACCCAATCGTTGTTTAAAAGCATGCTGTTTAGTCTCCATGTGTTTGATTTCTTTCTATTGTTTGTATTATAGTTGATTTCCAGTTTTATGCCACTGTGGTCTGAGAAAATGCTTGATATGATTTCTATCTTCTTGAATTTGAAGAGACTTTTCTTATGACCCAACATATGATCTATCTTTGAAAATGACCCATGTGCATTGGAGAAGAATGTATATTCTGTGGCTTTGGGGTGAAATGTTCTGAAGATGTCAATTAATTCCATCTGTTCTAGTGAGTCATTTAGGATTGATGTTTCTTTGCTGATTTTTTTGTTTAGAGGATTTGTCCAATGGTGACAGTGGGGTATTAAAGTCTCCTACTATGATTGTATTGCTGTCAATCTCTCCCTTAATATCCTCCAAGAGTTTTTTTTTTATGTATTTAGGTGCTCCTATATTGGGTGCATATATGTTTACCAGAGTTATTTCTTCTTGTTGGATTGTTCCCTTTAGTATTATGAAGTGGCCTTCTTTATCTCTTGTTATCTCCTTCACTTTGAGATCTAATTTGTCAGATATAAGTATTGCAACCCCAGCTTTTTTTTCATTTCCATTTGCCTGAAGTACCATGTTCCATCCCTTCACCCTCAATCTGTGTGCGTCTCTTTTCCTAAGGTGGGTTTCTTGCAGACAGCAGATATATGGATCATGTTTTCTTATCCATTCGGTTACCCTATGTCTTTTGATTGGGGCATTTAATCCGTTTACATTTAAAGTTATTATTGATAAGTACTTATCTGTTGCCATTTTTAGTCCTTACCCCCGAGTTCCTTCATCGCTTCCTCTTTCTTTTTATTACAGCAGACATTTTAACATTTCTTGCATTGCTGGTTTGGTGGTAATATATTCCCTTAGTCCTTTTTTGTCTGTGAAGCTTTTGATTTCACCTTCAATTTTGATTGAGAGTCTTGCAGGGTACAGTATTCTTGGATTCAGACCCTTCCTTTGCATGACTTTGTATATTTCATTCCATTCTCTTCTGTCCTGAGGAGTTTCTGTTGAGAAGTCAGTAGCTAGTCTTATGGGGGTTCCTTTGTAGGTAACTTTCTGTTTCTCTCTGGCTGCTTTTAAGATTCTTACTTTGTCGTCTGTGTTTGCCAGTTTAATTATAATGTGCCCCGTTGTCATTTTGTTGGGGTTCATTTTGCTTGGGACTCTGTGAGCTTCTTGGATTTGTGTGGTTTTTTTCTTTTCTATATTGGGGAAATTTTCTGTCTTTATTTCTTCAAACACGTTCTCTAATCCTTGTTCAGTTTCCACTCTTTCTGGAACCCCAATTATGCGGATGTTATTTTGTTTCATGTTATCCCAAAGTTCCCTTAGACTCTCCTCTTGCTTTTTAACTTTTTTTTCTAGAAGCTGCTGTACTTGGGTATTTTTTCCTACCGTGTCTTCTAGCTCACTGATGCGGTCCTCTGCTTCTTCTAGTCTACTTTTGATGCTTTCTATTGAGTTCTTTATAGCAGTGATGTCATTATTCATTTCTTCTTGTTTATTCTGCACCTCCTCTAGTTTCTTCTGCATTTCTTCTTGTTTATTCTGCACCTCCTCTAGTTTCTTCTGCATTTCTTCTTCACGCTTCTTCGCCTCCTCTAGGTTCTTATTCGTTACCTCTTGGCTCTTACTCATATTGTCAAATTTGTCTTCCATTCTTTTCAACCACATTATGATAATTTCTCTGAACTCTTTCTCTGGTAGGCTTATTTGTGGTTCTATTTCGTTTACTTCCTTTTCTGGTGAAACCTGCCTTTCTGTCTTTTGTGGGCTGTTTCTTTTTCTGACCATGGTCTTTCTTCTCTGGGTGTCTGGTTATGTAGTGCTCTCTCCTACGTTGACTGAAAGGCACAAACTACAACACGACCAGCTACAGCACACAAGACACTGAGTAGAAATGTATTCAAGATGTTAATAATCACAAATAAGGTGACCATCAATGAAGGACAAATTAGGGGTAAATAGAGAAAGCAGAAGAGGTAAATGAGGAAGAAAGAAAAGAAAGAAGTGCAAAAATCAAATTGGGAGAGTGAGAAAAAAAAAGATAAATAAATGAACAATAAAATAAAATAAAATAAGTAAATAAAAAGGAGAAAAAGGAGAAGGAAAGAGGAAGAGAAAAAAGTCAGAGAGAAAAGAGGAACAAAATATAGATGTCAGGAGAGAAGTTCAATAGAACAGTCACTAATCCCAATAAAGGCCAGCAACCAGTACCTAGAGATTGATGCAAATTGCAAATAGCAACTGGTATCGAGGGAGATGAGGGAAAAGAGAGGTAGAAAACAAAGCAAGCAAAAAGCAAAATAAAACAAATAGAATAAACTAAAACAATCTCTCACAAAAAATTTCAAAAAATCGATATAATCACTTTTCAGGCAAATAGCAACAAAAGGACATAGAGAAAAAACAACTTTTTGGCTAATGAAGACAAGAGGGGAGAGGTTTGTGTGAACTTGTAGTAGGGGATTTGAAATTAGATATATAAATGGGGTGAAATTTTAACCAGGTAAAGAGAAAAATAGGGAGAATCTAAAGTTGGAAAAAGGAAAGAGAAACAAGACAGCAAAATGGGGAAAGTTAGGAGGAAAGTGTTGGCATAAAGGTGGAGTTGAGTTGGAGTAAAATTATGCTGAAGGGAAGATGAAAATAGAATGTAGAACTCTAATCCTGAAATAAAATAAAGAGAAAACAAAATGACACTTTTTTTTCCCAAAAACGGTAAAGTACTAGTAGTAATTAATAATACTAGTTTAAAACAAAAATGTAGTAATTATAAAGGTAAAATCAATTGAGGCAGAAAGAAAAAAAATATTCTTTTAATTAAAATATGTGAAAATGAAAAATAAATAATTAAAAATTAAGAAAAAGAAAAAAGGAAAAAAAAAGAAGAAGAAGAAAAATAGAATGATCCTTCACTTCCACTATTATTCTGCTTGGCACTCCTGTTTCCCAGTAGGGGAGGTACTGCATTTCCCTGTGTTCCCCTCTTTGTGTTTTAATCTCTTTATTCTCTTGTGGTTATGCGAGAGTCAATTTGTGTGTCATCCATTGGGTGGCAGTGTTTCGGAATTGATCTCTGAGACAAAGCACAGGACCTCTCTAGGCTGTGCTCAGATCCTGCTACTCTGTGGTTCCCAAAACCAGTTTGTGGGGGTTTTGCAGCCTGGACACTGCAATAACTCCCAGGTTGTCCCTCTGCCCCAGAGAAAAAGAGAAGAAAAAAAAAAGAGTCGTTTTCTGGAGCTCTCCTCTGTCAACAGCTCAGAGGGTTTGCCTTCACACTCAGGGCTCACGCCCTGACCACCTCTCCGGACCTCTCCAGAGGCAGCTTTCCACAGCCCAGCTCCCACAGTGTCCGCGTCTCTGCCCTGTGGGGGTAGGAGACCGCACCCTGGCCCAGGCAAAATCTGACCCTTCCGCGCGCGCGCTGGCGCGCAGTGTGGATCTCTGAATCCTCCGCCTGCGCGTCTGTGCTGCCTGGGAAACCGCGCTCTGGGTCCTGGCTGCTCTGTGGGTGCCTCCGTCAGCCACAGCTTTCAGACCTCGGCAGACATCCACCTCCCCCTTAAGTCAGGCGCAATCTGATCTTTCTGTTCGCTCTGTGGATCTCTGATTCCGCCAAGTGTCTGAGCCGATTGGAGAGCGGAGTTCTGGGTCCCCGGGTTCCTGGCTGCTCGTGGGTGCCCAGCCGAAGCCTTCAGCGCGCCGCAGACATCCACCTCCCTCTGCAAGATGGCTCGGGCTCCGCGTTCGCGCTGGTGGCTCCGGCCGACAAAAACCCCGTGGCAGTGGGGCTGCCTGGCCGGGAGAGCCCCTTCCAGCAGGTCTCCGCCTTCCCCTGGAGGACAACTGACTCCTAGCTTGCCAACAAACACTCCCAATGCAACTCTCAGCCGCTCTCTCTCCCTCTGCCCAGCAACAAAGCTCCAGACGCGTCCGTCTACTCCGCCACCATTTTCCACCTCCACATTTTTATTTCTAATCAGTATTATTATTACTACTATTTTACCTTTTTTTAAGTATCATTTTATTTTCTATTTATTTTACTTTGGGATTAGTGTTCTACATTCTATTTACATCTTCCCTTTAGCATCATGTTACTATATCTATATCTCAACTTTACCTTTATGCCATCACTCTTTTCCTAACTTTTCCCCTTTAATTGCCCTGTTTGTCTTACCCTTTTCTTGCTTCAGATTTTTCCCTATTCCTTCTTTTTACCTGCTGTTAAAATTTCACCCTACTTATATATCTAGTTTCCAATCCCCTGCTCCAAGTCCATACATACCTCTCGCTTCTCTGTCTTCACTATCCAAAAAATTGTTCTCTTTGTCCTTTGTTGTTGTTTTCTTGAATGTTGATTATATCGATTTTTATGCTTGTTTGTGAAATAGTTTTGCTTACTCTTTTTCTTGTTTGTTTTGCTTGTGCTTGTTTTATTCTTCTATTTTTCCCTCATTTTACTTGTTATTACTTGTTGTTTGTAGTTTGTATTCATCTCCAGGTACTTTTTACTGGCATTTCTTGGGATTACTGGCTGTTCTATTCGAGTTTTCTCCCCATATATATAGTTTGTTTCCTCCTTCTTATTCTCTTACTTTTATCTCTTTTTTTTCCTTTTCCAAATTTAATTTTTGAATTCTTGTCTTTTTTTTCCTCTTCCTCTTTCTCTCCTATTCTTTAATTTGCCTTTCTCTGGTAGTCATCTATATTTAGGGTTATTAATATCATGAATACATTTCTGTTCAGTACCTTGTGCATTGCATCTGGTTGTATTGTATTTTGTGCTTATAAATCAATGAGGGGAGAGAGAGAACTACATAGCTAGACAACCAGAGAGGAGAGACCATGGAGAGACCAAAAAACAGCCCAGATATGAAAGAAAAGCAGGCATCACCAGAAAAAAAAAGTAAATGAAATTGAGGTCAGCAACCTGTCAGAGAAAGAATTCAGAGAAATCGTCATAAGGTGGCTGACAAGAATGGAGGACAAATTTGACAATATGTGTAAGAGCCATGAGGAAATGAAGAACGAAGAAGAAATGAAAAATGACCTTGCTGCTATAAGGAATTCAATAGAAAGCATCAAGAGTAGACTAGAAAAAGCAGAAGACTGCACCAGTGAGCTGGAAGACAAAGTAGGAAAAATAAACAAATAGAGCAGTTTCTAGAAAAAAAAATTAAGAAGCAGGAGGAAAGCTAAGGGAACTTTGCAACAACACGAAACACAAAACAACACGCACATAATAGGGATACCAGAAGGAGAAGAAACTGAGCAAGGAAGAGAAAACTTGTTGGAAGAAATAATGGCAGAAAACTTCCCTGATATAGGAAAGAAAAAACCAACACAAATCCAAGAAACTCACAAAGTCCCAAGCAAAATGAACCTCAAAAGACTGACAACAAGGCATATTATAATTAAATTGGCAAACACCAACACAAAGTAAGAATCTTAAAATCAGCCATAGAGAGACAGAAAGTTACCTAAAAAGGAACCCCCATCAGACTACCGACTGATTTTTCAACAGAAACACATGAGGCCAGAAATAAATAGAATGAAATACACAAAGTAATGCAAAGGAAGGGTCTGAATCCAAGCATATTGTTTCAATCAAAATATAAGGTGAAATCGAGTGCTTCACAGACAAAAAAGGACTAAGAGAATGTATTACCACCAAACCAGCAATGAAAGAAATGCTAAAGTGTCTGCTGTAAAAAAGAAGAAAAAGAAGAAGAAAGAAAGAAAGAAAGAAAGAAAGAAAGAAAGAAAGAGAAATAGGAAACGAAGAAGATACACAGGGGTAAAGAATAAAAATGACAACAAATGAGTACCTCTCAATTGTAACTTTAAATGTAAATGGATTAAATACCCCAATCAAAAGACATAGGGTAACAGATTGGATAAGAAAATATGACCCATATATCTGCTATCTACAAGAAACACACCTCAGAAAAAAATATGCACACAGACTGAGGGTAAAGGCATAGAAGATGGTTTTTCAAGCAAATGGAAATGAAAATATGCTGGGGTAGCAATACTTATAACTGACAAATTAGATCTCAAAGTGAAGGACATAACAAGAGATAAAGAAAGGCACTTCATAATATTAAAGGAAGCAATTCAACAAAATAAATGACTCTGATAAACATATATGCACCTAATACAAAGGCACCTAAATACATAAAAAACTCCTGGAGGATATCAAGGGAGAGACAGCAATATAATCATAGTAGGAGACTTTAATACCCCACTGTCACCAATGGACAAATCCTTTAAACAAAAAATCAGGAAAAACATCAATCATAAATGACTCACTAGACTAGATAAAATTAATTGACATCTTCAAAGAGTTTCACCTCAAAGCTACAGAATATACATTCTTCTCAAGTGCACATGGATCATTTTCAAAGATAGACCATATGTTGGTTCATAGGCAAAGTGTTCAAATTCAAAAAGATAGAAATCATATCAAGCATTTTCTCAGATCACAGTGGCATAAAACTGGAAATCAACTACAATAAAAACAATGCAAAGTAATGAATCAAACACATACAGACTAAACAGCATGCTATTAAACAATGACTGGGTAACCAGAGAGATAAAGAAAAAAATAAAAAAAAAAATACATAGTAACAAATGAGAATGAAAACACAACAATGCAAAATCTATGGGACACAGTGAAAGCTGTCTTGAGAGGGAAGTTCATAGCTCTACAAGCCTAATAGAAAAGAAAAAAGAAAAAAATTACCTAACTTTACAACTCGAAGAGTTAGAAAGAGTGCAAAAATAAAAGCCCAGTATAAGGAGAAGGAAAGATAGTAAAGATCAGAGCTGAGATAAAAGAGAGAGAGACCAAAGAAACAATTCAAAAGATCAACAAAACAATTTATCTTTGAAAGGATAAATAACATTGATGAACCTCTAGCCAGGCTCTCCAAGAAGCAAAGATAGAGGATTCAAATAAACAAAATCAGAAATGAAGAGATGAAAAAACAATAGACCCCACCGAAATACAATGGATTGTTAAAAAATACGTACTATGAACAACCCCATTCTAACAAACTGGACAACCTAGAGGAAATGGACATATTCCTAGAAAAATACAAGCTTCCAAAACTCAATCAGCATGAAGATTAACATCTTAATAGACCAATAACTATGGAAGAAATTGAAGCAGTCATCAAAAAGCTTACAACAAACAAAAGCCCGGGTCCAGATGGCTACACAGAAGAGTTTTACCAAACATTCAAGGAAGAATTAAAACCTATCTCCATCAGACTATTCCAAAAAAGGCCAGAAGAACGAACACTTCCAAGCTCCTTCTATGAAGCCAGCATCAGCCAAAGACCAAAACCCGATAAAGACAACACAATGAAAGAGAGTTACAGGCCAATTACCCTCATGAACATAGATGCCAAAATCTTCAACAAAATTATAGCAAATCGGATCCAGTAGTACATCATAAAGATCATACACCATAACCAAGGAAGATTTATCCCAGGGATGCAAGGATGGTACAATATCCACAAATCAATAAACATGATACATCACATAAACAAATTGAGAGATAAAAATCACATAGTCGTATCAATTGAAGCAGAAAAAGCATTTGACAAAATCCAACACCCTTTCTTGATAAAAACTCTCAGCAAGGTGGGAATAGAAGGATCATACGTCAACATCATAAAAGCCATATATAATAAACCCACAGCTAACATCATACTCAATGGGCAAAAACTAAAACCATTTCCCCTAGGAACAGGAACAAGACAGGGATGTCCAACTCACCACTCGTGTTCGACATAGTACTGGAAATATTAGCCATTGGATTAGAAAAGAAGAAGAAATAAAAGGCATCCAAATTGGAAAAGCAGAAGTAAAGCTGTCCTTATTTGCAGATGACATGATACAGTACATAAAAAACACAAAAGACTCCATCCAAAAACTAATAGACATAATAAATGAATCCAGCAATGTAGCTGTATACAAAATTAATGGCAAGAAATCTATGGCATTTCTATACACTAATGAAGTTACAGAAAGAGAGACTAAAAAGCAATCCCATTTAATATTTCACTGAAAAAATTAAGATATCTAGGAATAAACCTAACTAAGGAGGTAAAAGACTTATATGCAGAAAACTACAGGACACTGAAAAAAGAGATCGAGGAAGATGTAAACAGCAATCTATAGGTTCAATGTACTCCCCATTGAAATACCAAGGACATATTTCACAGACCTAGAAAGAACTCTCCAAAGATTCATCTGGAACAACAACAAAACAAAACAAAACAAAACAAATAGCCACAGCAATCCTGAGAAAGAAGAATAAAGTAGGTGTGATCAATACCAGATTTCAAGCTGTATTACAAAGCCACTGTTCTCAAAATAGCCTGGTACTGGCACAAGAACACACATATAGACTAATGGAATAAAATAGAGAATCCAGATATTGACCCAAACCAGAATGCTCAATTAATATTTGACAAAGGAGGCATGAACATACAATGGAATCAAGACAGTATCTTCAATAAATGGTGTTGGGAAAATTGGACAGATACATGCAAAAAAATGAAACTGGATCACTAACTTATACCCTATACAAAAATAAAGTTCAAAAGGATACAGGATTTAAACATAAGACGGGAAACCATAAAAACACTAAAGGAATCAATAGGCAGCAAAATCTCAGACATATGCTGAAGGAACTTCTTCACTGATACTGCTCCAAGGGCAGTGGAAGCTAAAGAGAAAATAAACAAATGGGACTACATCAAAATAAAAAACTTTTGCACAGCAAAAGAAACCATCAAGGAAACAACAATAAAGATCACTGTATGGGAGAACATATTTGCAAATGTTATCACTGATAAAGTTTTAATCTCCAAAATCTACAGCCAACTTATACAACTTAATAAAAGGAAGATAAATGATCCAATAAAAAAATGGGCAATGGACCTAAATAGAACCTTTTCAAAAGACGACAGAAGGAAGGCCAAGAGACACATGCAAACATGTTCAAAGTCACTAATTATCTGAGAGATGCAAATCAAAACAACAATGTGATACCATCTCACACCTGTCAGAATGGCAATCAACAATAAATAAATGACAAGTGTTGGCGAGGATGCAGAGAAAAAGGAACCCTTGTGCACTGTTGGTGGGAATGCAGACTGGTGCAGCCACTGTGGAGAACAGTATGGAGTTTCCTCAAAAAACTAAAAATGGAACTTCCATTTGACCCAGCAATCCCACTCTTAGGAATATATCCTAAGAAACTAGAAACACCAATCAGAAAGGATATATGCTCCCCTATGTTCATAGCAGCACAATTTCCAATAGCTAAGATTTGGAAATGATCTAAGTGTCCATCAGGAGATGACTGGATCAGAAAACTTTAGTATATCTACACAATAGAATATTATGCTGCCATAAAAAAGAAGGAATTCTTACCATTTGCAGCAACCTGGATGGAACTGGAGAGCCTTATGGTAAGTGAAATAAGCCAATCAATGAAAGAAAAATGCCACATAATGTACTTTATGAATAATAAAGTACATTATAAACTGATGAACAAAAAGATAGATACAGAGGCAGTAACGCATCAAACAGACTGTCAAATTACAGTGGGAAAATTAGTGAGAGGTCGGGTAGATAAGAGATCAACTGTTGGACTTGTATGCATGCATATAAGCATAATCAATGGACACAAGACCCTGGGGAGTTAGGGTATGCATGGGAGTGAGGGGCAATGGGAAGATATGCACACATGTAGTACATTAATAAAGAAATTAATAAAAGAATATATGCACAAAAATGTTCATTCAGTATTATTTACAATAGTCAAGAAAGGGAAGAAAGTAAAGTTCCCATAAAGAGATAAATTGGTAAAAACACCGTGGTACATTTACACAATGCAATACTACTGAGCGATAAAAAATTAAATATCATCATTTGTGACAGCATGTATAGAGCTAGAGGGTATTCAGATAAGTAAAATAAGTCAGACAGAGTAAAAGAAATACCATAAGATTTCACTTATGTGTGTGATCTAAAGAAAAAAATAAAGAAAGAAAAAAATGAAATAAACTTTTAGATGCAGAGTACAAATTTCCAAAGGGGAAGAGGGTTGGGAGATGGGTTAAAAACTTCATGGGATTAAGAAGTACAAATTTGGCATGGCCAGTGTGGCTCATTGGTTGATCATCAATCCATGAAGCAAGAGGGTCCTGGTTCGATTACTGGGTTGCAGGCTGAATCCCCAATGGAGCATGCAGGAGACAGCTAATTAATGTTTCTCTTCTATCAATGGATATTTCAATCTCTCTGTTCTTCTCCCTTCCTTTCTTTCTTAAAATCAATAAGAAGATATTTTTTAAAAATTTAAAATTAAAGAAATTTTTAAAAGTACAAGTTGGTAGTTACAGAATAATTACATGGTTAGAAATTATAGCAAAGGGAATCTATGCTAATGAAAGAGTAATATGCAAATTGGTCAGGACACCTTCATTGTAACAACCAAACTGCAGGCTGCATGGGGCTACCAGGCCAACGTGGGGACGGGGGGCGGGGTGACAGTGAGGGATGACCAGGCCAGCAGAGGGGGGCACTAAAAGGAAACCAAGCCAATGGAGGGGCAGTTGGGGCAACCAGGCTGATGCGGGGAGGGGGGGACCATTGGGAGCGACCAGGCTGGTAAGCAGGGCAGTTATGGGCAATCAGCCTGGCAGGCAGAGGTAATTAGGGGTGATCAGGCTGGCAGGGGGGCAGTTAGGGACAATCAGACAGGCAGGCATGTGAGCAGTTAGGATCCAGTAGTTTCAGGGATTAAGCCTAACCTGGCATTCAGATATCCCTTGAGGGGTCCCAAATTGGAGAAGGTGCAGGCTGGGCTAGTGGGACCCCTCCCGCATGCATGAATTTCATGCACCGGGCCTCTAGTATTGTCAATAATATTGTAATAACAATGCATGGGGCCAGGTGTGTACTTGAAATATTGAGAGTACCACTCTATCAAGTACATGATTTTCTAACAGGTATTCTGTACATCTGTAACTAATACAGAATAATATTTCATGTAAACTGTAATTTAAAAAAGAATAAAATAAAAACATGTAGCCATCTTGTGTTTCTTATAGCCCTGACTATTCATTTAATTTAAAGCCATTTTCTACCCATATTATTTTTTTAAAATTTAGGATCAGACTGTTGCTATGTTACAAGGACATCAGGATGGCGAAGTCTAGCAATGGGGGTTATTTTTTGTAGAAACAGATGGATTTCACCCACATGTGCTGAAATCTATAAATTCTGTTGCTGCTTCCTTTACATGTTAGTCAGCTAGGGCATTTCCCTGATACTTGGATTCAATATTTTTAGTTTGAGCTTCAATTTTAATGGCAGTTGTTTCAGAATTTAAGAGAATAGCAGTAAGAAGATCATTTACTTACTTGTACATTTTGGGGATCCTGGAGGACATAAGAAAACCCATTTGTTTCCATAACATTCTAAAATCCTGAGTAAACCAAAAGGCATATCAACAATCATATAAATATTTACAGTTTGTCCTGATAACTGGAATGTTTGGATAAGGGCATAAAGCTCTGCTTGTTGGGCTGATTTATCTTGTCAGAAATTTCCCTTTTTTTTTTTGAGTAAATTGCATTGTGAGTTGTAACATAACCAGCCTGAAAATTTTCTTTTCCATATGACCCATCTGCAAACAAGGTTAAATCAGGATTAAAGGATGGTTCATAAATCAGGACCCAGTGTCACAAAAAGGTTGTTATTTATTACCTAATAGTTATGGTGCTTGACTTCATCAGGTAGTAAGGATTAAGGGTGTTGTAGGTGTGGATAAAAGGAACTTCATGGTAACCTGACAAGCTCAGGGGAGGCCTGCGTGGCAGTCTTGAAAAATCAGAGACATAAAATAACCACAAAAGATGGTCTGAAAATTAAATATTTAACTACAAACAGGTTGTGGTGGGTAGTCATGTCCTAAGCTGGTATTTTCCCTGACAAAGATCAACTTACATCTTTACTCAGGCCATTTTGCTTCTAAGATAACTATCTGTGAGATGTCTGGCTAACTTGTGAATTCCTTTTTTCCCCTGGACCCATTAGGGCACAACAAATAGCACTATGACACTCCCTCATTGTTATTGTATCAAGTTAATTGTCAACTATTAATTATGTTAAACTATCCTGTATCCATCTATGGATAAAAGATGCACATGTCCATCATTTTGCTTTTTTATTCTATCCCAGAGGTTTCCCCGCGTTGCTTTATCCCACCTCCTTAATCTATCACCAATGAATTTCATGTAACCCACTTATGTCCCTTTCCTTTGATTGGAATATATAAATACAGATGTAACCCACCATTCTCTGGAGCATTATCTAAATTCGTTGAGGTTCTGCTTCTCGGAATATGTTGACAGTTTGGCTCAAACAAACTCACAAAATTCTTTACAGGTCTGAATGCTTTTTATGTTAACATAGGATTTAATATGTAGAGTAGGTGGTGAAAGTAGATGGATCTCATAAGAAATTAGTCTACTTGTAGAGAAATGTTGAGTCAATTCAGAGTTATGAAGATTTTGGACAGTGTGTACAGTTTCCAAATAAGTATCAGTTTTCAGGATTAAATTTGCTAAGGCTTACACTAACCTTGCAGCTACAGCTATAGCCTAAAAACAGCTAAGATGAACATGAGCAACTAAATGAAGTTGTGTGCTATTATAAGCAACAGTCTTATTTTTATTACCACGTTCTTGTATAAGCATTCCCAGAGCCTGATTATCCCTTTCATGCACAATTAAAGTAAAAGGTTTTGCATAGTTAGGTAGCCCTAAGGCAATAAGTTCTTGTAGTGATTGTTTCAATCTTATAAAATTTTGCTTATGTTTATCTTTCCAAGGAAGGGGTCGAGGGACTCAGTTTTTATAAGTTTGTAGAGTGGGGAGGCTAACAGAAAATAATTAGCAATCTATAGTCTGTAATAAGCAGTCAAGCCTAGAAATCCATGAAACTGTCACTTCATAGTGACAAGTCTAAGAAATTCCTGGATTAGTTTGATTCTTTTTGGAGTCAGATGAATTCCATCAGTGCTTAGATCATGACCTGGATAATAAGTGTCCAAAGATAAAAGTAATTTTTCTGTAGAGACTTTGTATACTTTTTCAGGTAACTATTGTAGCAAATAAATGGAATCATTTTATGAATGTTATTTGGATAACTTAGCACATCAAGAGGTTATCTAAGTATTGTAAAAAGGTCAACTCTCTTGGGAAACTGTGGGTACTCAAATCTTGGTGAAGTACTTGAGAGAAATAAGAAGTCTCAGGCCCTGGCTGGATGGCTCAGTTGGTGGCAGTGTCATCCTGTACACCAAAAATAAAGGTTGTGGGTTCAGTTCCTGGTCAGGTTGCATACAGGAAGCAACTGATTATATATATATATATATATATATCTCCATCTCTAAAATCAATAAGTATATCCTCAGGTGAGGAGGAGGAGGAGGAGGAGGAGAAGAAGAAGAAGAAGAAGAAGAAGGAGAAGGAGAAGGAGAAGGAGAAGGAGAAGGAGAAGGAGAAGGAGAAGGAGAAGGAGAAGGAGAAGGAGGAGAAGGAGAAGGAGAAGGAGAAGGAGAAGAAGAAGAAGGAGGAGGAGGAGGAGGAGGAGGAGGAGGAGGAGGAGGAGGAACAGCATCCTCAGTGAACCCCTGAGGCATAACTATCCATATACTTTGTCAATTGTTTCAACTAAATGCAAATAATATATTGACTGTGAGGGTTCACAAGAATGATGAGAGAGAGAGAGAGAGAGAGAGAGAGAGAGAGAGAGAGAGAGAGAGAGAAAGATGGAGACATAGGTGAACACCTAAACTGCTGCCTCACACCACAATTTCAAAATTACAACTAAAAGAAAGAACGGACATCATCCAGAACCACAGGAAAGCTGGCTGAGTGGAAATTCTACAACTAGAAGGAAGGAGAGGGGCTCACAGAGACCCAGAGGAGCTGCAAAAAGCTGAGGCATGGAGATGCGCACATGGAGAGAGCAGGTACCAGAGTTCCTGGCTGGCTTTCTCTGGCAGGAGGGAGACGGGAGGCCCCCAACTGCACTGAATTCCAGGTCTGAGTGAGATGCATACAGGGGGCGTTTGGACTGTGAAAAGGGAGAAGTGCACGGAAATTTAAAGGAGCTGAAAAGGGCAGAAGTCTGGTGGTGGGCACAACACTGCGCACAGAAGACAGACTACTGATTGTGCCGGTGGCTTTCACTAGTGGACGGGAGATAGAGCCTCCCAACTGCGCCACTTCTAACTCCACTAAACCCCAGTTTCAGGTGAGACCCTGGGGACCCAGATTCATACAGGTCCTGGAGCAAAGGGTGGCTGGAAAGGCAGCAGTCTAGAGGCACTGCATGTGCGCACAGGGATGGCTCCAGCGATTACTGAGAGACACGTGAGACCCAGGGGCCTTGTAGGGCGGGGATGACTGGAAGGCAAGGCGGTCCTCTAAGCCCTGAGATTCCACCCCTCCCAAGCTCAACAGAGAGGCTTTTGCACTTTTGCAAGTCTTGTATCATAAGGCTGAATCCAACAAAGAAGTTCTCCCAACAGTGAAAATGGGAAGACAAAGGAAGAGATCACAAACAAAAGAAATGGAGGAAAACAAAAGACTGGATATAGAGTTAAAAAACATGGTAATAAGGTTTTCCAAGAACTTCCTAGAAAAGATGGATAAATTTAGTAAGACCCAAGAGGAGATGAAAAAGGACCAACTAGAGATGAAAATGGACCAACTAGAAATTAAATATACCCTGACTGAAATAAAAAATATTATACAGAAACCAAATAGCAGACTAGAGGAAGGAAAGAATCAAGTAAAAAATATGAAATATAAAGAAGCAGAAAACACTCAACTGGAAAAGCAAGAAGAAAAAAGAATCCAAAAATTTGAAGATAATGTAAGGAACCTCTGGGACAACTTCAAGCGTACCAACATCAGAATTGTGGGGGTGCCAGAAGAAGAGAGAGAGCAAGATACTGGAAACCTATTTGAACAAATAATGACTGAAAACTTCCCACATCTGCTGAAAAGAAATAGACTTACAAGACCAGGAAGCACACAAAATCCCAAATAAAAGGAATCCAAAGAGGACCACACCAAGACACATCATAATTAAAATGCCAAGAACAAAAGACAAAGAAAGAATATTAAAAGCAGCAAGAGAAAAACAGTTAATTACCTACAAGGGAACACCCGTATGATTGTCAGCTGATTTCTCAACAGAAACTATGCAGGGCAGACGGGAGTGGCAAGAAATATTCAAAGTGGTGAATAGCAAAAACCTACAACCAAGAATACTCTAACCAGCAAAGCTATCATTCATTATTGAAGGGCAGATAAAGAGCTTCACAGATAAGAAAAAGCTAAAGGAGTTCATCAACAAGAAACCAGTATTATATTAAATGCTAAAGGTACTCTTTAAGAAGAGGAAGAAGAAAAGGATAAAGATAAAAATTATGAACAACAAATACATATCTATCAACAAGTGAATCTAAAAATCAAGTGAATTAAAAATACGATTAACAGAATAGACTGGTGAATATAATAGAATCAGGAGTACAGAAAAGGAATGGACTGATAATTCTCGGGGGAAAAGGGGTGAGTGGGGTGCAGGGAGAGACTAGTAAAAAACCATACACATGGATGAGGTCAATGCAGGGGGAGGTAAGGGTAGAGGGAGGGGTGGGAGGCGGGTAGAGGGGAGCTATGGAGGGAAAAAAAGAGAAACAAATGTAATAATCTGAACAATAAAGATTTAATTTAAAAAAATATTTTTATTGATTTTTTTACAGAGAGGAAGGGAGAGGGATAGTTAGAAACATCGATGAGAGAGAGACATCAATCAGCTGCCTCTTGCACGCCCTCTACTGGAGGTGTTCCCGCAACCAAGGTACAGGCCCTTGACCGGAATTGAACCTGGGACCTTTCAGTGTGCAGGCCGACGCTCTATCCTTTGAGCCAAACCGGTTTCGGCAAGATTTAATTTTTAACAAAAATCTGAACAAATGTCTCTAACAGTGAACCACTTAGAGTCTGATTGAACTTGTTTCAAAATAGCATTCATGTTTGGAATCCTGGACAAATCACCATTCCCATCCATTAGGTTTCTGGACCTATAAGATTGGCATGTTGCAGAGGATAGTACAGTAAATAGTTTCTGGTTAATCAGGTCTTCTACTATGTGTGTGTTGACTTGAATAGCCTCAGGGTTTAATGTATATGGTGATAATTTGGAGATAGGTTTGGTTATATCTATCTAAATCTTTCAATGTCAGTGTTAAAGGTAGCACACAGATTAAATTTGGGGACCTTTGTTTGAATTTTTTCTCTTCTATGTGAAAGTTAATTGTAAGATCAAGTTCAGTTTGTTCAGAAAATTCTACAGTGAGGTCTCTTTTCCATTTAGAAAGATATCTCTACCTTATAGATGGACTGGGGCATATCACATAGCAAAAAAGAAAGTTTTTCAGGAAAAGATGACTGTCATTTGTACTAACTGAGATTAAAAAAAAATTCTCTCTGAACTTTATTAGATACCATCACTATGGAAACTTTTTCACTCCAAGAGATTTGTTGACTATGAAGATGAGTTTTAAAGTAGAAAATATAATTTCAGTATCAACTAGAATTTGACAAGTTTTTCCATTAATTTTTTTTAATTTTAGTTTTCCCTTGGCTGTTTAAAGAAATTACAGTAATAATTTACAAGAGAACCCATTAGATCCCTATAAGCTGTGAAAAAGCACATATGGAGCCATCCTTTGGAGGTAGATGTGGGGACATTTGAGTTGAAGTTAAAGAATTTGCATAGGGTCTGATCTTTGAGGAAAATCTTTTCCAGTGTCCCTGCTGATTACAAATAAGACATTATTTCTGGGCCAACATTTTTTAAAATAAATCTTTATTGTTCAGTTTATTACAGATGTCTTGTTTTTGCCTACCATAGCTCCCCTCCATCTGATTCCCGACCCCCTACCCCATGCTCTTACCCCTGCAACTATCCTCATCCATGGGTATAAGATTTTTGTCCCATCTCTTCCCATTACCCTCACACCCCCTTTCCCCCTATAATTGTCAGTCCATTCTCTTTCTATGCTCCTGATTCTATTTTATTCACCACTTTATTCTGTTCATCAGATATTTTATTCACTTAATTTTTAGATTCACTTGATAGGTATGTATTTGTTATCACTCTGTTGTTCATAATTTTTATCTTTATCTTTTTCTTCTTCTTTCTCTTCTTAAAGAATACCATTCAACATTTCATATAATCCTGGTTTGGTGGTGATGAACTCCTTTAGCTTTTTCTTGTCTGTGAAGCTCTTTATCTGATCTTCAATTCGGAATGATAACTTTGCTGGGTAGAGTAATCTTGTTTGTAAGTTCTTGGTATTCATCACTTTGAATATTTCCTGCCACTCCCTTCTGGCCTGCATAGTGTCTGTTGAGAAATCAGCTGACAGTCGTATGGGTACTCCCCTGTATGTAACTAACTGTTTTTCTCTTGCTGCTTTTAAAATTCTTTGTCTTTTGCCCTTGGCATTTTAATAATGTTGTATCTTGGTATGGTCCTCTTTGGATTCATTTTTTTGTGTGTGTGTGTGTGGGGGGGGGTTCTTTGCAATTCCTGGACTTGTAAGTCCATTTCTTTCACCAGGTAGGGAAAGTTTTCAGTCATTATTTCTTCTACTAGGTTTTCAGTATCTTGCTCTCTCTCTTTTTCTGAAATCCCCCCCCCCCATAATTCTGATGTTGGTACACTTGAAGTTGTCCCAGAGGCTCCTTACACTATCTTCACATTTTTGGAATTTTTTTTCTTTTTGTTTTTCTGTTAGGGTGTTTCTTGCTTCCTCATATTTCAGATCTTTGGTTTGATTATCGGGGTCCTCTAATCTGTTGTTGGATTTCTGTATATTATTCTTTATTTCAGACAATGTATGTTTAATTTCTGACTGGTCCTTTTTCATTTTTTTTTTTTGGCAATCTCATTAAGATCCTTGAAGGCCTCATTAAGTTTCTCAGAGTTCTCAGTAAGTTTCTTGGCGGTTTGTAGAAGATTCTTGAGTAACCTTATAAATGTGGTTTTGAACTCTATGTTCAGTAGTTTGCTTTCCTCAATTCCTTTCATTCGTGACATGTTTCTTCCCTGTGTTAATGGAATAGCTTTGTGTGCTAGTTGTCCTTTATGACCCAGTAGCTCCACCTCTGCAATCACCTGAGGTGGACACTTTTGGTGTACCCCTTTGTGGGCTGGGTACAGTCTTGTTGTAGTTAAGCCTTGATTGCTATTGGTACAATGGGAGGAATTGACCTCCAGGCCAATTGACAGTGAGGGTTAGCTGTGTCTATTAATGGAAGAACTGCTGTGCTGGAGACACCCCTATGGGGTAGGGCTTGCTTCAGTGGGGCTTTGGTGCTCATCAAGTCTGCCTCTTGAGTGTGTCACTTACGTATATGAGGAGTTGAAATCTGGTGTCATCTCACACTGACTTCTAGTTACACTGGTTCTTGGGTCTCCAAAATGATACAAGTCAGCTAGTGTCTGAGCTACAGAGAGATCTGCAGATTTCTTCTCTTTGCTTGGAGTTTGGAAGTTTTTTTGTGGTCTGACCCAGTTGCAATTTGTTAAGTTGCCAGAGGGCAGACCATTCATAGGCAAAAGCCACTGCACACAGCTCAGTGGGTTTGCAAATTGGGCAGGGCAGGGTCTCAGGGAATTTCTAGGGCGTGGTAAACAGCAATGGCTGCCAATCAGCCTTCTCTGCATCACCTTGTTTCCATGTCCCCGTGTCCCACGTCTTGTGCCCCAGCACAGTAACAATGATTCCTGTGTGCACCTCTGTGAGAGAGCCACCCTCCCTTTCTGACCCGATGGCAGACAGTCCAGTTTCTCCCTGTATGAGTCTGGGTCCCCAGAATCTCGCTGGAAACTGGAGTTCAGAGCAGTCGGGAACTTGTAACTCCCTCCCAATTGAAAAAAACCACACATTAGCCCGAGTAAGTCTCCATACTTCTGCCTTTCTGAGCCTCTGCATGTCCTACCAGGTCTCAATGCACTTTTTTCTTTCCTTCTAGTTGTAGAATTTCTACTCATCCAGTTTTCCTGTGGTTCTGGGGGATAGTCGTTTTGTCTTTTAGTTTTAGTTTTGAGAGGCAGCACGTACAGGTGTATACTTTATGCTGCCATATTGGTTTTCCCTGGGCCAACAATTTAATAATAAATCTTCAGGGGCTGCAAGATATCAGGGTAAGGTGTCATTTTGGGTCTTTGGCCTTGGAGGTTTTGTAGCTGTAAAGCTAATAGTATGGCAGAGTTTTGTTTCCAATCTTGTTCCATCATCCTTTCAAAATGTTCAGCCATAGTCATGAGTCGTGACTCCTCATCCTATTTAATGCCCTTTTAAAAATCCACTAATCTCAAGGGATAAACCATTTACGAAGAGGGCAGCTAGAACAAGTTGGAGGACACTATTATATGGAACCAGAATATCTAGGAAGAAGGCTTCCAAGTGGGCTTTAAAGTCTGCCACAGTTAAATTATACACCAATTAGTACAGGCAAGAAAGATTGTAAAGAATGACTTGAAAGACTTCATTTGCTATTGCAAGCTCTTTATGAGGATCTCAAATATTATCCTTAGGGTTTTGATACTTTGCTTCCTATACTCATTTTTGGGCTTCACCAGGTTCTACCAACATATAAATATGCTCATAAAGATCTGGTAGCCTGCGATTATCAGCCCTGACAACAACTCTATATTATTCAAAAGAATTTGGGTTTTCTCTCTGGGTTTATGAAATTCTTTAATATTACTTTTAGATTAATCTTTGACCAAGGAGTGGTGTATACCTGAAGAAGTTTCTTTGCAACCTTGAGTAGTTTACTTTTAAAAAGTAACAGTCTTTTTAGTTTTTAACCTTTGAGACAGCATGGAGGTGCCTGGAAAGTATTATGCTAAGAGAAATAAGACAGTCAGAGAAAGAAATACAAGTATCATATTCTTTCACTCATATGTGGAATCTAATGAACAAAATAGATCCAAAGACATAGAAGCATCGAATAGATTGTGGAATCTCAGAGGGAAGGTGGAGGAGGGTGGATGGGTGAGGAGAAATTAACCAAAGAACTTATATGCATATATGCATAACCCATGGACACAGACAATAGGGTGGTGAAGGTCTGGGGCGAGGGGTGTGGGTGGGCTAGAAGAGGTCAATGGGGGAGAAAAGGGGACATATATAATACTTTAAACAATAAAGATTTTTAAAAATAAAAGGTAACTGTCTAATAGCATCTTCAGAGAGGAAAGGCAGTTCAGAGAATTTGTAAAATGTAAAAGTACTCAGCTGCAAAAGGAAAGTGGGGAGCAATAGGGGTCACTTCATTACCATTCTCTTTTGCTTTAAATATCTCTTGTGCTTTTTTATTAACCTTTTGTAGTGAGTCTTTTTTTAAATATTTTATATTGATTTCAGAGAAAGGAAGGAAGAGGGAGAGAGAAAAAGAAATATTGATGTGAGAGAAACATTGATCGGCTGCCTTCTTTATACCTCCTACTGGGGATTAAACCTGCAACCTGGTCATGTCCTGATCAGGAATCAAATTGGCAGCTTCTTGGTGCATGAGATGATGCTCAACACCTAAGTCACACTGGCCAGGTTATACTGAGTCTTTTAATGCATTAATTTTGTAATCTTGAAGGCTTTTGGAAGCTTCTGCATACCAATTAAAGTAGGCATTCAATCCTGCATGTTCAACTTGGGGTAGCTTGCTCTCAATTACACTTCATTTTTGTAAATTTATCTTTAAATCTTTTTTAAATTTTTTAATTACAGTTGGCATACATTACTACATTAGTTTCAGGTGTACACCCCAGTGATTAGTCTGTTTGATGCTTTACTGCGTCTGTATCTGTCATTTTGTTCATCAGTTTATAATGTTCCTTATTAACCACAAATAAGTGAGATCATGTGGTGTTTATCGTTCATTGACTGGCTTATTTCACTTAGCATAATGCTCTCCAGTTCCATCCAGGTTGCTGCAAATGGTAACAATTCCTTCTTTATTATTTCAGCAGAGAATTCCATTGTGTAGATGTACCATAGTTTTCTGATCCACTCATGTCCTGACAGGTACCTAGACTGTCTCCAAATTGTAGCTATTGTAAATTGTGCTGCTATGAATATAAGGGTGCATAAATCCTTTTTGATTGGTGTTTCTAGTTTCTTAGGATAGATTCCTAAGAGTGGGATTGCTGGG
Source organism: Lasiurus cinereus (assembly GCA_011751065.1). Classification (NCBI taxonomy): domain Eukaryota; kingdom Metazoa; phylum Chordata; class Mammalia; order Chiroptera; family Vespertilionidae; genus Lasiurus; species Lasiurus cinereus. The sequence continues at coordinate 7,172,222 of JAAGEH010000013.1, forward strand.
TCAAATGGGAGTTCCATTTTAATTTTTTGAAGAAACTCCATACTGTTCTCCACAGTGGCTGCACCAGTCTGCATTCCCACCAACATTGCACGAGGTTCCTTTTACTCTGCATCTTGCCAAAGCTTGTCCTTTGTTGATTTGTTGATGATTGCCATTCTGAAAGATGTGAGATGATATTGCATTGTCCCTTTCATTTGCATCTCCTGGATAATAAGCGACTTTGAGCATGTTTTCATGTGTCTCTTGGCCTTCCTTCTGTCGTCTTTCGAAAAGGTTGTACATAGGTCTGTTGCCCATTTTTTTAACGGATCATTTATCTTCCTTTTATTAAGTTGTATAAGTTGGCTGTGGATGTTGGAGATTAAACCTTTATTAGTGATAACATTTGCAAATATGTTCTCCTATACAGTGGGCTTTCTTTTCTTTTGTTGATGGTTTCTTTTGCAATGCAAACGCTTTTTATTTTGATGAAGTCCCATTTCTTTATTTTTCTCTTTAGCTTCCATTGCCCTAGGAGCAGTATCAGTGAAGAATTTCTTTGGGCATATGTCTGAGATTTTGCTGCTTGTAGATTCCGCTAGTATTTTTATGGTTTTACATCTTATGTTTAAGTCTTCTATCCATTTGGAGTTTATTTTTGTGTATGGTGTAAGTTGGTGGTATACTTTCATTTTTTTGCATGTATCTGTCCAATTTTCCCAACACCATTTATTTAAGAGGCTCTCTTGACTCCATTGTATGTTCATGCCTCCTTTGTCAAATATTAATTTAGCATAGTGGTTTGGGTGGATATCTGGGTTCTCTACTCCATTCCATTGGTTTATGTGTCTGTCGTTGTGCCAGTACCAGGCTGTTTTGAGAACAGTGGCTTTGTAATATAGCTTGAAATCTGGTATTGAGATCCCATCTACTTTATTCTTCTTTCTCAGGACTGCTGTGGCTACTCGGGGTCCATTTTTGTTCCAGATGAATCTTTGGAGAGTTCTTTCTAGGTCTGTGAAATATGTTGTTAGTATTTTAATATGTAGTGCATTGATTCTATAGATTGCTTTGGGTGGCATAGACATTTAATGATGTTGATTCTCCCAATCCATGATCATGGTATGCTCTTCCATATGTTTACATCTTCCTATATATCTTTTTTCAGTGAACTGTACTTTTCTGCATATAGGTCTTTTACCTCCTTATTTAGGTTTATTCCTATGTTTCTTAATTTTTTTGGTACAATGGTAAATGGAATTGCTTTTTAAATCATTCTTTCTGTAATTTCACTAATAGTGTATAGAAATGCCACAGATTCCTTATCAGTGAGCTAGATAAAAATTTTTCATTTTTATCAAGAAAAGGTGTTGGATTTTGTCAAAAGCTTTTTTCTGCATCAATTGATAAGAATATGTAATTTTTATCTCTCAATTTGTTTATGTGATGCATCACGTTTATTGATTTGGGTATATTGTACCATCCCTGTATTCCTGGGATAAGTCCTACTTGGTCATGGTGGATGATCTTTTTGATGTACTGCTGAATCCTATTTGCTAGAATTTTGTTGAGGATTTTGCCATCTATGATTATGAGAGATATTGGCCTATAATTCTCTTTCATTGTGTTGTCTTTATCTGGTTTTGGTATTAGTGTAACGCTGCCTTCATAGAAGATGTTTGGAAGTGTTCCTTCATCTTGAATATTTTTGAATAGTCCGAGCAACATAGGTTTTAATTCTTCATTGAATGTTTGGTAAAACTCTCCTGTGTAGCCATCTGGTCCCGGGATTTTGTTTTCTGGAAGCTTTTTGATGACTGCTTCAATTTCGTCCATAGTTACTGGTCTATTGAGATGTTTAAATTCTTACTAATTGAGTTTTGGAAGATTGTATTTTGTTAGGAATATGTCCATTTTCTACAGCATGTCCTGTTTGTTGGAATAGTTTTTCATAGTATTTTTTAACAATCCTTTGTATTTCGGAGTGGTCTGTCATTATTTCTCCTTTTTTCATTTCTGATTTTGTTTATTTGGGTCTCTTTGCTTCTTGGTGAGCCTGGCGAGGGGTCCATCAATCTTGTTTATCCTTTCAAAGAACCAGCTCTTGGTTTTTTTGATCTTTGAATTGTTTCCTTGGTCTCTATGTTATTTATCTCTGCTCTGATCTTTACTATTTCCTTCCTTCTGCTTACATTGGTATTTTCTTGTTGCTCTCTTTCTTGTTCTTTGAATTGTAGAGTTATGTAATTTATTACCATAATAATGGTAATTTAATTTTTTGCAGTAGGCTTGTAGAGCTATGAACTTCCCTCTCAAGACTGCTTTCACTGTGTACCATAAATTTTGTATTGTGTTTTCATTCTCATTTGTTCCCATGATGTTTTTTATTTCTTCCTTGATCTCTCTGGTTACCCAGTCATTGTTTAGTCTCCTTGTAGTTGATTTCCAGTTTTACACAACTGTAATCTGAGAAAATGCTTCATATAATTTCTATATTCTTGAATTGAAGAGACTTTGCCTATTAGCCAACATATTATCTGTCTTTGAAAATGACCCATGTGTACTTGAGAAGAATGTATATTCTGTGGCTTTGGGGTGAAATGTTCTGAAGGTGTCAATTAATTCCATCTGGTCCAGTGATTCTTTGCTGATTTTTTTGTTTAGAGGATTTGTCCAGTGGTGATAGAGAGGTATTAAAGTCTCCTACTATGATTGTATTGCTGTCAATCTCTCCCTTGATATCCTCCAGGAGTATTTTTATGTATTTAGGTGCACCTGTATTGGGTGTGTATATGTTTACCAGAGTTATTTCTTCTTGTTGGATTGTTTTCTTTAATATTATGAAGTGGCATTGCTTATCTCTTGTTATGTTCCTGACTTTGAGATCTAATTTGTCAGGTATATGTATTGCAACCCCAACTTTTTTTTTCATTTCAATTTGCCTGAAAAACTGCCTTCCATCCCTTCATCTTCAGTCTGTGTGCATCTCTTTTTGTGAGGTGGGTTTCTTGTAGACAGCAGATATATGGGTCATGTTTTCTTATCTAATCCGTTACCCTATGTCATTTGATTGGAGCATTTAATCCATTTACATTTAAAGTTATTATTGATAGGTACTTATGTGTCACCATTTGTATTCTTTACCCTTGTGTTCCTTCTTCTCTTCCTATTTTTTTTATAGGAGTCCCTTCAACATTTCTTGCATTGCTGATTTGGTGGTAATATATTCCCTTAGTACTTTTTTGTCTGTGAAGCTCCTGATATCACCTTCAGTTTTGATTGAAACCCTTGCTGGGTACAGTACTCTTGGATTCAGAGCCTTCCTTTGCATGACTTTATATATTTCATTCCATTCCCTTCTGGCCTGGTGAGTTTCTGTTGAGATATCAGTTGCTAGTCTGATGGGAGTTCCTTGGTAGGTAACTTTCTGTCTTTCTCTGGTCGCTTTTAAGATTCTCACTTTGTAGTTGGTGTTTGCCAATTTAATTATAATGTGCCTTAGTGTTGGTTTTGTGGGTTTATTTCGCTTGGGACTCTGTGAGCTTCTTCATTTTGGGTGGGTTTTTTCCTTCTTATATCAGGGAAGTTTTCTGTCATTATTTCTTCAATCAGGTTTTCTATTCCTTGCTCATTTTCCATTTTTTCTGGAACCCCAATTATGCGGATATTGTTTTGTTTTGTGTTATCCCAAAATTCCCTTAGGCTATCCTCTTGCCTTTTAATTTAATTTCTAGAAGCTGCTGTACTTGGGTGTTTTTTCCTAACTTGTCTTCTAGCCCACTAATGTGGTCCTCTGTTTCTTCTGGTCTACTGCTGATGCTTTCTATTGTGTTCTTTATAGCAGCAATGTCATTTTTCATTTTTTTTCATTCTTTATAATTTCCTCTAGGTTCTTACTCATATATTCAAATTTAGCTTCCATTCTTTCCAGCCAACTTATGACCATAACTCTGAACTCTTTCCCTGGCAGGTTGTTTGCTTCTATTTCCTTTTCTTCCATTTCTGGTTATGCTGCTTTTCTTTTATATGCAGGATGTTTCTTCATCTGCCCATGGTCTTTCTTCTCCTGGTGTCTGGTTATGTAGTTCTTTCTCCTGTGTTGATTTAAAGGCACAAAATACAACATGACCAGGTACAACACAGAAATGTATTCATGATGTTAATAACCACAAATAAGGTGACCACTAGTGAAAGACAAATTAGGTTTAATTATAGAAAAATAAGAGAGAAAGGAGAAAAAAAGTAAAGAAAGAAATGCCAAAATGAATTTGGTAGAAAGGAGAAAAAGGAGGAAAAAGAAAAAGAAGAAGGAAGAGGAGGAGGAGGAGGAGGAGGAGGAGGAGGAGGAGGAGGAGGAGAAGGAGAAGGAAAGAAAGAAAAGTAAGAGAGAAAAGCAATAGAATAAGATAGAAAATGGAAATAAATTATATATATGAGGAGAAAACTCCAATAGAACAGCCACTAATACCGATAAATGCCAGCAACAAGTACCTGGAGATTATTACAAATTACAAATAACAACTAATATCAAGGTAGCTGAGGGAAAACAGAGGTAAAAAAAAACAAACAAAAACAAAGCAAACACAAAGCAAAATAAAACAAGTACAATAATCGAAAACAATCTCACAAAAAGTATAAAAAATCGATATAATCCACGTTAAAGCCAATAACAGCAAAAGGACATAAAGAATAACAATTTGAGGAGGAAAAATGGCAGCAGCATAGACAGACACGTCTGGAGCTTTGTCGCTGGGCAGAGGGAGAGAGAGCAGCTGAGAGTTGCACTGGTAGTGTTTTTTGGTAAATTAAGAGTCAGTTATCCTACAGGAGAAGGTGGGGGACTGCTGGACAGAGCTTCCCTGCCAGGCAGCCCCACTGCCATGGGGTTTTTGTCTGCCAGAGCCACCAGCGTGAACGCGGAGACCGCGCCATCTTGCAGAGGGAGGTGGATGTCTGCGGTGGTCTGAAAGCTGCAGCTGCACCACTCACTGAAAAGCCGGGGACCCAGAACACTGCTCTCCAATCGGCACAGACAGAAAGCCTCAGAGGATATCCACACGGCACACGGAAAAGTCAGATTTTGCCCGAGAAGAGTATTATTACTACTACGATTTTACCTTTTTGGAAAAAAACAAGTGTCATTTTGTTTTCTCTTTATTTTACTTCGGGATTAGAGTTCTACATTCTATTTTCATCTTACTTTAGCATAATTTTACTCCATCTCAACTCTACCTTTATGCCAAACACTTTCCCCATTTTGTTGTCTTGTTTCTCTTTCCCTTTTCCAACTTTAGATCTCCCTATTCTTTCTCTTTACCTGGTTAAAATTTCAGCCCACTTATATATCTAATTTCAAATCCCCTACTACAAGTTCATACAAACCTCTCTCTTCTTGTATTAACTATACAAAAAGTTATTTTTCTCTATGTCCTTTTGTTGCTATTTGCCTGACCCGTGATTATATAGATTTTTTGTATTTTTGTGAGATTGTTTTAGCTAATTCTACTCGTTTTATTTTGCTTTTTGTTTGCTTTGTTTTGGTTTGTTTTTTGCCTCTCTTTTCCCTCACCTCCTTCGATACCAGTTGTTATTTGTAGTTTGTATTAATCTCCAGGTACTGGTTGCTAGCCTTTGTTGGGATTAGTGACTGTTCTATTGGAGTTTTCCTCTGACATATACATTTTGTTTCCCTTTTCTCTCTTCTCCTCTTTCTTTTCTCTCTGACTTTTTTTCTCTTTCTCCTTTCTTCTTTTTCTTCTTCTCCTTTATTTTATTTTATATTTTGTTCATTCATTTATTTATTTTTTTCTCCCTCTCCCAATTTGATTTTGGATTCCTTTCCTTTCTTTTTCCTCATTTTCCTCTTCTTCTTTCTCTACTTACCCCTAATTTGTCTTTCAGTGGTGAACACCTTATTTGTGATTATTAACATTGGGAATACATTTATGTTCAGTGCCTTGTGTGTTGTCCCTGGTCATGTTGTAGTTTGTGCCTTTGAATCAATGTAGGAGAGAGAACAACATAACCAGACACCTGGAAAAGAAAAACCATGGGTGGAAGAAGAAACAGCCCGCATACGACAGAAAGGCAGGTATCACCAGAAAAGGAAGTAAATGAAATAGAAGCAGAAATCAGTCTGCCAAAGAAAGAGTTCAGAGAAATGATCATAAGATGGATGAAAAGAATGGAAGACAAAATCGACAATCTGAGTAAGAGCCAAGAGGAAATGAAGAAGACCCAAGAGGACATGAAGAAGAAGCAAGAAGAAATGCAAGAAGAAATGCTAAATTACATCACTGCTTTAAATAACTCAATAGAAAGCATTAAAAGTAGATTAGAAGAAGCAGAGGACCACATCAGTGAGCTAAAAGACACTGTAGGAAAAAATACCCAAGTACAGCAGCTTCTAGAAAAATAAATTAAAAAGCAAGAGGAGAGCCTAAGGGAATTTTGGGATAACATGAAACAAAACAACATCCACATAATTGGGGTTCCAGAAAGAGTGGAAACTGAGCAAGAATTAGAGAACCTGTTTGCAGAAATACTCACAAAAAATGTCCCCAATATACGACAGAAAAAACTCACACAAATCCAAGAATCTCAGAGTCCCAAGCAAAATGAATGCCACAAAACTGATACCAAGGCACATTTTAATTAAATTGGCAAACACCAACGACAAAGAATTTTTTTTTTATAAAGAAAGTGTTGTCTCTTTTTTAAAAAATTATTTTATTGATTTTTTACAGAGAGGAAGGGAGACAGATACAAAGTCAGAAACATCGATGAGACAGAGACATATTGATCAGCCGCCTCCTGCATGCCCCACAGTGGAAATGTGCCCGCAAGCAAGGTACATGCCCCCAACTGGAATCGAACCCGAGACCTTTCAGTCCGCAAGCCGATGCTCTATCCTCTGAGCCAAACCCGTCTCGGCCAAAGTAAGAATCTTAAAAGCTGCCAGAGAGAAACAGAAAGTTACCTACAAAGGAACCCCCATAAGACTAGCTACAGATTTCTCCACAGAAACTCATCAGGCCAGAAGGGAATGGAATGGAATATACAAAATTATGCAAAGGAAGGGTCTGAATTCAAGAGTACTGTACCCAGGAAACTCTCAATCAAAACTGAAGGGGAACTGAGACTGGTTTGGCTCAGTGGATAGAGTGTCAGCCTGTGGACTGAAAGGTCCCAGGTTCGATTCCAGTCAGGGGCATGTCCCTTCCTTGCGGGCACATCTCCAGTGTGGGGTGTGCAGGAGGCAGCTGATCGATGTCTCTCTCTCATCGATGTTTCTGACTTTCGATCCCTCTCTCTTTCTCTCTGTGAAAAATCAATAAAATATATTAAAACAAAACAAAACAAAACAAAAAACTGAAGGTGAAATGAGAAGCTTCAGAGACAAAAATGGACTAAGGGAATATATTACCTCCAAACCAGCAATGGAAGAAATGTTAAAGGGTCAGCTGTAATAAAAAGAAATAGGAAGCGAAGAAGGAAATCTGGGGTAAAGACTAAAAATGGCGACAGATAAGTACTTATCAATAATAATTTTAAATGTAAACGGATTAAATGCTCCAATCAAGAGACACAGAAAAACTGATTGGATAATAAAACATAATCCATACATCTGTTGTCTACAAGAAACCAACCTCAGGAAAAGAGATACAAACATACTGAGGGTGAAGGGATGGACGATGGTATTTCAGGTAAATGGAAATGAAAAAAAAAAAGCTGGGGTTGCAATACTTATATCTGACAAATTAGATCTCAAAGTGAAGAACATAACAAGAGATCAAGAAGGCCACTTCATAATACTAAAGGGAACAATCCAACAAGAAGAAATAACTCTGGTAAACATATACGCATCCAATATAGGAGCACCTAAATACATTAAAAAAAACTCCTGGAGGATTTAAGGGAGAGATTGACAGCAATACAATCATAGTAGGAGACTTTAATACACCACTGTCACCATTGGACAAATTCTCTAAATAAAAAATCAGCAAAGGAACATCAATCCTCAATGACTCACTAGACGAGATGGAATTAATTGACATCTTCAAAACATTTCACCCCAAAGCCACAGAATATACATTCTTCTCTAGTGCACATGGGTCATTTTCAAGGTAGATCATATGTTGGGTCATAAGAAAACTCTCTTCAAGTTCAAGAAGATAGAAATCATATCAAGCATTTTCTCAGACTACAGTGGCATAATATTGGAAATCAATTATCTTAAAACAATAGAAAGAAATCAAACACATGGAGACTAAATAGCATGCTATTAAACAACGACTGGGTAACCAAAGATATTAGGGAAGAAGTAAAAAACATCATGACAACAAATGCTAATGACAACACAACAATATAAAATTTATGGGACACAGTAAAGGCAGTCTTCAGAATGAAGTTCATAGCACGACAAGCCTACTGCAAAAAAAAACAGGAAACAATGGTAATAAATTACCTAACCCTACAACTCAAAGAGCTAGAAAGAGAGCAACAAGAAAAGCCCAGTGTAAGCAGAAGGAAGGAAATAGTAAAAGTTCAGAGCAGAGATAAAAAAAATGGAGACCAAAGAAACAATTCAAAAGATCAAGAAAACCAATAGCTGGTTCTTTGAAAGGATAAACAAGATTGATGGACTTCTAGCCAGGCTCACCAAGAAGCAAAGAGAGAAGACTCAAATAAACAAAATTAGAAATGAAAGAGGAGAAATAACAACAGACCCCACTGAAAAACAAAGGCTTGTTAAAAAATACTATGAACTACTCTATTGCAACAAATTGGATAACCTGCCAGAAATGGACATATTCCTAGAAAAATACAACCTTCCAAAACTCAATGAGGAGGAATCTGAACATCTCAATAGTCCAATAACTATGGAAGAAATTGAAGCATTCATCAAAAAGTTTCCAGCAAATAAAAGCCTGGGACCAGATGGCTACACAGTAGGAAATATGCAAGGAAGAATTAAAACCTATCCTCCTCATACTATTCAAAAACATTCAAGAAGAAGGAACGCTTCCAAACACCTTCAATGAAGCCAGCATCACCCTAATACCAAAACCAGATAAAGACAACACAATGAAAGAGAATTATAGGCCAATATCTCTCATGAACATAGATGCCAAAATCCTCAACAAAACTCTAGCAAATCAGATCCAGCAGTACATCAGAAAGATCATACACCACGACCAAGTAGGATACATCCCAGGAATGCAGGGATGGTACAATATCTGCAAATCAATAAACGTGATATATCACATAAACAAATTGAGAGATAAAAATCACACAGTCATATCAATTGATGCAGTAAAAGCATTTGAGAAAATCCAACACCCTTTCTTGATAAAAACTCTCAGCAAAGTGGGAATAGAAGGATCATACCTCAACATCATAAAAGCCATATATGATAAACCCATAGCTAACATCATACTCAATGGGCAAAAACTAAAACCATTTCCGCTAAGAATAGGATCAAGACAGGGATGCCCACTCTCACCTCTCCTGTTCGACATAGTACTAGAAGTATTATCCACTGCAATTAGACAACAAGAAGAAATAAAAGGCATTCAAATTGGAAAAGAAGAAGTAAAGTTGTCCTTATTTGCAGATGACATGATACTGTACATAATAAATCCAAAAAGCTGCATCCGAAATCTAATTGACTTAATAAATAAATTTGGCAATGTAGTGGGATACAAAATTAATGCCAAGAAATCTGTGGCATTTCTATACACTAGTAGTGAAATTACAGAAAGAGAGACTACAAAAGCAATCCCATTTAACATCGCACCAAAAAAATTAAGATACCTAGGAATAAACCTAACTAAAGAGGTAAAAGACCTATATGTAGAAAACTACAGGACACTGAAAAAAGAGATAGAGGAAAATGTTAACAAATGAAAGAGCATACCATGCTCATGGATTGGGAGAAACAACATCATTAAAATGTACATACTACCCAAATCAATCTATAGATTTAATGCACTACCCATTAAAATACCAATGACGCATTTCACAGACCTAGAAAGAATTCTTCATAGATTCATCTGGAACAAAAAAAAAGACCACGAATAGCCACAGCAATTGTGAGAAAGAAGAATAATGTAGGTGGGATATCCATACCAGATTTCAAGCTATATTACAAAGCAAGTTTTCTCAAACCAGCCTGGTACTGGCACAAGAACAGACATATAGACCAATGAAATAGAATAGAGAACCCAGATTTCCACCAAAACCACTATGCTCAACTAATATTTGACAAAGGAGGCATGAACATACAATGGAGCCAAGATAGCCTCTTCTATAAATGGTGTTGGGAAAATTGGACGGATACATGCAAAAAAATGAAACTGGACCACCAACTTCACCAAATGCAAAAATAAACTCAAAATGGATAGAGGACTTAAACATTAAAAGGAAACCATAAAAATACTAGAGGAATGCACAGGCAGCACGATCTCAGACATATGCCAAAAGAACTTCTTCACTTATACTATTCCAAAGGCAATGGAAGCTAAAGAAAAAATAAACAAATGGGACTACATCAAAATAAAAAGCTTTTGCACAGCAAAGGAAACCATCAACAAAACAACAAGAAAGACCACTGTATGGGAAAACATATTTGCAAATGTTATCACTGATAAAGGTTTAATCTCCAACATCCACAGCCAACTTATACAACTTAATAAAAGGAAGATAAGCGATCTAATAAAAAAATGGGCAATGGACCTAAATAGAACCTTTTCGAAAGACGACAGAAGGAAGGCCAAGAGACACATGAAAACATGTTCAAAGTCAGTAATTATCCGAGAGATGCAAATCAAAACGACAATGGGATACCATCTTACACCTGTCAGAATGGTAATCATGAACAAATCAACAAATAACAAGTGTTGGTGAGGATGCCAAGAAAAGGGAACCCTTGTGCACTGTAGGTGGGAATTCAGACTGGTGCTGCCATTGTGAAGAACAGTATGGGGTTTCCTCAAAATACTAAAAATGGATCTCCCATTTGACCCTATAATCCCACTCTTCAGAATTTATCCTAAGATTTCACAAACACCAATCAGAAAGGATTTATGCACCCCTATGTTCATAGCAGCACAATTTACAATAGTTACCATTTGCAAACAGCCTAGGTGCCCGTCAGCAGATGAGTGGATCAGAAAACTATGGTACATCTACACAATGGAATTCTATGCTGCCATTAAAAAGAAGGAATTCTTACCATTTGCCGCAACCTGGATGCAACTGGAGAGCCTTATGCTTAGTGAAACAAGCCAGTCAATGAAGAAGAAGCATCACATTATCTCACTCATTTGTGGATAATAAAGAACATTATAAACTGATGAACAAAAGTATAGATAGAGAGGCAGCAAAGCATCAAACAGACTGTGAAATTACAGCAGGAAGATTAAGGTTAGGTGGGGTACATAAGATATCAATCCAAGGACTTGTATGCATGCATATAAGCATAGCCAATGAACACAGACACTGTGGGGTTGCGGTATGTCTGGTTGGGAGGGGAGGGCAATGGCGAGATATGTACAAAAGTTAATAAGAAAAAAAAGATAAAAAGAATAACAATTTATTGGATAAGAAAGACAGAGAAGTGAGAGGTGTGTATAGACTTGGAGTAGTGGGTTAGAAATTTGATATATAAGTGGGATGAAGTTTAAAATAGATAAAAAGAAAGAATACGGAAAATCTAAAGTTGGAAAAGCGTAAGAGAAACACAACAAAATGGGAAAAGTCAGGAAGAGAGTGTTGCCATAAAGGTATAGTGGAGATAGAGTAAAATGATGCTAAAGAAAAGCTGAAAATAGGATGTAGAACTCTAATCCTAAAGTATAATAAAGAGAATATAAAATGACACTTCTTTTTTCCAAAAAGGTAAAATAGTTTGTAGTAAAAATACTGGTATAAAATAATAATGTAATAATTAAAAGGTAAAATCAATTGAGGAAAAAAGAAAAAATAGTTTTTTTTAATGAAAAGATGAAAAATATTAAAATAAATAAAAAATTAAAGAATATAATGGGCAGTAGTGGAGGTCATTCACTTCCACTATTGTTCTGTTTGTCACTCCTGTTTCCCAGTCAGGACGATATTGCAGTTGCCTTCATTCCACTTTTGCTCAGTGCTGAAAGCCAGTCCTGGTTTTTAAGCAGGTGGTGTGTCTTAATCTCTTTATTCTTTTGTGATTACAGAAGAATCAATTTGTGAGTCATCCCCTGGGTGGCAGTGTTTTGGAATTGACCTCTGAGACTATAGGTCCTCTCTAGACTTTGCTTAGATCCTGCTTTCTCTGTGGTACTCAATACTAGTTTGTGGAAGTGAGTTGCCCCAGAGCTGATTCTCTGATGATGATTCTGCGCTCTAATCCCCAGGTTCCAGAACAACAACTTTCCCTTGCAGTCTATTAGGATGTCCCCAATTGGGTGATCCTATGTATTGGTCTAGGTAATCACAAGCGAGGGTCTGAAGAGGAAAGGATGCAGTCTGTGCATTCCCCTTTCCTCACTCCTGTTCAAGCAGCTGGGACACCTTAATATCTCCCAGGCTGTCCTTCTGCCTCAGATCAAAATGGATTGCTTTCTAGAGCTCCCCTCTGTTAACAGCTCTGTGGGCCCCCTTCCACATTCAGGGATCACGCTCTGCTCAACATCCATGGATTTCTGTAGGTGCAGCTTTCCCCTGGTCCAGTTCCCACAGTGTGCACGTCTCACTGTTCTGCGGGACTAGAGACCTCACCTTATCCTAGGCGAGATCTGACCTTTCCATGTGGTGTGTGGAGCTCCTCTGAATCCAAATGTTTGCACCGATTGGGGGGCTGTATTCTGGGTCCCCCAGCTTTTTGGTGAGTTCTGCTTCCATAAACATCCACTTTCCCTTGCAAGATGGCTGTCTCCATGTTTGCGTTGGTGGCTCTGGGTTAATAAACCCCATGGCAGTGGTGCTGCCTGGTCAAGGGAGCCCAGTCCAGCAATCCCCCACCTTCTCCTGAAGGACAACTGTCCCTTATCTTGCCAACAAACACTCCCAGTGTGACTCTCAGCTGTTCTCTCTGTCTGCTCAGCGACAAGGCTCTGGACGCATCTGTCTATTCTGCTGCTATTTTTTTCCTCCCATATTTTTAACTTTTTAAGGTGGCATTAGTTAATAAAATTATATAGATTTCAGGGGTGAAATTCTACAATACATAATCTGCATATTGTATTGTTTTTTCACCACTCCAAGTCATGTCACCTTCCATCATCATATGCTCCCCTTTACCCTCTCTGACTTCCCTCACCCCCCTTTCTTCTGGTAATTATCATACTGTTGTCTCTCTATGAGGTATTTTCTTTTTTGCTTAATCCCTTAACCTTCACATCCAATCCCCGTACCCCCTCCCTTCTGACAGCTATCAGTCCGTTCTCTGTATCTATGATTCTGTTTCTATTTAGGAAACTTAGCTTTTGCAACAATATGGTTGGACTTGAAGAGTAGTATGGTAATTTAAATAAGCCAGTCAAAGAAAGACAAATACCATATGATTTCACTTATATGTGGAATCTAATGAGTAATATAAACTAACAAACAAGGTCTTTTTCTTCCTCTCCTCTTCCATCTTCTCCTTCTCTTGTCCCTCCTCTTCATCTTCCTTCTTCTTCTTCTTCAAAAAGACCCATCAACCTTTTATATAATACTGGTTTGGTAATGATAAACTCATTTAGCTTTATATATACTTTGAGTTTAAATTATAGCTTTGCTGGGTAGATTAATCTTGGTTCTAGGTCTTTGCTTTTCATCACTTTGAATATTCCTTGACACTTCCTTCTGGCCTGCAAAGTTTCTTTTGAGAAGTCAGCTGACAGTCTTATGGGAGATCCCTCATAACTCCCTAACTATTTTTATCTGCTGCTTTTAGGGTTCTGTATTTGTCTTTAAACTTTGGCATTTTAATTAGAATGTGACTTGCTGTGGGCCTCTTTGGGTACATCTTGTTTGGGACTCACTGTGCTTCCTGAACTTGTAAGTATATTTCCTTCACAATGTTAGAGATGTTTTCTGTCATTATTTTTTCAAATAGGCTTGCAATATATACTCTCTTTAACTCTTCTCCTTTCAGCACCCCCATGATGGAAATGTTGGTACACTTGAAACTGTACCAGAGGCTCTTTACACTATCCTCAGATTTTCTGATTCTTCTTTCTTTTTGCTGTTCTGAATATTTTTGGTTTAATAATATTCCAAATCGCTAATTTGACTCTCAACTTCATCTACTCTACTGTTGACTTTCTGTAAATTATTTTTCATTTTAGTTAGTGTATCTTTAACTTATCAGTGGTATTTTGATTCTGTTGAAGTTGTCACTAAGTTCATTGAGCATCTTTATAACCAATGTTTTCATTTGTTGGTTTGTTTTATAACCAGTGTTTGGAACTCAGTGTTTAGTAGATTGCTTATCTCTCCATTTTATTTAGTTGTCTTTTACTGGAGTTTTGTTCCATTATTTCATTTGGGACATATTTATTTGTCTCCTCATTTTGACTGCCTCCCTGTGTCTGTTCTAGACATTAGGTAGAGCAGCTACATCTCCCAGGCTTGTTAGAGTAGCCTAATGTAGTAGGTGTTCTGTAGGATCCTGTGGCACAGTCTCCCTGATCACTCATGCTGGGCGCCCGGCCACATGTGGGCTGAGTACACCCTCCTCTTATAGTTGAGCCTTGATTGTTATTGGCATGTCAATGGGAGGAGTTTACCCAGGCTTATCAGCTGCAAGTACTGGCTATGACCACTAACCATTTACCTTCAACCACTGTGAAAGATCATTTGTGCAGGAGCCCACCCCACAGATCAGTAATTATTTCATTAGAACTCTCTTTCCTATTGAATCTATCCCTTGAATGTGTTGCTTGTGGAGATAGTTTGGTGGTGGTGTTTTGATGTTGTCTAAAACTGTCCACTGGATGCACTGGCTCTGGATCCTCCAGGGAGGTGCAGGCCAAGGTCAGCCACTGGCTTTGTTCTGCCTGGGGATACCCATTATGAGCTACAAAGTGATCTGAAGATGGCTGCTACTTATTCTGGGCTTGGAGAAGCTCAGGCAAGGCCAAGATGTGAACCCAGGTCAGCTACTGATAGTGGCAGTAGAGGTCATATAGCAAGAGGGCTTCAGTTGGAACTGTCTGCCACCTTCAGGATTATCATTAAGCCCCAATTCAAAGAGAGCATAGCTCAAAAACCATGATGAACTCACCAATGGACTTCAGAAATGGTGGGAAAGAGAACTCAAAAGAGTTTGTAGGCACCACACCTGTGTTTCTCACTGTACCCAAATACCATCAGAAGTTTATGTCACCTATTTTATCTATCCTCTAACACTCCTCCCCTCTGACAGCTATCTGTATGTTCTCTGTATCTATGAGGACAACTGTTTTGTTGTTTTTGTTGATTAAATTCCACATGTAAGTGAAATCATATGGTATTTGTCTTTCTTGAACTGGCTTATTTCACTTAGAATAATTGTCTCCAGGTCCATCCATGCTGTTGCAAAAGGTAAGAAATCCTTTTTACAGCTGAGTAGTATTCCTTGTGCAAATGTACCACAGACTTTTATCCACTTACCTACTAATGGGCACTTGAACTTCTTCCAAATCTTGGCTATTGTAAATAGCACTGCAATGAACATATGGGTGCAAAATTTTTTTTCAAATCAGTGTTTTGAGTTTCTTTGGATATATTCCCGAAAGCAGAATCACTGAGTCATAAGGCAGTTCTATTTTTTAATTCATGGAGGAAACTCTATATACAGACACAGACAACTATATGGTGATTACCAGAGGGAAAGGTGGATGGGAACAGTTAGAAGAGGGTAAAGGGATAAATGGTGATGGAAGGAAACTTGACTTTGGGTGGTGGGCACACAATGCATATGCAAATGACATATTATAGAATTATACACTCGAATCCCATATACAGTGGTACCTCGAGATATGAGTTTAATTCGTTCAGTAACCTTGAGGCGTGGGAAACTATGAGACGCTTGAGTCGCGCTAAACTGGTGGGTCGTGTGCAGCCGGCAGATCTGTGCAATTACTCCTATCTCAAATGTTGCTCGTATTTCAAAGCAAAAATTGCTCGCTCGACGGCTTGTATCTCAAAAATCTCGTATGTTAGGGCACTCATATCTTGAGGTACCACTGTAATTTTATTAATCACTGTCACCCAAATAAGTGAATCAAATATAATAAATTAGATATTTTTTTAAAAAGAATGTTGCTTCAAATACCACTGTTGCCAGCAATCTTTTAAAGAACAAAAATTCAACTGAGTAAATTTGAAGATCTAATTGGCTTCACTAGGTTATTCATGAATTGGGGAACATCCCATATAGCAAGTAGAGAGGAGCCTGAACAACTATACAATATGGAAGGCTTTTATAAGAAGAAACTTGTTGGCATAAGAATGTTATTAGAAAAAGAAAATAAATAATTATTTCAGGCAAGGTTACCTTCCATTAGGGGAAGATGGGGTTCTTTTCATGCAGATTATCTCAGCTTCTTTTGGGGGGGTGGAAAAGGCCCATGTGACAAATTACTTAATTGCTACTGATCATAAAATTCCAGACCAACTACTTAAGATTACAATCCTGAAGTTTGAAACTGAAACTAGGTTAGGTATTGTGTCTAGGTTTGGTTTCATGAGCTTTAGCACAAGTGGCTTCATTTGGGACCTGTGATTTTTCTCTTTAACAGTTGTCTGCTTAATCCTACCCCACCTGGCTAAGTATATATAAATTCCTATTATATATGAGGCTGCTCAAAGGTGTGGTATAAAGGTGGCATTACAAAAATTCATAGTTTGACTCATGATTCTCATGACAATAAACTAATGTATCACATCCTTACCTTGGAGGTAAGATGAATAGGCTCAAAAAAATAAAGAAGTGTGCATCAAATTACAATTAATCCTACATAATTTATTCAACACACATATTCACACAACTGGTAAGGAGTAAATCTGGGACAAAAATCTATTTATGCCTTGCTCATCAATGTTATTTCATTAATTGATAAGTCCTCTAGTTTCCATTAGCCTAGAATACAGGGTGAGGCAAAAGTAGGTTTATAATTGTGAATATGCAAAAGTTTATTCTTTTATTATTATTAAATATTTTATTATTTCCATATAAACAATTGTAAACCTAGTTTTGCCTCACTATGTATATCCAACCTGACCCTTCCTCTCCATTGTCATAACCATTGGCTTACTTATAGACTCATAATTTATATTCTATACTATTGCAATTACCCATTGCAAATACCATCCAAGAGCTCTTGCCTCTCCAATCCATTCTTCACCTAGATTCAGTATCCATATCTAAAACAAATATAACCCTTTTATTTTCCCTTTTCTGTGTCTTCAAAGATCCCACTGTCTTTAATGAAGTCTGTGCTCAACATTACAAATGAGACACTTCATGATAGCACCCAGTTGCTTAGGCAAAAGTCTTGGAGTCATCCTTCTTTTTTTCTTCATCTTTCTTTTAACTCCATTATCTTTTAGTAAATTCTGTTTCCAGGACCTCTAAACATATCCTAAATCTGGGCACCTCAGAACATATTCCCACCACATTTATAGCTACCATCTATAGCTGAGCCACCATATTCTCTGTTACTTGTACTACTGCAATAGCCTTCTGTTTCATTTTTTTACTCCCTTTGGCCTATTCTCTGCAAAAGAACCAAAGATTAATATATATATATATATTGTTGAGATTATAACAGATTTCTCCCTTTACTCCCAATTGCCCCCTTCACCCAGTCTCCACCCCACCTTAGGCCTTCACCACCCTATTGAACATGTCCATAGGTAATCATATATGCATATAAGATATTTGGTTAATCTCTTCCGACCCTTCCTCAACCCTTCCTTATGAGATTCATCAGTACTTTCCATGTTTTCTTGCCTCTAATTCCATTTTATTCATCAGTTTATTTAGTTCATTAGATTTCTTGTTCATTTATTTTAATTTTTAGATTCAATTATCGATAGATATGCATTTATTGCCATTTTATTGTTCATATGTTTTATTTATAATAATAATAATAATAATAATAATAATAATAATAAATACCCTTCAACATTTCTCATAATACTGATTTGGTGGTGATGGACTTCTTTAGCTTTTTCCTCATTTTCCTCTTCTTCTTTCTCTACTTATCCCTAGTTTTTCTTTCATTGCCGGTCACCTTATTTGTGATTATTAACATCTTGAATATATTTCTACTCAGTGCCTTGTGTGCTGTACCTGGTCGTGTTGTAGTTTGTGCCTTTCAATCAACATAGGAGAGAGAACTACACAACCAGACACCCATGGGCAGAAAAAGAAACAGCCCACATATGACAGAAAAGCAGGTATCACCAGAAGAGGAAGTAAAAGAAATAGAAGAAGAAATAGACCTGCCAGAGAAAGATTTCAGAGAAATGGTCATGAGGTGGCTGAAAAGAATGGAAGGCAAAATAGACCATATGAAAAGGAAAGTTATTGAAGACAATATGAAGAGCCAAGAGGAAATGAAGAAGAAGCAAGAAGAAATGAAGAATAATCAAGAAGAAATGAAAAATGACATCACTGCAATAAAGAACTCAATAGAAAACATCAAAAGTAGACTAGAAGAAGCAGAGGACCACATCAGTGAGCTAGAAGACAAGGTAGGAAAAAATACTCAAGTACAGCAGAAAAAAAAATTAAAAGGCAAGAGGATCACCTAAGGGAACTTTGGGATATCATGAAAAAAAAACAACATCTGCATAATTGGAGCTCCAGAAAGAGTGGAAACTGAGCAAGGAATAGAAAACCTGTTTGAAGAAATAATGACAGAAAACTTCCCTAATATAGAAAAGAAAAAACCCACACAAGTCCAAGAAGTTCAAGAGTCCCAAGCAAAATGAACGCCAAAAAACCGACACGAAGGCACATTATAATTAAATTGTCAAACACCAATGACAAAGTAAGAATCTTAAAAGCGGTCAGAAAGAAACAGAAAGTACCTACAAAGGAACCCCCATAAGACTAGCAACTGATTTCTCAAACTCTTCAGGTGAGAAGGGAATGGAATTAAATATAAAAAGAAATGCAAAGGAAGGGTCTGAATCCAAGAATACTGTACCCAGAAAGGCCTTCAATCAAAATTGAAGGTGAAATCAGGAGCTTCACAGACAAAAAAAGACTAAGGGAATATATTACCACCAAACCAGCAATGCAAGTAATGTTAAAGGGTCTGCTGTAAAAAAAAAAAAAGAGAGAGAGAGAGAAAAGACAAGAAAGAAAGAAAGAAATAGGAAGCTAAGAAGGGACTCAGGGATAAAGACTAAAAATGGTGACAGATAAGTACCTATCAATAATAACTGTAAATGTAAACAGTTTAAATGCTCCAATCAAAAGACATAGGGTAACCAATTGGATAAGAAAACGAGATCCATACATCTGCTGTCTACAAGAAATCCACCTCAGAAAAAGAGATGCACACAGATTGAGGGTAAAGGGATGGAAAATGTTATTTCAGGCATATGGATAGGAAAACAAAGCTGGGGTTATAATACTTATATCTGAAAAATTAGATCTCATAATGAAGGACAAACAAGAGATAAAGAAGGCCACTTCATAATACTAAAGGAAATAATCCAAGAAGAAGAAATAACTCTGGTAAATATATAAGCACCCAATATAGGAGCCCCTAACAACATAAAAAAACTCCTGGAGGATATTAAGGGAGAGATTGACAGCAATACAATCATAGAAGGAGACTTAACTACCCCCCTTTCACCACTGGACAAATCCTCTAAACAAAAAATATCAATCCTCAATGACTCACTAGACCAGATGGAATTAATTGACATCTTCCGAACATTTCACCCCAAAGCCACAGAATATACATTCCTCTCCAGTGCACATGGGTCATTTTCAAAGGCAGACCATATGTTGGCTGATAGGCAAAGTCTCTTCAAATTCAAGAAGATAGAAATCATATCAAGCATTTTCTCAGACCACAGTGGCATAAAACTGTAAATCAACTATAATAAAATCAATATAAAGAAATCAAACACATGGAGACTAAACAGCATGCTATTAAACAACAACTGGGGAACCAGAGAGATCAATGAAGAGATAAAAAACATGGCAACAAATGACAATGACAACACAACAATACAAAATTTATGGGACAGAGTAAAAGCAGTCTTGAGAGGGAAGTTCATAGCGCTACATGCCTACTGCAAAAAACAGGAAACAATGGTAACAAATTTCCTAACCCTACAACTCAAAGAGCT
This sequence comes from Lasiurus cinereus, assembly GCA_011751065.1. Taxonomy (NCBI): domain Eukaryota; kingdom Metazoa; phylum Chordata; class Mammalia; order Chiroptera; family Vespertilionidae; genus Lasiurus; species Lasiurus cinereus. The sequence continues at coordinate 7,192,529 of JAAGEH010000013.1, forward strand.
AGAAAGAGAACAACAAGAAAAGCCCAATGTGTGCAGAAGGAAGGAAATAGTAAAGATCAGACTGGAGATAAACAACATGGAGACCAAAGAAACAATTCAAAAGATCAACAAAACCAAGAGCTGGTTCTTTGAAAGGACAAACAAGATTGGTGGACCTCTCTCCAGGTTCACCTAGGAGCAAACAGAGAAGACCCAAATAAACAAAATCAGAAATGAAAGCGGAGAAATAACAACAGACCCAGCCGAAATACAAAGGATTGTTAAAAAATACTATTAAAAACTCTATTCCAAAAAATTGGACAACCTGCAAGAAATGCACATATTCCTAGAAAATATATAACCTTCCAAAACTCAATCAGAAAGAATCTAAACATCTCAATAGTCCAATAACTATGGAAGAAATTGAAGCAATCACCAAAAACCTTCCAGCAAACAAAAGCCCGGGGCCAGATGGCTACACAGGAGAGTTTTACAAAACATTCAAGGAAATATTAAAACCTATCCTCCTGAGACTATTCAAAAATATTCAAGAAGAAACACTTCCAAACACCGTCTTTGAAGCCAGCATCACTCTAATACCAAAACCAGATAAATACAACAAAATGAAAGAAATTATAGGCCAATATCTCTCATGAACATAGATGCCAAAATCCTCAACAAAATTCTAGCAAATCGGATCCAGCAGTATATCAGAAAGATCATACACCGTGACTAAATAGGATTCTTCCCAGGAATGCAAGGATGGTACATGACTCGCAAATCAATAAACGTGATACATCACATAAACAAATTGAGAGGTAAAAATCACAGTCATATCAATTGTTGGAGAAAAAGCATTTAGAAAATCCAACACCCTTTCTTTTTTCTTTCTTTTTCTTTTTTTTTGAAATACTCCTGTTTAATTTAAAAAATCTAAAGAGGGCATGGGTGAAGAATTTGGAAAGGGGCCAGAATTGGAGCCACCATTTATTTATTTATTTTCTAAAAAATGTTTTTTTAACATAACAATGAAGGAGCTGGGATACACCCCATGTCTTACTCTATGGACTATCACAAATGGGAACCAACATGGAAGGGTTAGTGGGGGCACCTGGCTGATGTCAGAGCTTCCAGAATGCTAATTAACTGCAGGCTGAGTCTCTCAATGTGTCTGTAAATGTGTGTGTGTGTGTGTGTGTGTGTGTGTGTGTGTGTGTGAAGGAGCCTTTTGTATTAGGGTGTTTTTTTCCTTCCCTTGCTGTTATATCCATACATCCCACTGAAAATCACCTTTGATTTTTCATTCTGCAACACCATTTCTTGACAAAACTCTCAGCTAGGTGGGAATAGAAGGATCATACCTCAACATCATAAAAGCCATTTATGATAAACCCACAGCTAACATCCTACTCAATGGGCAAAAACTAAAACCATTTCTCCTAAGAACAGGAACAAGACAGGGATGCCCACTCTCACCTCTCCTGTTTTACATAGTACTGGAAGTATTAGCCATTGCAATTAGACAAGAAGAAGAAATAAAAGACATCCAAATTCGAAAAGAAGAAGTAAAACTGTCCTTATGTGCAGATGACATGATACTTTAAATAAAAAACCTGAAGGACTCCATCCAAAAACTAATTGACTTATTAAATCAATTTTTCAATGTAGCAGGATACAAAATTAATGCCAAGAAATGTATGGCATTTCTATACACTAATAATAAAATTAAAGAAAGAGAGATTTAAAAAGCAATCCATTTAGCATCGCACCAAAAAAATAAGATATCTAGGAATAAACCTAACTAAAGTGGTAAAAGACCTATATGCAAAAAACTATAAGATACTGAAAAAAGAGATAGAGGAAGACCTAAACAGATGGTAGAGCATACCATGCTCATGGTTTGGGAGATTCAACATCATTAAAATGTCCATACTACCCAAAGCAATCTATACATTCAATGCACTACCCATTAATATACCAGCGATGTATTTCACAGACCTAGAAAGAACTCTTCACAGATTCATAAGGAACAAAAAAATGACCGCAAATAGCCACAGCAATCTTGAGAAAGAAGAATAGAGTAGGTGGGAACTCAATACCAAATTTCAAGGTATATTACAAAGCAACTATTCTCAAAACAGCCTGGTACTGGCACAAGAACAGACATATAGACCAATGGAATAGAATAGAGAACCCAGATATCCACCGAAACCACTATGCTCAATTAATATTTGACAAAGGAGGCATGAACATACAATGGAGCCAAGGCAGCCTCTTCAATAAATGGTGTTGGGAAAATTGGACAGATACATGCAAAAAAATGAAACTGGACCACCAACTTACACCAAATACAAAAATAAAATCAAAATGGATACAGGACTTAAACGTTAGATGGGAAACCATAAAAATATGAGAGGAATCCACAGGCAGCACAATCTCAGACATATACCAAAAGAACTTCTTCACTGATACTCCTCCAAGGGCAATGGAAGCTAAAGAAAAAATAAACAAATGGGACTACATCAAAATAAAAAGCTTTTGGCCAGCAAAGGAAACTATCAACAAAACCATAAGAAAGCCCACTGTATGGGAGAACATATTTGCAAATGTTATCACTGATAAAGGTGATACACTACAGCCTACTTATACAACTTAATAAAAGGAAAATAAATGATCCAATAAAAATATGGCCAACTGACCTAAATAGAACCTTTTCGAAAGATGACAGAAGGAAGGCCAAGAGACACGTGAAATCATGTTCAAAGTCACTAATAATCCGAGAGATGCAAATCAAAGCGACAATGCCATACCGTCTCACACCTGTCAGAATGGCAATCATCAACAAATCAACAAGGGACAAGTGTTGGCGAGGATAAGTAGGAAAAGGAACCCTTGTGCATTGTTGATGGGAATGCATACTGGTGCAGAGTTGACCAGAAAACTATGGTACATCTACACAATGGGATTCTATGCTGCCATTAAAAAGAAGGAATCCTTACCATTTGCAGCAACTTGGATGGAACTGGAGAGCGTTTTGCTAAGTGAAATAAGCCAGTCAATGAAGGAGAAACACCACATGATCTCACTCATTTGTGGATAATAAAGAACATTATAAACTGTTGAACAAAAGATACAGAGGCAGTAAAGCATCAAACATACTGTCAATTTACAGCAGGAAGGTTATGGAGAGGTGGGGTAGATAAGAGATCAACCAAAGGACTTGTATGCATGCATATAAGCATAACCAAAGAACACAAGACACTGGGTGTTTGGGGTATGCCTGGGAGGGGTGGGCAATGGGGAGATATGTATACATGTAACACAGTAAAAAAATAAAAAATAAATAAAAATAAAAAAGGGAAAAAAGACTCTAAATAAACAGAAGGTGGTCAAAGATGGAGATGTAAGAGAGTGCTTGGAGGTCTCGCTCCTTTTATGAACACATTGAATGCACACCTATATTTAGAGAAATTCATTTGGAGTGACAACTGAAAAGCTTCTGTACAACAACAAAAACAGAGGAAACACAAAGCAGATTGAGCAAACATGGGATCCTCCAGATCTGGGGAACCCTTCAAAAAACAGAGGATCTGGTTAGTGCTATTGTTTCATTATTCCCTTCACTTAAATAGTTCAGGAATGAGCTCTATCTAGGTACTCTAGCTGACTTACAAGGTCACTGTAGTGCATTCCCAACTGTCTGTCTTGGAGTTAGCTCAAGCAGGAACAAGATGGTGCCATAGCAGACATGCACATAGATTCCTCCACCGCATCTTGAGCTTGATCTAATGGGTCGAACAGTGTGCTAAGGCTTCCCTACACAGGCCACTGCTGCACACACTCTCTGGGAAAGTTCTCCTAGAGCAAAAATGGAAACAGCAGGGAAACTGAAGGTCACTGCAGCACTTTATAACATTATAGAACATTTCACCCCAAAACAATGTAATACACATTTGTTGAAATGCACATGCAACATTCTCCAAGATTTATCACATATTTGGCCCAAAACAAGCCTCAATAAATACAAGAAAATGTAAACCATATCAGCTCTTTGTCTGACTACAGGATATGAAATTAGAAATTGACTATAAGAAGAAAACTAGAAAAATTTCAAACATGTGGAGATTAAACAACGTTTTACTACACAACTAATAGATCAAAGAGGAAATAAAATAGGAAATCCAAAAATATACTGCACAAAAATGAAAACACAACTCCCCTGAATTTATGGGATGCAGCAAAAGCAGTTCTAAGAGGAAAGTTTATAGCTATATAGTCATAAATTTAAAAAAACTACAAAAATCCCAAACAACTCTATTTTATACCTAAAGGAAATATAAAAAGAAGAACAAAAATAAAAAATAAAAAAGAAGTAAAAGAAACAATAAAGATCAGAGTGGAAATAAAGGCTGAAATAAGGTATAAAAATATCAATGAGAGGATTCAACCCGACGGCGTGGTCCGGCCGTGCTGGCGGCCCAGTGAATCTTTCCCACGCCCCGTTCCTCCCGACCCCTCCACCCGTCTTCCTTCCCCCGCCGTCCCCCCGCGCGCGGGGGCCCCCCCCAGCCCCCCGCTTCTGAAAAAAAAATCAATGAAACTGGGAGCTGATTCTGTGAAAGAATAAACAAAATTTGCAAACCTTTAGCCTGACTCATCAAGTACAAAAGAGTAAGGCCCCCCCAAATAAAATAATATATGAAAGAGATGCTACAATCAACACCACAGAAATAAAAAGGCCATTAATAAAACTATGAACAATTATAGGCCAACAAATTGAACAATTAGAGATGGATAAAATTCTAGAAACATAAAGCTTTCAAAGACTGCATTGAGAAAAAGGAGAGAGAGAGAGAGAGAGAGAGAGAGAATCTGAAAAGACTGATTACTTGCAAAGAAAACGAAGCAGTTAAAAAAACAACTTCTCCAGATAAATTGTACCAAGCATTTGAAGATAAATTTATACCTATTAATCTCAAATTATTTTTTAATGAGGACACAGGAACACTTCCATACTTATTCTATGAAGCCAGCATTAGCTTGCCAAAACTGAAGACTCTACAAAAAAAGAAAAATATAGGCCAAAGTCTTTGATGAACTTACTCGCAAAAATTCCGCCCAAAATATTAGCATAGTGAATTCAATTATGCATTAAAAAGATTATACACCAGGATAAAGTGGAATTTATTCCAGCAGTGCAAGGATGGTTTAATATCTACAATTCAATTAACATGACACACAATTATCAACAGAATCAAAGATAAAAATCATATATAAGATTCTCAATTCAGACAAATAATTTGACAAAATTCAATAACCATTTATGATAAAAATGACCAGAAATGTGGGTATAGATGGAATTTACCTCAATAAAATAAAGATTATATATGATAAATCCAAATCAATGTTGAAAAGCTGTAATGTTTTCCTCTAAGGTCAGTAATAAGACAAAAATGCACATGCTCTCCATTATTATATCTATAATAAAGAACCAGCATGTAACGATGAATTGGGGTGCCGTAGCAACCCAGCACTGACTGCTGAAGGGGCTGCAAATCAGGGCCAGAGAGAAGCAGGGATTGATCGGTTGCCTCTATGGCAGCTTTTGACCAGAACTTGTCTCTCTCTTTCTCTCCCAGTCTGGCGGCAGCCACACCTCCATTTCTCTCCAGGACTCAAACAGGGCTGCTGATCAGGCCCGCCTTTCTGACCAGGCCCTGTTAATAGGCCCAGAGATGCTGACTGGCATGGAAACTGACCCATCAGAACCAAATCTGGGTGAAGTGTGAGGAACCAATAGCTGAATAGGAGGCGGGGCTTTGATGCTGACTGGCATAGAAATTGACCAATCAGAACTAAATCTTGGGTCTTAGAGGTGTTTCTGTCCAGAGAGAGCAGTCAATCCGGAGGCCAGCTCCAGCAATGGCCTTCGCAAATCTACAGAAAGTGCTAATCATTGACAGCCTGGACCCTTGTTGCCAGAAGATACTGCAAAATGGAAGGCTGCAGGTGGTGGAAAAGCAGAACCTGAGCAAAGAGGAGCTGATAGCCGAGCTGCAGGACTGCAAAGGCCTTATCATCTGCTCGGCCACCAAGGTGACCGCGGATGTCATCAACGCAGCAGAAAAGATCAAGGTGATGGGTAAGGCCAGCACCAGCGTGGACAACGTGGATCTGGAGGCCACCACAAGGATGGGCATTCTGGTCATGAACATTCCCAATGGGAACAGTCTTAGTGCTGTGGAGCTCACCTGTGGGATGATCATGTGTCTGGCCAGACAGATTACCCAGGCGACGGCTTCGATGAAGGGTGGCAAATGGGACCAAAAGAAGTTCATGGGAACCGAGTTGAATGGAAAAACCCTGGGAATTCTTGGCCTGGGGAGGATTGGGAGAAAGTTTGCCATCTAGATGCAGTCCTTTGGGATGAAGACTGTAGGGTACAACCCCATCATCTCATCAGAGGTCTTGGCCTCCTTCAGTATTCAGCAGCTGCCCCTGGAGGAGATCTGGCCCCTCTGTGATTTCATCACTGTGCACACCCCTCTTCTGCCCTCCACGACAGGCCTGCTTAACAACAGCACCTTCCTTCTGTGCAAGAAGGGCACATATGTGGTGAAGTGTGCCCACAAAGGGATCATGGACGAGGGTGCCCTGCTCCTGGCCCTATAGTTAAGGAAGTGTGCAGGCACAGTGCTGGACGTGTTCATGAAGGAGTTGCCTTGGGACCACACCTTGGTGGGCCACAAGAACGTCATCAGCTGCCCCTACCTGGGCAGCAGCACCAAGGAAGCCCAGAGCCGCTGTGGACATGGCAAAGGGGGAGCCCTCGCTGGGGTCGTGAATGTCCAGGCCCTTACCAGCACCTTCTCTCCACACACCAAACCTTGGATCAGCCTGACAGAAGCTCTGGGGACTCTGATGCAAGCCTGAGCAGGGTCCCCAAAAGGGACCATCCAGGTGGTAATGCAGGGCTGGGCTTATCTCTGAAGAATGCTGGGAATTTGCCTGAGCCCTGCAGTCATTGTCAGTCTCCCCAAAGATGTTTCTAATCATGCAGATGTGAACTTGGTGAATGCCAAGCTGCTGGTGAAGGAGGCCAGCCTCAATGTAACCACCTCTCATAACCCCACTGTACCAGGAGAGCAAGGATACAGGGAAGGCCTCCTGAGCAGTTGGCCCTGGCAGGTGACCCCTAACAGGCTATGGGCTTTGTCCAGGGCACCATACCTGTGCTGCAGGCACTCAATGGAGCTGCTTTCAGACCAGAAGTGCTTCTCCCCAGGAGTCTTCCCCTGCTCCTGTTCCGGGCTCAGCCCTCCAGCCCTTCCATGCTGCCTACCATGATTGAGCAACTGGCAGAGGCAGGTATGCAGCTGCTGTCCTACCAGACCTTGGTGATGTCCGATGGGGAGACCTGGCACATCATAGGCATATCCTCCCTGCTGCCCAGCCTGGACGTCTGGAAGCAGCATATGACTGAGGCTTTTCAGTTTCATTTCTGACCTTGGGGCTCACCAGGACAAGCCTTGTGGGCTTTGTGATCAACATTGACAGGTCACATTCCTGGGGCTGACACCACTTATGTGGTCTGACCCCGGTATTAACCACTTAATAAACAGTCCATCCTCCCCTTCCCCTCCCCAAAAAAGAACCAAACCTAGATCAACTGTGAGGAGCCAATGACTGCCTAGGAGGCAGAGCTTTTGACATTGACTGGCATAGAAACTGTCCAATCAAAACCAAATTGGCTGGCAGAGGAGGGCAGTTGGAGGCAAGATCAGGATTGCAAGGGAGAGCAGTTGAGGGCAAGATCAGGCTGGCAGAGAAGGGCAGTTAGGAGAGATTAGTCAGGTAGGCAGAGGGGTTAGGGATAATCAGGCAGGCAAGCAGAGGCAGTTAGGTGTGATCAGTCAGGCAGGCAGGTGAGCAGTTAGGAGCCAGCAGTCCCAGATTGTGAGAGGGATGTCTGACTTTCAGTTTAGGCCCGATCCCACAGTGTTCTGGTCACTGGCTTTTTATATATATATAGACTAGTGGCCCAGTGCATGAAATTTGTACATGGGGGGTGTTCCCTCTGCCTAGCCTGCACCCTCTCCAATCAGGGACTTCTCAGGGGATGTCAGACTGCCAGTTTAGACCCAATCCCTTTGGCAGTTGGACATCCCCCAAGGGATTGATTGGAGAGGGTACAGACTGGGTGGAGGGAACCCCTCTCTCATGCACAAATTTCATGCACCAGGCCACTAGTTCAATACAATATTGAAAGTTTGAGGCACAGCAAAAAAGAAATAAGTGGCATCCAAATTGCAAAGAAACAAGTAAAGTGTCATTATTTTCAGATGATATGAAAAAATATATATATATTCCATTAAAATATTAGAATACATCAGTTCAGCAATAGGAGGATGTAAAATTAATATACAGAAATCTATTGCATTTGTATACACTAATAAGAAATGATCAAAAGAAATTAATAAAGCAATGTCATTTACTTAAAATTGTATTGAATTTATTAGTGTGATATTGGATAATAAAATTATATCAGTTTCAGGTGTACAATTGTCTAATACATAATCTACAATTGTATAATTGTATCAAAAAGAATAAAATCCTTAGGAATAAGTTTAACCAAGAAGGTTAAAGACCTGCACTTGGAAAACTACAACACATGAAGAAAAAATTGAAGAAGGCACAAATAAATGGAAATATATACTATGCTCATGGATTGGGAGGGTCAATATCATGAAAATGTCCAAACTACCCAAAGCAATGTAGAGATTTAATGGAATCCCTACTAAAATATTTTCTTTAATATTTTATTGATTTTTAGAGAGAGAGAAAGACAGAGAGATAAAAACAATGATGCGAGACAAACACCATCTACTGGCTACCTCCTGTATGCCCCTTACTGAGGATTGAGCCCACAACCTGGGAATGTGCCCTGACAGAATCAAATGGGTGACCTCTTTGTTCCTGGGTCAATGCTCAATCCCTAAACCACACCAGGCAGGCAATTCCTATTAAAATATTAATGATATTTTTTCAGAATTAGAATAAGTAATCCTAAAATGTATGTAGAGCAGCAAAAGACCACAAATAGCAAAAACAATCTTGATAATGAAGAAAAAATTTGGAGTTATTATGTCCCTTAATTTAAACTATATTACAAAGCTATAATAATCACAACAGTATGGTACTGGCATAAAAACAGGCACATAGAATAATGAATGGGACAGAATAGAGATCACAGAAATAAAACCTCTCTTATATGGTCAATAAAACTATGACAAAAATACAAGAATTTATAATGGAGAAATTACAGTTTCTTCAACATGAGGTGCTCTGAAAATTGGACAGATGCATGCACAAAAAAAAGAGAGAGAGAGAGAGAGACTAAACCACTCTCTTACACCACATATAAAAATAAACTCAAGATAAGTTAAAAATTTAAATGTGAGACCCCAAACTATAAAACTCCTAGTAGAAAATATAGGTGGTGAACTACAGGTGTACCCACCAAAAATGTATTCACACTTTAAAAGATGATATCTCAATTTTGAAAATAAAATGTATTTTAATAAACACTGTCTTTATAATTATTCAAAGAGAGTGTATGAAATTTTGGACCCCCTATATTTGACATTAGTCTTAGCAATATCTTTTTGAACATGTCCCCTTGAACAAGGGAAACAAAAACAAAAGAAAAGTTTTAAAAGGCTACATCAAATTAAAAAACTTTTGCACAGTAAAGGAAACCACTAACAAAACAAAAAGTCAACCTGCTGGATAGAAGAATACATTTGCAAATGATATATATAATTGTGGTTTAATATCCAAAATATGTAAGAAATTCACGCAATTCAATAACAAAAAGTAAACAATCTGATCCAAAAATGGGCAAAGGACATGAAAAAATATCTCTTTAAAGAAGACATATAAGAGAGTTCAAAATGGCGGCCGAATAGGCAACATGTCCTGTGCCTTTTCACAGAGCAGACAGAAGGAATAACTAAATGGAATAACATTCACCAATAATTAGTGAATTAAACACAACTGGTGAGACAATCCACTACCAGAAAGGACAGAGGATGTTTAGAGAACAGTGGAATCAGGAATCTGAGCTGGAGAGAGAGAGATACATGACAAGTGAGACTAGAGGTTCAGAAGGAACCTTCACTGCACCAAATCCAAATCCCTTGGGGACACATATAACATTCGACTGTGGAAAGGGGTCCACCTTGCTGCTGGCAGCCAGGAAACCTAGATCTAAGTCCACAGCCACAAGATGTTGCTCCCAGAAAGGCAGTATGAAGAACTGCTGAAGCCATGCAGTGGTAGTGGTGGGGAGGAGATTTTACAGTGGTGTGATTCTTTTGCTTTTGTATTTTCTTTGCTTTTGTTTGCTAAACCCAGTTCATTGGAACTTTCAATTATAAATATTCACTGAGTCTGGGGTGCAGGTGGAGGTGCAGTTTTGAGGAGGCTGGGGAGAGGCTATGGATAGGAACAGGACAGGGAGAGGTGACCAACAGCCACATTCCGGACCCTCCAAACAAAAGCAACCATTTTTTTCTGAAGAGCCAGCTCTTCCCAGCATCACCCACAGGACAACTAGTACAGCCTCACTCAGTCTACAGCTTTGCAGAGGAAACTGAATAACCCCAGGTAGCTCTGGGGGACTGGGTTGAGGGAATGTTTGGTTTTGTAAACACCCCCACATAAAGTCTATATAAGAAATTGATGCTTGTAACCAATGAACACAAGACACTGAGGGGTTAGGGTGTGCCTGGGAGGGGGGGGGCAATGGGAAGATATGTATACATGTAACACATTAATAAAAAAGAAAAAAGAAAAAAAAAGAAAACACATTATTTTAAAGTAAATTGTGTCTAACATTTTAAAGTACAGATGAATTTATGCAGTTTGCTGGAGAAAATTAAATCTTCAAACTTCTACCATTTTTCCTCTGGTTGAGTTCAAATAATAAGAAATCATATTTTTTATTAAAAATATTTTTTCAGTCCATTTCAGTACAGAAAAAAGGAACTTTGACTTAAATCAAACTTAAATCACTTAAAATCACTTACTCAGGACTTTGCCCAAATGCAGAAAATTTTGATGGGTCATTGAAAGTAGAAATTACTTACACAAGCATGTCAAACTCACAGCCTGCAATGAATATTTTTGCAGCCCAGCCAATATAACAGTATATAAGAAACTGACATTCTGTGGGATGCTTCAGTTACAGATGAGGTGTCTGACCAGGACATTTTTGATGATGGAAGGCACTGTTACAATTAAACTGGGACAGGAGGTAAACAGCAATAAGTAATAAATTATTGGTAGGGTGTTCTGGCCAAAAATCTTTAATGTTCATCTAATTAAGACAGTAGATATAACTTTTACTTTATAGAAAACACAGGGAGATAGAAGAATGAGCTAAATAACCCCAAAAGGAAACAATCAGATGGATGAACAAAGCCACAAGACAACTGGTCTCAACAAAAGTCAATATCCTGGGGGGAAATGTGGAGATGAGAGGAACATTCTAGCTCTACAGAAATATAATATATGAACCTTGATTGGTTCCTGGAAAAATTGACTCTGGAGTATCAGATGCAACTAGAGAATTATTGTTAATTTTCTTAGGCAAAATAATGTTATGTGATTATATGAAAGTCCTTTCTATAGGAACTACACACTGAAATATTTAAGATGAAGTGTCATGATGACTGCAATGTATTATGAAAAAATTATGTATGCATATATATGAAGTAAAAATATTTTTTAAAAAGTAAAGAAATTGATGCTTGTGTAAATAAGCCCGAAAGCAGGCAGATAAATAAAGCTGGCAGATTGGTCCAACTAGCCTGCAACCAAGGCTGAGAAGACAGACACAGAGGAGCAGTGGACCACTAGGAAATTCAACACAGTGCTGACTATTTAACATGAAACTGAGAAGTGGCAGAATGAACAGTAGAGAGGGATTTTAAACTAGCCCCCGTGGGACATTAAAACTCAGCTGAAGTGAATGACACTTCACTTTTTTATTTTTAAATAATTTTCTCTCTCTTTTTTTAACCTGTTATTATTTGTATTATTTTTCTTCATTCTATTTTTATTTTTATATCATTTTATTTTATCTTAGTTTTTCTTTTGTCCATGCTTTTCTTCATCACTTCTTTCATTTTCACACTGATTCTCTTCTGTTTCTGCTTTAGTTTTTCTCTACCCTTTTGTTATACCCCTTCCTAAAAATTGATCTTCTATATATGCATTATTATTATTGTAGTCTTTGTTGGTTTACTCATATATCTAATTGCCTCTCCCTTACTCCAAGTTCATGCACTCTTCTTTTTTCTCTCTCTTAACTGGCCAATTTTTTATGCTTATGTTTTTCCTCTTCTCTCTTGGTCTATCCTTCTCTTAATTGCTTAATTAGTTTCACTCACTTAACCCGAGCCTATATGCTCTTTCCTCTATTCTCCTTTTTGAAAAATAGATGAATATATAGGTAGATAAAATTTTAAATGTTTTTTTAATCTTCTTATCCACTCATTTTCTTTCTACTTCCATTATACTGAACTGTGGCCATTTCCATATTAATTCAATTCCCTTACTTTACTTTCTGGGTATAAGCTCTGCCTCTACAGATTCTGATCCACACTTTTTCTAGGTGTTTGTCGTTTGCATTTTTTTGTGGTTTATTAGTTTGTTTTGTGGAGTTTTCTCCACATCTATGTATAATTTTCTTCTTTTCTCTTACCTTTTTATTTCTTTTTCTCAATATGATTTTTGTTCTTTCTTTTCTCTCCTAATTATCTTTTATCTAATGGCCACTTTTATTAGGGTTATCAGTGCTGTGAGTACATTTGTGTTAAGTTCCCTTTGTATCATGTCTTGTCAAGTTGTATTTTGTACTGTTTGATCAAACTGGTAGAGAGCAAGCCACCTAACCACATGTACTGAGAGGAGGCTTTATCCACAATGGGAAAATAACATTCAAGACATAACTACACCAAGAGAAACCAAATATTCCAAGTAGGGGCATCCCTAGAATACCTAGCCCAGAAGACCTAAGAGACTTCACCACTGGGTCCCACAGAAGATCTACTACATAAGACAAATTCAAAAAAAATTTGGGTGACATAGAAGTTTGATCTAATATATAAAAACAATTACAAGGGAACACCAAAAATGGGGAGACAAAGAAACACCATCCAAATAAAATAAAGGAGGAATCACCAGAAAAGGAAGTAAATGAAATGGTGGTGGCAAATCAATTTGTCAGAGAAAGAATTCAGAGAAATGGGTATAAGGATGGTGAAAAGGATGAAAAACAAATTCAACAATATGTGTAAGAACCTAAAGGAAATGAAGAAGAACCATGAAGAAATGAAGAATGACATAGTTGCAATAAATACCTGAATAGAAACTGTCATCAGCTGACTAGAAGAAGCTGAGGACAGCATCAGAGAGCAAGTAGAAAAGGTAGAAAAAAACCACACAGCAGAGCAGCAATTGGAAAAAAAATCTTAAAAAGCAGGAGTAGAGCCTAAGGGAACTTTGGGATAACATGAAATGAAACATCTGCATAATAGCAGTATCAAAAGGAGAGAAAATGCAGCAATGAATAAAAAACCTGTTTGAAGAAATGACAGAAAACTTCCTTGATATTGGAAAGAAAACACTCACACAACTCCAAGAAGCTGAGAAATTCCCAAACAAGATGAACCCCAAAAGACTGACACCAAGATACATCACAATTAAATTGACAAACACTGAGAGAATCCAAGATGGCGGCATAGGTAAACACCTACACTGCTGCCTCGCACAACAATTTCAAAACTACAAATAAAAGACAGAACGGACATCATCCAGAACCACAGTAAAGCTGGCTGAGTGGAAATTCCACAACTAGAAGGAAAGAGAGGGGCTCACAGAGACCCAGAGGAGCTGCAAAAACCTGAGGTACGGAGAGGCGCACATGGAGAGAGCGGGTGCCTGAGAATCTGGCTGGCTTTCTCTGACGGGAGGGAAACGGAGACTCCCAATGGCATTGAACCCCTTATCCTATGAAACTAAACCCCAGATCCAGCCGAAACTCATTCGGGGGGAGTTTGGACTGTGAAAAGGGAGAAGTGCACTGAAATTCAGGGGAGTAGCAGAAGATCAGAAGTCTGGTGACGTGAACTGCACTGCGCGCAGAGGACCGACTGCTGATTGTGCCGCTGGCTTTCACGAGTGGGCAGGAGACAGACCCTCCCAACTGTGCCACTTCTAACTCCACTAAACCCCAGTTTCGGGCAAAACCCTGGGGACCCAGACTCATATGGTCCCAGAGCGCAGGGGAGCTGGAGGGGCAGCAGTCTAGAGGCATTGTGAGAGAGCATGCACCTGCACACAGGGACTGCTCCAGCGATTACCCAATCACGTGAGACTCAGGGGCCGTGGAGGGCGGGGCCAACTGGAAGGCAAAGCGGTCCCTTAAGTCCTGAGACTCCACGCATCCCAAGTTGAACAGAGAGGTTTCTGCAGTTTTGCAAGTCTGGTATCATAAGGCTGAATCCAACACAGAAGTTCTCCTGGCATAGTGAAAATGCTGAGACAAGGGAAGGGATCACAAACAAAAGAAATGGAGGAAAACGAACGACTGGATATAGAGCTCAAAACCATGCTTATAAGGTTTTTCAAAAATATCCTAGAAAAGTTAGATAAAGTTAGCGAGTCCCAAGAGGAGATGAAAAAGAACCAACTAGAGATGCAAAAGATCCAATTAGAGATGGAAAAGGACCAACTAGAAATTAAACATATACTGACTAAAATAAAAAATATTATTCAGAGACTTAACAGCAGACTAGAGGAAGGCAAGAATTAAGTCAAAAATTTGAAACATAAAGAATCAGAAAACACTCAACTGGAAAAGCTAGGAGAGAAAAGAATCCAAAAATGTGAAGATAATGTAAGGAGCCTCTGGGACAGCTTCAAGCATACCAATATCAGAATTGTGGGGGTGCCAGAGGAAGAGAGAGAGCAAGATACTGAAAACCTATTTAAAGAAATAATGACTGAAAACTTCCCACATCTGCTAAAAGAAATAGACTTACAAGTCCAGGAAGCACACAGAACCTCATATAAAAGGAATCTAAAGAGGACTATACCAAGACACATCATAATTAAAATATCAAGAGCAAAAGACAAATAGAGAATATTAAAAGCAGCAAGAGAAAAACAGTTCATTACCTACAAGGGAGCACCCATACGATTGTCAGCTGATTTCTCAACAGAAATGATGCAGGCCAGACGGGAGTGGCAAGAAATATTCAACGTAATGAATAGCAAGAAACTACAACCAAGAATACTCTATCCAGCAAAGCTATCATTCAGAATTGATGGGCAGATAAAGAGCTTCACAGAGAAGAAAAAGCTAAAGGAGTTCATCAACTCCAAACCAGTATTATATGAAATGCTGAAAGGTACTCTTTTAGAAGAAGAAGAAGAAAAAGGTAAAAGATAAAAAATTATGAACAACAAATATGTATATATCAACAAGTGAATCTAAAAATTAAGAGAATTAAAAATTTGATCAACAGAATAAACTGGTGAATATAATAGAATCAAGAGCACAGAAAGGGAGTGGACTGATAACTCTCAGGGGGGAAGGGGTGAGGGGTGTACAGGGAGAGACTGAACAAAAATCATTCACCTATGGATGAGGTCAACGGGAGGGAGTGAAGTGTGAAGATGCCCTTGGTAGGTGCATATATCTCCTCTTAATCTCTTGATTCCATACAGGTGGTTGGAGGTAGTAAAGACCCAAGTTTCCTATTTAGGAGCCCCAAATGCTTTCAAACAGGATCCTCACTGTCTCAGAATACCAAAAATATATGAAAAAGGTCCTGGGTCTGTGATCCTAGACTCCTGGAGTTTGTGTTTTCCAGAGTAATAGGCTCAGGACACTCACTCATATAAAACCTAATAGTCCATGTTGGGTTTGAAAATATCCACTTGTAGGTATAGAAAAGAGCACTGAATTAACTTCACAATGAACATCACTACCTTTGTATGAATGCAAAACTTTTCAAATTCCCAACATCTGGACCCTCTGATAGATGCATCTTTTAAGTTCAACCCTACCTAGTTTCTCAAGTTCCCACCTCAGGCTGAGATCTTATGGCACAATGGTAGGCAATGGAATCCTACATAGTCTCCAGATATTAATATCTAGTTAGACCTGAAGACTCCACGATGTCTCCCAAAGCCAGTCACAGGTACTTATATGTATTAGGCTTTTAATTTTTCTCAATTCAATAAGACTATGAGCTCTGTCTCCTTTTATCCTTACTATGAATTTCTGCCTGCTCAGCTTTACTTGTGTTACAACCTATCCTCTGAAGACAGAATCCATGTTAGTGATCATTATAATTTTGGTCCGTTAAGTAGGCACAATAATCAACTTGCTGTGCCTCAGTTAGTCAATAAAAATAGTGTTTGGCATTGTTCCTGACCACCTTGTGTATGCTTTTATCTCCCCAGCCCTTATTTCACAGCTTCAAACTTTTGCTTCAACTGGGAGATTCTTCTGGCTTTGTGGACTTTAGTTTCCACATAAAAATTTTTATTCTGCCCTTTGCTTTGGTTCTGGCATTACTCTGTTACCTTAAATGAAAACACAGTGAATCGGGAAATTTGGACAGCCCAGAACTTAATATATAGTACTCTACTTTGGACTTAGAAGGGCACAGGAAATTCGAGTATCTCCTCCTTGGCTCTGGATTCTATTATTGCAGTTTAAGTTGGCAATGACCCTTTTGACAATCTTTTCCACGAACACTCAATGAGCTTATAACTTAAAGAAACTATAAACTATAGTCAAAAATTTCTAAGAAAATTTCACATCTGCTACTACTAAGCCAGGTATTATTTAATTAACAATATGAATGTGAATGCTGTTTTGTGCATTTAGTTCTATTAGATGTATTTTGGTTTCATCACATTGTTCTTCTCTTTTAACAGTTGGGAGAAAAAAAAACAGACCTAATGCACCCATTCAAAGCCCTGATTATAATTAAAAGGGACTATCATTCATTTCACATTGTCAATGCCTGGTATACTTGAAGGCTATTCCTCTGGATCCTGAAAATCAATCTTTTGGAAACCTTAAGATGAACATAATCATGTTCCCACCACCTGACAAAGGTCATAATGACAATCTGATGGCAGTGAACATCCGATCCTAATTATTATCTTTATAATAATTATTTCCTTTAAGAATTGTCCTATTCTCACCCTAGCTGGTTTGGCTAAGTGGATGGAGTGTCAGCCTGTGGACTGAAGGGTCCTGGGTTCTATTCCAGCCGAGGGCACATGCCTGCATTCCTGGGTTGTGGGCTCAATCCCCAGTGGGGGGCGTGCAGGAGACAGCTGGTCAATGATTCTCATTCTCTCTCTCTCTCTCTCTCTCTCTCTCTCTCTCTCTCTCTCTCTCTTTCTCCTCTCCCTACCTTCTTTTCTGAAATCAATAAAAATATATTTTAAAAGAGAATTGTTCTATTCTCAATACATATCCTAGTGTTTGGAATGTCTATTCATATATACCCATCCCAATGACTCTATTTCCACCTGTGCACAGTCCATCATGTGGAAATTGATAGCTAGATGCAGAGTAGAATATTTGCTATATCTCTTAAATATGTAATCATGAATTAACCTTCTTTCCCACTGCACAATTTGCCTGGCAGTAGAATATTCTCCTTTAAACAGAATTACACCTTCAAAGCAATCCCACAAACTCACCATGTAGGGTTGTGAAAAGTCAACACAAGTCCTCATACCTGTAGAACCCAGATCTAAATGTTCAACTGACTACACAGATTCAGCCTATCATCCATCACTTCCTCTTTTGCCTAGCCCACAAAGGACTTGCTTTTTACTTCATATTGCCATATCTTCCTCATAAACATAATATGAGACACTATCATATTGTGGAAGAACTTCTGGACTCACATGAGCATTATGGTCAGCACCACTCTTCTGTTCAATGGCTATGTATATGAGAGTGATCATGAGAAGCTGCAGACTCATAACTCAACAGCTTTCAGAAAAAAGGTAAAGCTTCTTAGTAGGAAAATTCAGGTGAATCCCAATCCTGATCCTAGAGAGGAATGGCATGAAATTGACATGATAGTAGGGGAAGGTGCCTTTTATGCCCTGAATCTGTGCAAACCTACCCACCCACCATATACTAGTATACCTACAGGGTCAGAAAGTGAACAACCAGCCCAATTTTGTCCTAAAGAATCAATAATTGTGCAAACTATGGCATGTTTACACAATGGAATGGTATGTGGCAATAAAAAAAAAGAACTCTTACCATTTGCAAAAACATGGATGGACCTAGAGAGTATTATGCTAAGCAAAATAAGCCAGTCAGAAAAAGATAAGTGTCACATGATATCAGTCATGTGGAATCTAATAAACCAAAATAAACTGATAATCAAAAATAGACCCAGAATCATAGGAGCATGAACAGACTCTTGAACCTCAGAGAGAAGGCAGGAGGGGAGGAAGAGATAAACCAATGAATTTATATACATACATGCATAACCCATGGACTCAGACAATGGGGTGGTGGGGGCCTGGTAGGGGAGGACAGGAGCAGTATGGAAGAGGTTAATGGGAGGGGAAGAGAAGGACATATGTAATACTTTCAACAGTAAAGATGAAAAAAGAATCATTCAATGCCTTGTACTGCTTCCTTCCCACTAATTATTATTGATTCCACATTCTGATAATTCTAGCATATGCTCTGGCCCTATTCATCACTGGCGGTCTATTTCTACAACCAAGGAAATCATACTTTATTTGAAGTTAGCTCCCTTTTACTTTTCAGACATGTTGCATTGTAAAGGTTTAAGTTTACTAGATAAGAGTGCCTGGGGCTTGAGAACATAAAGTGATCAGAATTAGTATAATTGACTGGAGTTCTGAATCTTTCCCACTTAACATTTCTTAGAACAATGTACCAGTGGCTATTATAACATTACTAGAGTCCTGGTGGGTATTTGTGCACAGGGAGGGTCCCTAAGCCTAGCCAGCCATCAGAGCTGATTGGGGCCTTCCAGCTGCCAGCCAGGGCCTTCCTTAATTCAGCACAAACCCCTGGAGATCACTGCACATCACAGTGAGCAATCATATTCCTGGTCTCCCAATTGAATTTGCATATTAGACTTTTATATATATAACTAGAATCCCATCACACAAAATTCATGGGTGAGGTCTCTAGGCCCAGCTGTGATTAAGGCTAATCTTCCCCAGCTGCTGCCACCAGTCTCCCTCTGTGTGTGGGGCAATCAGTGCCCTGCTTGCTTGCACCCACCTTGTCCTGGCGCCACCCATATCTGTGCCACCCATCCCTATTTTCCCTTTCCCTATCAGGCAATTGGAGCCTGCCAGTGAGCTGGGGCAAGTCTTGCACTGAGTATGTGCCCTCTGGTGGTCAGTGTGCATCATAGTGACTGGTAATTCACTGTCTGGTCAATTTGCATACCATACTATATATATACGGTCAGAAAGAGATAAGATCAAATCCAGGCTCTGACAGTAACAAGCTGTCAGCAAGTAACTTAGTCTCTGAACTTCAGTTTACACATACATAAAATGTGAATATTAATTTTAAAAAGTTGGAGAGTCAAGATGGTGACTGGCAGGACAGCAGTGAGGAGTATGAGTGAGTGATGGAACAAAAGGGGAGTGTGTGGACCTATGTCCTATGTGGTGTGTGTGTGTGTGTGTGTGTGTGTGTGTGTGTGTAGGATCCTTCAGGAGTCTCAGGGGTTGTTAGTCTGGGCTCTACTGGAGAGGGAGATCCTGATACTGCTGTAAGCACTCCCAGGTGGCCAGCTCTGGAACAGAAACCATGCCATCTTGAAGGGGAGAGCTGCTGTGCCTGGGAGCCCAGCCTCACAATCACCCAGACAAGCCTCAGACACCATCCTGGACCCTACAGCCACTTCGACCAACGAACTGCTACCTTGGCTGCAGACCCAAAGACACCAACTAAGACTCAAGCATCCCTGGCTGAAGGTTTCTGTGAGACCTGGAGTGCACTCCCCTCCTGCCAAATTGTCACTTGGGCCCTGGGCCACACATGTCCCAGTACCTGAGCTCTCTGGTGAATCTCAGAGTACACAACCCTCTCACCAAGCCTGCTGCATCAGCCACAGGCCCTGCACAACTCAGCACCTGCACCCTTTGGTGAGAGCAAATATGGAGAGACAAAGGGCAACTCCCAAAGAAAAGAAAAAAAGGAATACCAAGAAGGGCATGAAATATGTCTGAAAAAGAATTCAGAGTAAGGGTCAAACAGTCCATAAACAGGTGGATAAGAAAATCAACAATTTATGTGAGAATCAAGGGGAAATCAAGAATGATATAGCTACAATAAAAAAAAACACAATGTAAGGTTTTAAGAATAAACTAAAAGAAGCAGAGGACCAAATAAGTGAATTAGAAGACAGGGAAGAAAAACACACCCAATCTGAATAGCAATTGGAGAAAAAAAATTAGAAAATAGAAGTAAAACCTAAAGGAGCCTTGGGACAACATGAAATGAGGTAACATATGTATGATAGGGGTGCCAAAAGGAAAAGAAGAGCAAGGATTAAAAACCTATCTGAAGAAATAATAACAGAAAAATTCACTGATTTGGGGAAGAAAAGTCACACAAGCACAGATAGTTCCAAACAAGATGAACCCAAAAGACCCACACCAAGACACATTGTAATTATGATGGCAAATATTAATGACAAAGAGAAAAATCCTAAAAGCTGTAAGGAAAAACAAGAGTGAGCAGAAAAAAGGAAATAATAAAGATCAGAATGGAAATAAACAAGATAGAGAAAAAAAAAGTACAAAAGATCAATAAAACCAAGAGTTTGTTGTTTGAAAGGATAAACAAGATTGATGAACTTCTAGCCAGGATCACCAAGAAGCAAAGAGAGAGGAGCCAAATAAACAAAATCAGAAATGAAAGAGATGAAATAACAACAGACCCCACAGAAATACAAAGGTTTGTAAAAAAAAAAATACTATGAACAACTCTATTCCAATAAACTGGTCAACTAATAAGAAATGGATATATTTCTAGAATAACACAACATTCCAAAACTCACTTAGGAAGAATAAAACATCTGAATAGGCCAATAACTACGGAGGATATTGAAGCATTCATAAAAAAAATTTCATCAAACAAAAGCCCTGGGCCAGTCAGCTTCACAGGGGAGTTTTAACAAACATTGAAAGGACTAAAACCTATCATTCTCAGACTATTCGAAAAAATAAAAGAGGAATAAACTCTTCCAAGCTCTTTCTATGAAGCCTGCTTTACTCTAATCCCAAAACCAGATAGAGATATCACAAAAAAAGATAATACAGGATAATATTCCAGATGAACATATATGCTAAAATCTTAAACAAAATATTAGCAAATTGCATCCTGCAATACATTAAAAAGATCATACAACCCTACCAAGTGAGAATTATTCCAGGGATGCAGGCTGATACAATATCCACAAATCAATAAATGTGACACATCACATAAACAAATTAAGAGATAAAAATCTCATAATCATATCAATTGATACAGAAAAAGCATTTGACAAAATCCAACACTCTTTATTTTTTCTTTTCTTTATTGATTAAGGTATTACATATGTGTCCTTATCCCCCTATTGTCACTCCACACCCCGCTACTCATGGTGTCACCCCCTGATGTCTCTGTCCATTGATTAGTCTTATATGTATACAAGCCCTTTGGTTGATCTCTCACCCATATCCTCACCCTCCCCTACCTTCCCTCTAAGGTTTGACAGTCTGTCTCTGGATCAGTTTATGTTGTACATTATATTCCACAAATGAGTGAGATCATGTGATATTTATCTTTCTCTGACTGGCTTATTTCGTTTAGCATAATGCTCTCAGTTCCATCCACGCTATTACAAATAGTAAGAATTCCTTCTATTTTACAGTTGCCTAGTACTCCATTGTGTAGATGTCCAACGTTTTATTTAAAAAAATTTATTTATTTTTTCCCTATTTCCCTCCCCACCCCACAGTACATGGTACATGCCCTCATCCATCTCCCCACCACACACCCCCCACTGCCCTGTATCCACTGGCTATGCCTACACATATGCATACAAGTCCTTCAGTTGATCTCCTACAGGCCCCTCCCCTCCAACCTCCCCTGCCTTCCCACTGTAGCACGACAGTCTTTTCAATGCTCCTTTGCCTCTGCATCTGCTTCCCCCCAACCCCTTGATTCTTGTCTTTAAAAACATCTTGCCCCTGTAGGCTAGAAATAAACCCACAAGAGCAAAATAAAAATGTTTGAGTACCAATTTCAATGTCTGATAGCTTTGAGTCCCAATTTCAATGTCATGTACAACGTTTTTTAATTCACTCATCTGCTGATGTAGGCTTGCCCGAAACCAATAATTGTCTCACTAATAGAAAGTGGACAAGGAACCCGGAAGGCTGGTCAACCTTGAAGCTCTGAAAGGTCAAAGCCAGCTACCCCCCCTATCTAATTGAGACAATGAACTTCCCTATCAAATAATCATGTATATTCTTACTGATAAGATAATCTACTTGTTACTGGAATTGCCTCCTTCAGGGCAAAGGGTGTATCTCAAACCTGAATAAAAGGGATGGCAAGGCCAAAGGAAGGTGGTAGCCCTTTCCACTAGAGCAGTGGTTCTCAACCTTTCTAATGCTGTGACTTTTTATATAGTTCCTCATGTAATGGTGACCCCCAATCATAAAATTATTTTCGTTGCTACTTTATAACTGTAATTTTGCTACTGTTATGACTCATAATGTAAATATCTGTGTTTTCCAATGGTCTTAGGTGACCATGCTAGCAGTTCTCAACCCACAGGTTGAGAACCACTGCACTAGAGGAAGGCTCCTGCCTGGCCCCCCAATATTGCCAAATTAATGCTTTTCTAGTCTCTCTTTTCATTTGCGTGCGGCCTCCTCCAGAACCCGAACCCTGAACAGGAACCCTGAACCATGCGGGACATGAAAGAGGTTCCCACATAGGCTGTTTCCAAATCTTAGCTATGGTAAATTGTGCTGCTATGAACATAGTGGTGCATATATCCTTTCTGATTTGCCAACACTCTTTCTTGATAAAAACTCTCAGCAAAGTGGGAATAGAGGGATCATGCCTCAACATAATAAAGCCTTATATGACAAACCTATAGCCAACATTTTACTCAATGGTAAAAAACAAACTAAATTTCCACTGAGAAAAGGAATAAGAAAGGGATGCCCACTCTCACCACTCCTGTTTGACATAGTCCTGGAAGTGGTAGCCATAGTCATCAGACATGAAGAAGAAATAAAAAAGCATTCAAATTAAAAAAGTAGAAGAAACCTGTCTTTATTTACAGATTACATGATATTATACATAGAAAACTCTAAAGACTCTATAAAAAAACTACTAGACTTAATAAGTGAATTCGCCAATGTAGCAGGATAAAAATATAACATGAAGGAATCTATGACTTGCTTATACACCAATAATAAACTCACAGAAAGAGAAATTAACAAAATAATAACATTTAACATTGTAAAAAAAATTAGATACCTAGGACTAAACTTAACTAAGGTGGTAAAAGAACTGAACTCAGAAAACTACAGGACATTGAAAAAAGAGATAGAGGAACACATAAACAAATGGAAGATTTTACCATGTTCATGGATTGGTAGAGGCAGCATCATTAAAATGTCCATATTACCCAAAGTAATCTATAGATTCAGTGCAATCCCCATTAAAATACTAATAGCATATTTCAAAGACCTAGAACAAACTTTTAAAAATTCATATGCAATAAAAAAAATCCTTGAGTAGCTGCAGCAATCTTGAGAAACAAGAACAAAGTTGGAGGGAATCACAATACCAGATATAAAGCTATATTACAATGTCATTGTTCTCAAAAATGCCTGGTATTGTGCATATAGACCAATAGAACTGAAAGAGAACCCAGAAATCGCCCTAAGCCATTATGCTAAATTAACATTTGGCAAAGGAGGCAAGAATATACAATGGAGTCAAGACAGTCTGTTCAATAAAGGGTGTTGGGAGAAATGGACAGATATATGCACAAAAATGAAACTAGACCACCAACTTACACTATACACAAAAATAAACTCAAAATGGATAAAGTATTTAAATGTAAGATGGGAAACCATAACAATCATAGAAGAATCCATAGGCAACAAAATATCAGACATATGTCATAGCAATATCTTTACCAATACAGCTCCTAGGGCAATGGAAACTAAGGAGAAAATAAAAATGGGACTACATCAAAATAAAAATCTGCTGCACAGCAAAAGAAACCACCAACAAAACAACAAGGAAGCCCACTGCATGGAAGAACATATTTGTCAAAGTTATATCAAATAAAGGTCCAATCTCCAAAGTTGATAGGGAACTCATATAACTTAACATAAGGAAGATAAATAATCCAATTTAAAAAATGGTCTAAGGACCTGAATATACACTTTTCAAAAGAGGACATACAGAAGGCCAAGAGACATATGAAAACATGCTTAAAGTTACTAATCATCTGAGAGATGCTAATCAAAATGACAATGAGGTATCATCTCACACCTGTCAGAATGTTGATCATCAACAAATCAACAACTGACAAGAGCTGGCAAGGATGTGGAGAAAAAGGTACCCTCATGCACTGCTGGTGGGAATGTAGACTGGTGAAGCCACTCTGGAAAACAGTATGGCATTTCTTCAAAAAATTAATAGAACTCCCATTTGACCCAGTGATCCCACTTCTAGGAATATATCCCAAGAAATCAGAAACCCCAATGAGAAAAGATATATGCACCCCTATATTCATAGCAGCACAATAACTAAGATTTGAAAACAGCCTAAGTGCCCATCAGCAGATGAGTGGATTAAAAAACTGTGGTACATCTATACAATGGAGTACTACACAGCTATAAAAAAGAAGTAACTGTTACCATTCACAACACTGTGGATGCACCTGAAGAGCATTATGGTAATCAACATAAGCCAGTCAGAGAAAGAGAAATATCACATAATTGAACTCATTTGTGGAATACAATGAACAATATAAATTAACAAAAATAGATCCAGAAACAGAGAAGCAGGGAACGAATGTCAAACATCAGCAGGAATTCAGCGGTGGGTGATGGTAGGGGACTAAGAGATCAACCAAAGGACTTGTATGCTTGCATGTAAGCATACCAATAGACACAGATGGGGGGTGTTGCTTGGGGGTTGTGGTAGCTGGGGAGAGGTCAATGGGGCAAAACAGAGACATATATAGTACTATATGTAATACTTTAAGCAATAAAGTTTTGGAAAACAAAAACAAATTTGAATTAGCATTGTTGAAATGTGCCATAAGCCTTTTTTTCCTTCATTCTGACCATTGGCTTGACAGCACCTCTTGTTCTCAATACCCATGGCTGTGTCCAGTTATTGAAACCATTGGTCTGGCCTTATAAGCTCTTCTCAAATAGATCCTGGCTTACTGCATCCCACCTGCCTCCCCTCTAAATCAAGTTTTTGAATGTTGAGTTCTGAAAAAATAACCCTAAGTTACATTCATGGACCAGTGGGCTGTCACTTCACTCTCCAAATAAGATCAGATAAGGATGCTCACATCTCACACACAATGAGACGTAGTGCTCTAAGTTGTTGTGGGAGGAAATACAGTGGTACCTCGAGATACGAGTGCCCTAACATACGAGATTTTTGAAATACGAGCCGTCGAGCCAGAGATTTTTGCTTTGAAATATGAGCAACATTTGAGATAGGAGTAATCGCGCGGATCAGCCGGCTGCACACGACCCACCAGTTTACCACGACTCCAGCATCACATAGTTTCCCACACCTCAAGGTTACGGAACAAATTAAACTCGTATCTGGAGGTACCACTGAAGGTTCTTTTAGTCTCATAGGAAACAAATTGCAGGGACACACACATAAGGAGATTTTAAGACCTAGTGGATTTAGTAGAGTAAAAACAAGGATAGGGCTTAGGATAGAACAAGCAAGATCATGGCAATGGGAATGTGTATAGACTGGGCTACCTAAACTCAGGAAAGGAAGTTATAGAGGCAAAAAAGAGAGTCCTTAATTCCCTGATTGAGTCCTTGCTTCTCTGGTTGTAAGTCTCATGATAACAAAGTTTAGGAGAAAAGGAATAAAAAATATAGCCTGAGAGAAGGAAAGGCACACAGGGCACAGATACCCCTTAAAAGGCTATGGCACTCAATGAGGGGCTTTCCAGTAGGTTCAACAACAGAAGCTGGTTGACTGCTGGAAGCCACCCATTGTCTTCCCTAGCAGAGAGGTATTGACAAGGAACCCAGAAGGCTGGAGACCTTGAGCTCTGAAAAGTCAGAGCTCTGCACCCACTGTTTAGTTGAGATAATGGTAGCTGAAGCAACTTCCACCTTTTAGTCTTATGTAAATCTTTGCTGATTGGCTATTATTGGAATTGCCTGCCTAAGGCCTATGAGTGTATCCAAAACCTGAATAAAAGGGATAGCAAGGACAGAGCAAAGTGGAGTCCTTCTTCTTGAGCTGGGCTCCCTCCTGATTCCCAATTCCCAAATTTATATTTTCTTGTCTAGTCTCATTTGTGTGCAGCCTCCTCCAGAACCTGAACCCTGAACCTGAACCCTGAATCATGTGGGACGTGGGGGAGGGGGCACTCACAACTGGTGTCATGGATGTGAGTCTTCTGGAGGGGATATTTCACCTATAGCAAAGAAAGGAAGAATACACCATATAGGTGAGGGAAATTCACTGCATGCAAAGCCCATGATCAGCTGCAGAAGTCTCAATCTGGAAGTAGGGTGGGAATGTCTTTTTCAGCCAGGCTAATGGGACAGAATTAGGTTATAAAGTAATCTTTATTATAAACTTTTGGTTTGCATGCTTAAGGAATTAAAGTTTTTAGAAGGTATTCTCTTACAGTTTTTGTTTGATGTTATAGAAAATAACCCTTGGTTTCCTGAAGAAGATACATTAGATCTTGAATGTTTGGCAAAAAGTTGGTCTAAACTTGAAAAAAACTCAGCAGCAGGAAAAAATCTTGCCTCCAAACTGTTTCTCCACAAGGAACACAATATTGCATTTGCTAGAGCCTTTTAGAGAGGCTGAGGAGGAGTCCCCCTCCCTGGATCCCTCCACTCCTAGAAAGGAGCAAGAAAAAAAATTGGAAGAAAGGCCTTTATGGCCCCCTCCACCTCCATGTCCTAATCCTGAAACATTTACTTAGCCATCAATAGAATCATCTATACAGAGAGCCATCAGAGAAGGAATAAAAGACATGTCAGTGGAAGAAAGGCTTGCTTTTCCTGTTATACAAGTAGCTGACCCACAGCTCCCAAATCAGATAATATAGTGTAGTTTGGTTTTTCATCTTTGATTATTGTATTTTGCCCATTCTGCTTGAAACAATAAAGTTAACTGGTCTAACCTCCAGAGAAGAAAATCTGACAGTAATTCCCAAACAAGTTGTCAGTTGGGACTCAAGCACCTAATACATGCCTCTTTGTGTCAAACAAACTGTTCGTATTTAAATCACTCATTCGTGGGATCTGAAAATGGCGGCGGAATAGACAGATGTGTCTGGAGCCTTGTCGCTGGGCAGAGGGAGAGAGAGCAGCTGAGAGTCACACTGGGAGTGTTTTTTGGCAAGTTAAGAGTCAGTTATCCTCCAGGAGAAGGTGGGGGACTGCTGGATGGGGCTTCCCTGCCAGGCAGCCCCACTGCCACAGGGTTTTTGTCTGCCAGAGCCACCAGCGCGAACGAGGAGACCGTGGAGACCATACCATCTTGCAGAGGGAGGTGGATGTCTGCGGTGGTCTGAAAGCTGCAGCTGAGGCACCCACCGAGAAGCCGGGGCACCCAGAGCACCACTCTCTAATCGATGCAGACACACGGACTCAGAGGAGCTCCACACGGCACACAGAAAGATCAGATTTCGCCTGGGATAAGGTGAGGTCTCCTGTCCTGCAGAGCAGAGACGCACACACTGTGGGAGCAGGCTGCGGGAAAGCTGCTTCTGGAGAGGTCCTCGGATGTGGGGCAGGGCATGATCCCTAGGTGTGCAGGCGCACTCTCAGAGCTTTGACAAAGGGGAGCTCTAGAAAACAGCTCATTTTGATTTGAGGCAGAGGGACAGCCTGGGAGAGTTATTACAGTGTCCTGGCTGCTCAAATCCCCACAAACCATTATTGAGAACTACAGAGTAGTAGGATCTAAGCACAGCCTAGAGAGATCCTGTGCTTAGTCTCAGAGGTCGGTTCTGAAACACTGCCATTCAGTGGATGACGCACAAATTGACTCTCGCATAACCACAAAGGAATAAAGAGATTAAGACCTAGGCAGTAAAACACAGCAAACTGCAGTACCCTCCCGACTGGAAACAGGAGTGCGAAGAACAGTAGTGGAAGTGAATGACCTCCACTACTGCCCATTCTTTTTTTTTTTATTTCATTATATATATTTTTTATTTTTTATTTTTTCATATTTTAATTAAAAAACTATTTTTTCTTTCTTCCTCAATTGATTTTACCTTTATAATTATTACATTTTTGTTTTCAACAAGTATTATTACTACTACTATTTTACCTTTTGGGGAAAAAAACAAGTATCATTTTGTTTTCTCTTTATTTTGCTTCGGTATTAGAGTTCTTCTACATTCTATTTTCATCTTTCCTTTAGCATAATTTTACTTTATCTCAACTCTACCTTTATGCCAACACTCTCCTCCTAACTTTCCCCTTTTTGTTGTCTTGTTTCTCTTTCCCAACTTTAGACTCTCCCTATTATTTCTCTTTACCTGGTTCAAATTTCACCCCACTTATATATCTAATTTCAAATCCCCTACTCCAAGTCCTTACAAACATTTCTCTTCTTGTCTTCATTATCCAAAAAGTTGTTTTTCTCTATGTCCTTTGGTTGCTGTTTGCCTGAATGGTGATTATATTGATTTTTTGTACTTTTTTTGTGAGATTGTTTTAGCTTATTGTACTTGTTTTATTTTGCTTTTTGTTTTCTTTGTATTGGTTTGTTTTTTACCTCTCTTTTCCCTTGCTTCCCTTGACATTAGTTGTTATTTGTAGTTTGTATTAATCTCCAGGTACTTGTTGCCAGCATTTGTTGGGATGAGTGGCTGTTCTATTGGAGTTTTCTCCTCACATCTATATTTTATTCCCCTATTCTCAATTATCCTCTTTGTTTTCTCTCTGAATGTTTTTCTTTCTCTTTTCTTCTTCTTCTTCTTCTTCTTCTCCTTTTTATTTATTTTATTTTATTTATTATTTATTTATTTATTTTTCTACCTTCTCCCAATTTGATTTTGGCACTTCTTTCTTTTAATTTTTTCCTCATTTTCCTCTTCTTCTTTCTCTACTTACGCCTAATTTGTCTTCCATTGGTGGTCACCTTATTTCTGGTAATTAAGATCATGAATACATTTCTGTTCAGTGCCTTATGTGTTGTACCTGGTCGTGTTGTAGTTTGTGCCTTTGAATCAACGTAGGAGAGAGAACTACATAACCAGACACCCGGAGAAGAAAGACCATGGGCAGATGAAGAAACAGTATGCATACGAAAGATATGCAGATATCAGAAGACAAGGAAATAAACAAAATAGAAGCAGAAATGGCCTGTCAGAGAAATAGTTCAGAGAAATTATCATAAGGTGGATGAAAAGAAAGGAAGACAAAATCGACAATGGCAGTAAGAGCCAAGAGGAAATGAAGAAGAGCCAAGAGGAAATGAAGAACCAAGAAGAAATGCAGAATAATTAAGAAGAAATGAAAAATGATATCACTGCTATAAAGAACTCAATAGAGCATCAAAAGTAGACTAGAAGAAGCAGAGGACTGCAGCAGTGAGCTAGAAGACACGGTAGGAAAAAATACCCAAGTACAGCAGCTTCTAGAAAAAAAAATTAAAAAGCAAGATGAGAGCATAAGGGAACTTAGGGATAACACAAAACAAAACTACATCCACATAATTGGGGTTCCAGAAAGAGCGAAAACTGAGCAAGGAATAGAACACTATTTGAAAAAATAATGACAGAAAACTTCCCTAATATAGAAAAGAAAAAACCCACACACATCCAAGAAGCTCACAGAGTCCCAAGCAAAATGAACACCAAAAAACCGAAACCAAGGCATATTACAATTAAATTGGCAAACACCGACGACAAAGTAAGAATCTTAAAAGCGGCGAGAGAAACAGAAAGTTACCTACAAAGGAACCCCCATCAAACGAGCAACTGATTTCTCAACAGACACTCATCAGCCAGAAGGGAATGGAATGAAAGATACAAAGTCATGCAAAGGAAGGGTCTGAATCCAAGAATAATGTATCCTGCAAGGCTTTCAATCAAAATGAAGGTGAAATCAGAAGCTTCACAGACAAAAAAAGACTAAGGGAATATATTACCACCAAACCAGGAATGCAAGAAATGTTAAAGGATCTGCTGTAATAAAAAGAAATAGGAAGTGAAGAAGGAACTCAGGGGTAAAGACTAAAAATGGCGACAGATAAGTACCTATCAATAATACTTTAAATGTAAACAGATTAAATGCTCCAATAAAAAGACATAAGGTAACCAACTGGATAAGAAAACATGATCCATATATCTGCTGTCTACAAGAAACCAACCTCAGGAAAAGAGATGCACACAGATTGAGGGTGAAGGGATGGAACATGGTATTTCAGGCAAATGGAAATGAAAAAAAATCTGGGGTTGCAATACTTATATCTGACAAATTAGATCTCAAACTGGAGGACATAACAAGAGATAAAGAAGGACACTTCATAATAGTAAAGCGAACAATACAACAAGAAGAAATAACTCTGGTAAACATATACGCACCCAATATACAAGCACCTAAATACATAAAAAACTCATGGAGCATATTAAGGGAGAGATTGACAGCAATACAATCATAGTAGGAGACTATGTCCAATGTCACCACTGGACAAATACTCTAAACAAAATATCAGCAAAGAAACATGAATCCTAAATGACTCAGTAGACCAGATGGAATTAATTGACATCTTCACCCCAAAGCCACAGAATATACATTCTTCTCCAGTGCACATGGATCATTGTCAAAGATAGATCATATGTTGGGTCATAAGAAAAGTTTCACAAATTCAAGAAGATAGAAATCATATCAAGCATTTTCTCAGAACACAGTGGCAAAAAAACTGGAAATCAACTATAATAAAAACAATATAAAGAAATCAAACACATGGATACTAAAGAACATGCTATTAAACAACAACTGGGTAACCAGAGATATCAAGGAAGAAATAAAAAACATCATGACAACAAATTACAATGACAACACAACAATACAAAATTTATGGGACACAGTAAAAGCAGTCTTGAGAGGGAAGTTCATAGCTCTACATGCCTACTGCAAAAAACAGGAAACAATGATAATAAACTTTCTAACCCTACAACTCAGAGAGCTAGAAAGAGAGCAACCAGAAAAGCCCAGTGTACTCAGAAGGAAGGAAATAGTAAAAATCAGAGCGGAGATAAACAACATGGAGACCAAAGAAACAATTCAAAAGATCAATAAAACAGAGCTTGTTGTTTGAAAGGATAAACAAGATTGATGGACCTCTATCCAAGCTCGTCAAAAAGCAGAGAAAAGACCCAAATAAAAAAAATCAGAAATGAAAGAGAAGAAATAACAACAGACCTGCCAAAATACAAAGGATCGTTAAAAAATACTATGAACAACTCTATTCCAACCAATTGGACAACCTGTAGGAAATGGACATATTCCTAGAAAAATATAACATTTCAAAATTCAATGAGGAAGAATCTAAACATCTCAATAGTTCAATAACTATGGAATAAATTGAAGCAGTCACCAAAAAGCTTCCAGCAAACAAATGCCCGGGACCAGATAGCTACACAGGAGAGTTTTATCAAACATTCAAGGAAGAATTAAAACCTATCCTCCTCAGACTATTCAAAAACATTCAAGAAGAAGGAACACTTTCAAACACCTTCTATGAAGTCAGCATCACCCTAATACCAAAACCAGGTAAATACAACATAATGAAAGAGAATTATAGGCCAATGTCTCTCATGAACGTAGATGCCAAAATACTCAACAAAATTCTAGCAAATCAGATCCAGCAGTATATCAGAAAGATCATACACCATGACCAAGCAGGATTCATCCCAGGAATGCAGGGATGGTACAATATCTGCAAATCAATAATTGTGAGACATCACATAAACAAATTCAGAGATAAAAATCACATAGTCATATCAATTGATGCATAAAAAGCATGTGACAAAATCCAACACCCTTTCTTAATAAAAACTCTCAGCAAGGTGGGAATAGAAGGATCATACCTCAACATCATAAAAGCCATATATGAAAAACCCACAGCTAACATCATACTCAATTGGCAAAAACTTAAACCATTTTCACTAAGAACAGGAACAAGACAGGGATGCCCACTCTCACCTCTCCTGTTAGACATGGTACTGGAAGTATTAACCATTGCAATTAGGCAGGAAGAAGAAATCAAAGGCATCCAAATTGGAAAAAAAGAAGTAAAGCTGTCCTTATTTGCAGATGACATGATATTGTAAATAAAAAACCTAAAGGACTCCATTCCAAAACTAATTGACTTAATTAATGAATTCGGCAATGTAGCAGGATACAAAAATAATGCTAAGAAGTCTGTGGCATTTTTATACACTAATAGTGAAATTATAGAAAGAGAAACTAAAAAAGCAATCCCATTTACCATCGCACCAAAAAAAAAGTAAGATACCTAGGAATAAACCTAACTAAAGAGGTAAAAGAACTATATGCAGAAAACTACAGGACCCTGAAAAAAGAGATAGAGGAAGATGTTAACAGATGGAAGAGCATACCATGCTCATTGATTGGGAGAATCAACATCATTAAAATGTGCATTCTACCCAAAGCAATCTACAGATTCAACGCACTACCCATTAAAATACCAATGACATATTTCACAGACCTACAAAGAATTCTTCATAGATTCTTCTGGAACAAAAAAAGACCACAGATAGCTACAGCAATTCTGAGAAAAAAGAATAAAGTAGGTGGGATCTCAATACCAGACTTCAAGCTATACTACAAAGCAACTGCTCTCAAAACAGCCTGGTACTGGCACAAGAACAGACATATAGACCAATGGAATAGAATAGAGAACCCAGATATCCAGCCAAACCACTATGCTCAATTAATATTTCACAAAGGAGGCATGAACATTCAATTGAGCCAAGATAGCCTCTTCAATAAATGGTGTTGGGAAAATTGGATAGATACATGCAAAAAAATGAAAGTGGACCACCAACTTACACTAAATACAAAAATAAACTCAAAATGGATACAGGACTTAAACATTAGAAGGGAAACCATAAAAATACTAGAGGAGTCCACAGGCAGCACAATCTCAGATATATGCCAAAAGAACTTCTTCACTGATACTGCTCCAAAGGCAATGGAAGCTAAAGAAAAAATAAACAAATGAGACTACATCAAAATAAAAAGCTTTTGCACAGCAAAAGAAACCATCAACAAAACAACAAGAAAGCCCACTGTATGGGAGAACATATTTGCAAATGTTATCACTGATAAAGGTTTCATCTCCAACATCTACAGCCAACTTATACAACTTAATAAAAGGAAGATGAACGATCCAATAAAAAAATGGGCAACGGACCTAAATAGAACCTTTTCAAAAGATGACAGAAGGAAGGCCAAGAGACACATGAGAACATGTTCAAAGTCATTAATCATCCGAGAGATGCAAATCAAAACGACAATGTGATACCATCTTACACCTGTCAGAATGGCAATCATCAACAAATCAACAAAGGACAAGTGTTGGCGAGGATGCGAAGAAAAAGGAACCCTTGTGCACTGTTGGTGGTAATGCAGACTGGTGCAGCCACTGTGGAGAACAGTATGGAGTTTCCTCAAAAAACTAAAAATGGATCTTCCATTTGACCCTGTAATCCCACTCTTTGGAATTTATCCTAAGAAATTACAAACACCAATCAGAAAGGATTTATGCACCCCTATGTTCATAGCAGCACAGTTTACAATAGCTATAATTTGGAAACAGCCTAGGTGCCCGTCAGCAGATGAGTGGATCAGAAAACTGTGGTACATCTACACAATGGAATACTATGCTGCCATTAAAAAGAAGGAATTCTTACCATTTGCAGTAACCTGGTTGGAACTGGAGAGCCTTATGCTTAGTGAAATAAGCCAGTCAATGAAGGAGAAGCATCATATGATCGCACTCATTTGTGGATAATAAAGAACATTATAAACTGATGAACAAAAGGATAGATACAGAGACAGTAAAGCTTCAAACAGACAGTGAAATTACAGCAGGAAGATTAAAGTTATGTGAGGTAGATAAGAGATCAATCAAAGGACTTGTATGCATACATATAAGCACAACCAATGAACATAGACACTGGGGGGTTGAGGTATGCTTGGGAGGGAGGGGGGCAATGGGGAGATATGTATAAAAAATTTAAAAAGAAAGAAAGAAAGAAGTCAAGAGTCAGACAGCAAGTGAGTGCCAGAGCTAGAGCCTAAATTCTCAGCAGTCTTTGACACTTGTCTTCATGGAAGCTGTTGCAGATACAGTGGTACCTGGAGATAGGAGTTTAATTCCTTCCATAATCTTGCTTGTATATCAAGCTGTTCATATCTCAAAGCAAATTTCCCCATTGAAATCAATTGAAATGCCGTTAATCCGTTCCAGCCCCCAAAATGCCACCAGTTTTTCTTGTTACGTGTTTTTGAATAAGAAAAATGTATTTATAAATGACAAATATTGTATAAAAACATAATAAAAGAGAATGTAAAGGAATAAACTGGTTTTATAAAGTGTATTTACCTACTTGTTACACTCTTAATGCTACACTTTATCCCTAAACTGAATGTAAATTAACTAATCTTCACTGAACTTATTTGCTACTGGTCTTTGCATTTTTGGCCGATTTAAAAAAAAAATGTGTCCAAGGAGGTTTGCCTCTTCCTCCCTTTCAGAATGTTTCTGAAATGGGTGAGGCAACTTTAATTGAACATCTCCGGTGCAAGACCAGTAGCAACTTTTTCGGGGTGTTTCTTTTCTACGAAATGTGACACCCTCTCCCACATTCCTAAGATCTCCTTTATCTCATTTGTAGAGATCTCTTCCACCTCTGGCTCCTCCTCAAAACCAATTTCTTGGAGAACCTCCACATGTTGCTGAGACTGCAACTCTTGTAACTCCTCCATGGTGAGTTCCAGAGAGTGCTCCTCGAGGAGCTCATTCAGGTCTCTCTCATCCACCTCCAGGCCCATGGATTTTCCCAGAGACACTATCTCCTCCTCTACTGGCACCTCGGATTCGAATCCTTTGAAGGTCCTTTTGGCTATGGCCTCAGGCCACAGCTTCTTCCATGCAGAGGTCAAAGTCCTCGTTGTAACACCCAGCCAGGCCTGATCAATAATTCTGAGGCATATCACGATGTTAAAGTGGTTCTTCCAGAACTCTCGAAGGGTGAGGTTTGTGTTCTCCGTCACTTCAAAGCAGCGCCGGAACAGGTGCTTGATGTACAGCTTTTTAAAATTAGAAATCACCTCCTGATCCATGGGCTGCAGGATAGGAGTGGTGTTGTGAGGTAGGTAGACAATCTTTATAAACTTGCACTCTTCGAGGAGTTCATCTTTGAGGTTCGGTGGGTGAACAGGAGCATTGTCGAGGATGAGGAGGGCTTGCATGGTTAGGTTGTTTTCCTGTATATATTTCTTAACAGAAGGGCAGAAAACCAGGTTTACCCACTCCACAAAGAACTGCCTGGTGACCCATGCCTTCAGGTTTGCCCTCCATATAACTTGCAGTTTATCTTTTAAAATCTTATGTGACTTAAAGACTCTGGGGTTTTTTGAATGGTATATGAGCAGAGGCTTGATCTTGCAGTCGCCACTCGTATTGGCGCACAGTGCGAGAGTTAGCCTATCTTTCATGGGTTTGTGGCCTGGCATTGCCTTCTCCTCTGCCGTTATGTAAGTCCTATTTGGCATCTTCTTCCAGAAAAGCCCTGTCTCCTCACAGTTGAAGACTTGCTGGGGGATACGTATATCCTTTGGCTTCTATAAGTTCGGAAAAAGTTTTGAGGTAATCCTCAGCTGTCTTCACATCCGAACTTGCTGCCTCACCATGCCTGAGGATGGAGTGAATGCTGGATCTTTTCCTGAAGTTGTCAAACCAGCCTCTACTGGCTTTAAATGAGTGTTTTGATGCTTCGTCCGTGGAAGTGCGTGGGGTCTGCTCCAGCAAATCACCATAAATCGCTCATGCCTTCTCACATATGATGCCCCGTGTTAATGTATCTCCTTTAAGCTGCTTCTCCGTCACCCACACCATCAGTAGATTCTCCATCTTTTCATGGAGAGAGCTACGGAGCTTAGAAATTATTGTAACACCCTTAGCTGGCGTTATACCCTTTATTGACTCCTTCTGTTTAAGCACAGTGCATATCGTTGAAGTACTACACCCGTATTGCCTTGCCAAGTCAGCTACTCGCACACCTTGCTCATATTTTTCTATGATTTCACGCTTTAATTCAATAGACATCATCCTCTTCTGAGCACTGACTTTTCCACTCGCTTTCTTCGGACCCATGGTTATAAAAAGAAATGTGATAAAGTATGTAAATGCACAAAAGATGCTTCGACAACGAGGTAAACAAGCACACTGACTGAGGCGTGGGAAAGTATGAGACGCTCGAGTTGCGGTAAACTGGTGGGTCATGTGCAGCTGGCCGATCCGCGCGATTACTCGTATCTCAAATGTTGTTCGTATTTCAAAGCAAAAAATCGCTCGCTCGACGGCTCGTATCTCAAAAATCTCGTATATTAGGGCACTAGTATCTCAAGGTACCACTGTACTCAGAAAGTGTTGGAGGCATTGGACAGAAAGGGGAATTAAGTTAAATTGAGCTAAATAAATATTCTGGGTTAAAACATTCAACCTTTGACATTGGCTTGGACTAAGAGCACTTAATCAGTCTTTACTCATATTGACAGCAGATAAAAAGCAGCTCATGGGAAATATCCTTTCCTTTTTCTTTTCTTCTTTAATTCTAGTCCACACCAGCCAGTCATTATCCTTAAATGGAATGGTTGAGGTACCGTCAGGCACTCTGGAGACCACCTGAAGAATACTGCCTCCATGTGAAGAAGCCTACTTAAGCTGATTTTCTGTCAAGACTGTCTGCTGCAACAGTTATCCTTACTTGGCTCCCTAGACTGTGATAAGAAATCTAGGTGAAGCTAAAGCAACATTCAGCAGTTGATAGAAAATGTAACTGTTTCAGAGCACTTTGCTTTTCCTATAATTTGTCAAATTGTGGATATTGGGAACTTTAGAGAAAATTGGATGTAAAACTTTGGTAAATTTCAAAAGATAGTTTCTGTGAGGCCTCCAAATGAAGCTAACCCTAAGGGATGTTACTTGTTTCACAGAATCTAGTGCTCCCAGCGACAGGGGTGACAGGTTGTTAATGAAAATTTACTTGGTATCTTAAAAACATCCTCCCATGATAAAGCTTTTAGGGTGGAGATGATCAGTCCATTTTAACCCACATTATTGCAGCACACCTGAGCCACATCCCATACTAAGAGCTTGGACTGCACAGTTGAATAAAACTAGTCCCCTGTCCCTGAGAAGTTATTTGACTCTTCAGGGATCCAGGCAAAAATATACATATTTACAACAGAATTATCAGTGTTTGAGTAAGTATGACTGGAGAATGGGTGGCTATAATAAAACAAAGAAGGCTTTCTTATGGAGGTTATATTTGAGCAAAATTTTAAGATGAATATGTTCACATAAGGTTATTACAGTTTTAGGGAACCAAATATGAAAGGCATGGAGGTAGGAAAGTTGAGCTTGTTAGTTATTCTCTAGTTATTTCTCTTCCCTCTTCTGTATCCCATGAGGCTGACCCTGTGGAATGTATCAACTTGTCTGTCAGATTATGGCAGGGTTTGGCAGGGAGGTACTGACAGATCAAGAGTGGGAGGAGAAGAAGGTCTTAGAATTTTATCCCTACTCCTTCCTTGCTCTGGCTCTCATTTCTGGCACTGACTGGAGTCTTCCCTGATTATCTCTCTTACCGGGAACTTCTCCACAGCTCTAGCTCTCACGAAGCTCTGGTAATACTTATCCATTTTGTTAGCCCTTCAGACAAAGGTTATAATGACTTACTGGTCTTCCTGGACCCTGAGTGCTTTACCATTCTTGTTGGTATCCCTAATCCTGCCCATACTTCTGAAATTTGTGGATTTTATTTCCTATAGGACTTTTGCAAATATAAGAACATCTATGGGGTGAGTGACGTGAGAGGAGACAGGAATAAGATGAGACAAAGTCTACATGGCAGAGTCTTCTATGTTCCTTTTATTAAAGACCTTGTGTGAGTAGGTCATGAAGAACCTTTACAAACCAATTTTGTTGGC
Source organism: Lasiurus cinereus (assembly GCA_011751065.1). Lineage (NCBI taxonomy): Eukaryota > Metazoa > Chordata > Mammalia > Chiroptera > Vespertilionidae > Lasiurus > Lasiurus cinereus. Next base: position 7,231,139 of record JAAGEH010000013.1, read on the forward strand.
AACTGGGAACTCTTTTTAAAAAAAATCAAAATGATCTTTTACTAATTTTTTCAATTACAGTTTATATTCAATTTTATTCTATATTAGAGGCCCAGTGCATGAAATTCATGCATGGGTAAGGTCCCAAGTTCTGGCAGGCAATCAGGGCTGACCAGGGCCTTCCAGCTGCCATCCAGGGTCTCCCTTCCCAGCCTACTGGCTGCCGGCCCCTGGTGGTCAGCACACATCATAGCAAGCGATTGAACTCCTGATCTTCAGTTGAACTCCCAGTTGTTCTTTTGCAGTTGATGCCAGAATAGCTTCATTCTATTTAACATTTTCATTCTATTTAACATTTAACACTTCACCTTCATTATCTCATTGAATCCTCACATCAACTATTGAAGATGAGCACTCATTTATTTCTATTATACAAGTGAAAAAACTAAGACTCAGGGAAGAGAAGTAACTTGCTCTCTTGATTGTTAATGAATTTAAGAGGAAAAATTTGAACCAATGTTGTCTGAGTCTAGCTTTTGGATGATTCACTACACTCAGTTGGATGGTGAATTAGTCTACCAGATTTTTAGGTTAATCAGGCATTTCCAACTAAGCCCACTGGCTCATCCATTAACAAAGGGTGCTGGTGACAGATTGTGGGGTACATGTACAGAAGTGAATGAGACTCCTTTGTTCGAAACAATGCCTTCATGTCCTGCAAATATTTCCACTGGACATGATATCCCAATGCCTGGGCAGAGACAGAACCATATGATTAATTAATAGTAGAAGAACTCCATCTTTAGAAATGCTAGCTGCATCAGCTCCTCTGGTGGAAATCTGGCACTCCAGTAGAAGTGAATGCCATCTATGGTGCCAATCAGCTTGTGCTAACCAAGTTGACTTGGTTAGTGAGTATGAATACAAAATCATAATTTAGTACTAAGCCTTAGGAAAGTGAAAATGGGAACCAACTTGTAATATCTACTCCAGACTAGGCACTTTCCATTAAATTCTTCACTATAACACTGAGAGGCATGTGCTATCACCTTCATATTATAGGTGAGGAAACTAAGGCTTAGATAAAGGTGTAAGATAGCTGTCAAGTGTAAAACATAGGCATTGAAATTCAGAGTCTTCTTAACTCCCTAAACCCATATTCTTTGCTACTGCATCACATGGGCAATATAAGATAGTAGTTAAAAACCTCAGAATTGGGAACTTGGTTTTGAATACTGGCTCCACCATTTCATAGCTATATGTCTGTGGAAAAGCCACTTAATCTCTCCATGCCTCAGTTTTTTAATCTCTAAACTGGTAATAATAATATCTACCCCATAGGATTGTCATAAGGATTAAGTGCATTCATATTTGTAAAGCACTAAGAACAATGTCTGACATAGTCAATGCCATATATTTCTTAAGTAAATATAGAGCCCTTTCTATCTCTTCAAAGTCTCTTAATTCTTCCACTCTCAGACCTGTAAAAGAAAACAAAGGAACTACCTCAGAAGACTTTCCTACTCTCCTAGAAGGAAATCAGCTTTTATCCTGAAGCTGGAGAAAGGTCAAGGATATTGACTGAGTTTAAGACCCAACCAACAAAGCTTTGGACATCTGACAGAGAAAATGCATTGTGTCCATGTGTTGTGGTGAAATCCTGTGTCCATACATCCTTGCTTCCTCACTGCAGCAATATGTTGCTTGGTAAGCTCTCTCTGACATCTCTTCTACCTTTATATCTGGAGATGGCTGCTGAGATGATAGCAAGAATGGAAGCAGTTATATTAGAGAACTGAGATCTTGACCATAGGTTATAGAAGCTGGGCTTGAGAACCAAAGCACTGTTTGGCTCAGCTACTTATGGGTTTCAGATTCCTCCACATTGGTACCAAGTAAGCAAGAGCAAAGAGGTGGCTCCATGGATGCACATTCCTAACCCACAACCAAAGATGTATAAATGCATATATGTCTACAGATGCCTTAAGGATTTTCTGGAAGTCTAGGTTATGCAAGGAGGAAAATATGGTCTCCACTTCCCACTAAAGACACTTGTGTGAATGGGGAAAGGCTGTTAATCACCAAGGAGACCCTGGCTACACAGGTCTTCCCTCAAAAACCATGGTCTGAGTATTGGCATTGATGCTTTTCCAACCAAGGATCATGGGCCCTTGATCATGATTTGTATATCTTTATTCTCCAAGATTACCACCAGAACAGAATTGACTGATTGGAAACATACCCAATTGCCCAACAGTTATGCTGTGAAAGGAGAAAACCACTATTTTTGCTGTTAGACACACCTGGGGACAAATATCAGCACCACCATTTAATATCGGTGTAATCTGAAGGAAGTCATTTACCCTTGTAGAGCTTCAGGTTCCTCAAATCTAAAATGAGGATAACACTATCTCCCCTAAGCCTGTTGTGAGGAATAAATGAAAAATTCAGGTAAAAGTGCCTAGCAAAGGGACTTTCCCTCCTCCATTGCCTAATTCCTTTTTTTAAATTAAATGTTTATTATTCATATTATTACATTTGTTTTTCTTTTTTCCCCTCCGTAGCTCCCCTCCACCCGGCTCCCAACCCTCCCTCTACCCTTATGTCCCTCCCATTGACCTCAGCCATAGGTGTATGATTTTTGTCCAGTCTCTCCCTGTACACCCCTCACCCCTTTCCCCCTGAGAATTATCAGTCCACTCCCTTTCTGTGCTCCTGATTCTATTATATTCACCAGTTTATTCTGTTGATCAAATTTTTAATTCACTTAATTTTTAGATTCACTTGTTGATAGATATGTATTTGTTGTTCATAATTTTTTGTCTTTTACCTTTTTCTTCTTCCTCTTCTAAAAGTGTACCTTTCAGCATTTCATATAATACTGGTTTGGAGTTGATGAACTCCTTTAGCTTTTTCTTCTCTGTGAAGCTCTTTATCTGCCCTTCAATTCTGAATGATAGCTTTGCTGGATAGAGTATTCTTGGTTGTAGGTTCTTGCTATTCATCACATTGAATATTTCTTGCCATTCCCATCTGGCCTGCATCGTTTCTGTTGAGAAATCAGCTGACAGTCGTATGGGTGCTCCCTTGTAGGTAATGAGCTGTTTTTCTCTTGCTGCTTTTAATATTCTCTCTTTGTCTTTTGCTCTTGGTATTTTAATTATGATGTGTCTTGGTGGAGTCCCTTTTGGATTCCTTTTATATGGGGTTCTGTGTGCTTCCTGGACTTGTATGTCTATTTCTTTTATCAGATGTGGGAAGTTTTCAGTCATTATTTCTTTAAGTAGGTTTTCAGTATCTTGCTCTCTCTCTTCTTCTGGCACCCCCACAATTCTGATGTTGGTATGCTTGAAGCTGTCCCAGAGACTCCTTAGATTATTTTCACATTTTTGGATTCTTTTTTCTTCTTGCTTTTCCAGTTGAGTGTTTTCTGATTCTTTATATTTGAAATTTTTGACTTGATTCTTGCCTTCCTCTAGTCTATTAGGTCTCTGCATAATATTTTTTATTTCAGTCACTGTGTTTAATTTCTAGTTGGTCCTTTTCCATCTCTAGTTGGTTCTTTTTCATCTCTAGTTGGTTCTTTTTCATCTCCAGTTGGTTCTTTTTCATCTCCAGTTAGTTCTTTTTCATCTCTTCTTGGGTCTCGCTAACTTTATCCAACTTTTCTAGGATATTCTTGAAAAACCTTATAAGTGGTTTTGAATTCTATATCCAGTCGTTTGTTTTCCTCCATTTCTTTTTTTGTGATCTCTTCCCTTGTCTCAGCATTTTCACTATGCTGGGAGAACTTCTGTGTTGGATTCAGCCTTATGATACCAGACTTGCAAAACTGCAAAAGCCTCTTTGTTGAGCTTGGGATGGGTGGAGTCTCAGGGCTTAAAGGACTGCCTTGCCTTCCAGTCGGCCATGCCCTCCATGGCCCTTGAGTCTCACATGACTGGGTAATTGCTGGAGCGGTCCCTGTGTGTGCGTGTGCGTGCTCTCTCACAGTGCCTCTAGATTGCTGCCTTTCCAGCTCCCCTGCACTATGAATCTGGATCCCCAGGTTTTTGCTCGAATCTGGGGTTTAGTGGAGTTAGAAGTGACACAGTTGGGATGCTTTGTCTCCCACCCTCTTGTGAAAGCCAGTGGCACAATCAGCAGTCGGTCTTCTGCGCGCAGTGCTGTGCGTGCTGCCCGACTTCTACCCTCCTGCAACTCCCCCAAAGTTCCATGGACTTCTCCCTTTTCACAGTCCAAACTCCCCCTGTATGAGTTTCAGCTGGACCTGGGGTTTAGTGTCGTAAGATAAGGGGTTCAATGCCATTGGGAGTCTCCCACCAGAGAAAGCCAGCCAGGTACTCTGGCACCCGCTCTCTCCACGCGCACGTATCCGTACCTCAGCTTTTTGCAGCTCCTCTGGGTCTCTGTGAGCCCCTCTCTTTCCTTCTAGTTGTGGAATTTCCACTCCACCAGCTTTCCTGTGGTTCTGGATGATGTCCGTTCTGTCTTTTAGTTGTAGTTTTAAAATTGTTGTGTGAGGCAGCAGTATAGATGTTTACCTATGCCGCCATCTTGGTTATTCTTCCATTGCCTAATTCTTTTTCTCATCTGTCAGACAGTATCCTAAAACTTTCAGGGCTTTGAAAATATGAAATAATACTATAATTCAAAGCCCTTTCTTCCCACTAACTAAGCTTCCATAACTCCTTGGTGTGTAAATGACCTTCTGGATCTTTTTTTTTTTAAATATATTTTATTAATTTTTTACAGAGAGGAAGGGAGAGAGACAGAAAGTCAGAAACATTGATGAGAGAGAGACATCGATCAGCCGCCTCCTGCACACCCCACAGTGGAGATGTGCCCTCAAGCAAGGTACATGCCCCCGACCGGAACTGAACCTGGGACCCTTCAGTCCGCAAGCCAACGCTCTATCCACTGAGCCAAACCGGTCTCGGCGACCTTCTGGATCTTATATGGATCTGAGCCACACTCATTAATGCCTCAGTTAGTTCCATGATTATTTTAAACATCTGGGCCCCTTCCCAGAGTCTTTACTGCAGCTGAGATGGCCCAATCCAGGGGTGCTTCTGCCATTTCAATTGGAGATTTATATACTTATTGCAATTTTCTGGCATAAAGTATCTTAAGCAAGGAGTGCTTTTTCTAATTCACACAAAGGTTCCATATATACTAAAGATGGATTTATACCTTCCCTATCCCCAATTTGCTTCAGGTACTGGCCACATTGATACTTGTTCCTCCTTTTCCCCAAACACCAGTTCAACACTGGGTTTTGAGGTCTTCCATGTTAGAAAAGTTTTCAGTAATGAAAATATGCCATCTTTGTACAGGCTCAGAACTCCCACAGGTCCCTATTTCTATTTTAGCTTTCATCACTTACATTCTATGTGACTTTGGGCAGTAATAGTTTTCTGAATCTCAATCTCTTTAACTGTAAAATGGGAATAAAATGAGGTGGTTAAGAGGCTCAAATGAGACAATGTACAGGGGCAGGCAAAAGTAGGTTTATAGATGTGAGTATGCAAAACAGAGGTTATCCTTGTATTATTATTTAATTATTATATTATTGATTTGTATTATAACTGTAAACTTACTTTTGCCCCCCCCCCTATATATAAAATGTAGGCAATGTGCCTGCTAGGTAGCCATACCTAACTTTTATGCCAGATTTCCTGGGAAGGCTCCCCCACTTCATGCTTGGCACATGACAGATGTTACTTTCCTTCCCTTGCTCCCAGAGGACCCTCAACTACATTGTGAGCCTTGTTTCAGTTATCAAGGACTTGAATTCCAGAAACATAACTCATATAAATGCTCAGGATTGAGTTCTCATAATTTTTCTACTTGTGGTCAGAGCTCAGTCCCTTTTTCCCTTTGTCACAGTGGGAACAGCCTGGCAACTTAGCTGCCAATACTTTTTTCTCAGAGCTCTTCAAATTTATTTAAAGGATATTTAGACCCACTTCCTTAGGCATTTTGTGATGTCTTATTCACTTCAGGGAAAATATGTGATTTCTTGCTGGATCTAAATACAATACAATCAAGAGCCCAAGGTTAATTTCCAATTAAATGTAAAATCAGCCAGCATCAGGATAATGCTTCTTTCCTATCTCCCTACCAGGATCACCAGTACCTTTGAAGAAACATAATAAGCACAATTATAATGACAGTAGAAGTACAAAATGCTAGAGGAAGAGCAAGGCACTGTAGGAAGAACATAAGGGGTTCTCATGAGGGTGAAGGTACCCAAACCACATCACTAAGAGTTGAATTGTCATAAGAAGGAGTCTCTGTCAGATCTCCAGGACTAGGAATCCTCCAGAATTTACTGTTAGCAACTGCAAAGGGCAGAGTAGTTAGGCCTGGGATGAAACTCTTGCATGAGAGAAAAATAATTGGGGGGAAATTGAACCAGGTTTGGGGCCAGCTTAGATATGGTGGTGTAGGTCAGAGTGACTAGTTACAGGGCAAAGAGATATAACAGTTTCTAACCAATCAGGTTATACTGCATTGAAGAATACAATAAATCAGTGGTGGATAACATTTGGAAAGTACTTGAAGAGCAAACACAATCCACCAGCCTGAATGGATATAGAGAAGATTCCATTCCTTGATAGAAAATGAGGCAGCCACTACCACTGCTGCTGCTGCTGCTGCTGTTGCTGGTGGTGGTTAACAATAATTGAGCACTTCTTAAGGGCCAATATGGTTATTTGGGTGAAGTAACTTGTCCATGGTGATTGAGGTATGAGTATGAATAATGGTGGTCAAGTTCCTTCCAGGATAGTTAGAGGCCAAGAGTCTTATCAGCAATGACTAACAAAGAAGAAACAATGAGAAACTTATCATAATACCCCTTGCTAGGTAACTGTGGTATAATAGAGTACCTCTAGATCATAGACCCAGAAGGGATACATAATTCTGAGTCCTGCAGGATGGTAATAAGGGTGGAGAAGAGGTGAATGAACAAATAAGGTTGTTCATACCCCACCTATCTCACATTTTGTGGCCCTGGGGGGAACTATAATAGGATGGAACCTGTCACCATTATAGGACCTAGACGGAAGTAGACAAGGAAGCAGAAGCTAGAGGGATAAATCCAGGACTGACAAAACTAGTAAAAAACTCAGTTCCACAAGCTTTTCAAAGGCTAGGAAAGGCAATTGCCTATTTCTGTTCACCAGGAACAGAAAAGTCCTCTTTTGCGATCTTAATTTTAGGCATTCAGGTGGCTTCTGTTTTTTATGAAATTGGTTTAATAGATGCTCAGAGAAAGTGGCACTTGAATGCACAACAAAATAAGGAGATCCCCTATCTCATGAGGAGGCACCCACATAGAAATATTGCTCTGGAGAGGGCATTCCTGGGGTCTGACCCATAGGTGATCCCAACCATCTGGACTGAGAGTCTCCTTATCTTCCAGTCTCTGAGAAAATGTTGGACACCTTCACTTTGAACCCCACTGGCCCCATAAAACCCAGCAAGTCTCCAAATTTAACAGAATCCTTGAGAAAACTCAGCTGGATTTACTTGGGTTACCAAAATACCAGTACTCTTGACCAAGCTTAGAGGATCAAATCTGCAAAAGACTTTGAAATCAACTTGGCCTCAATTTTTTCTCTGAATTGATTAACTAAACCACAGGAGATTAGTTAAGGGGATGGTCTGGGTTTGAATCCTGAATTCTCCATTTCTTGGCTGTGGGAACTTGAGCAAATGATGTTAGTTATTCTGTGCCTCAGTTTTCTCGCTGTAAAATGAAGCTAAGACCAGTACTTACATCATAGGAATATTATCAGAACAAACATAGTAAACCCATGCAAAGCACCTAGAGAACACATTGAGCATGCAGTAGTGTCAAGCATCAAGTGACCAAGTGATATGGAGAATACACATCTCATCTTGGCTTTTGGGGAAACTGCTTTTTCCCATTTCTACTATATAGAATGAGAGTAATTAAGTAATTGGTAACCAGCATCAAGGTGTCATCTAAGAATATATTCAGCTTCCAAAGAGCACTCCCCACCCATTTTGTTATAGTCATGTGTTACAGCCACCACTTTCTTTGGTGTGTTGTGTATTTCAGATGGGAGAAGTTGGGCAATACCAGGGTTCCTAACTGCCCACATAGAATCTACCCCAGGATTAAGCATGTGTCTTTATGCTGAGAGGAAGGACTTCTGTAGGCAGCTGCTTCATGCCTCTTATAAGCAGCATTATGGTCTCCAAGAAGATCCCATACCCTAATCTTCAGTATCATGATTACATGATAGATGAGAGATTGAAAATTGATTTAGGTTATTACTTATTTTAAAACTAGAGGCCCAATGCACAAAATCCATGCAAGAGTAGGCCATCTTTCCCCTGGCTGCTGGCACTGGCTTCCCTCTGGCACCTGGGACTCAGGCTTCCCTTGCAGCCCTGGCTTTGTCTGGAAGGTCATCCAGAAAGACATCTGGTCTAATTAGCATATTATATTTTATTATTATAAATAGGGAGATTGTCCTGGATTATCTGTATGAGCCCAATAAAATCACCCCAATGAAAAGTGAGCAACTTAACAATAGAGGCAAGTGGACGAAAGGGGCCACATACTGACCTTACAAGTTCAGGGGAGACCTGCACAGCAGTCTTGCAAAGTCAGAGACCTAAAGTAACCACAAAGGATGGTCTGAAATTAAACTTTAACTAAATGCAGTTACAGTGGGCAGTTACATCCTAGGCCAGTATCTTCCCTGACAAAGATCAACTTAGATCTTTACTGAGCCCATTTGTCTTTTGCCTCTAAGATAACATATCTGTGAGATGTCTGGGTAACTTGTAACTTCCCTTTTTCTGGAGCCCCTGCGGCACAACCAAATGTGGTGGGGGCCAGGACAGACACCACAAATTCCTTCATTATCATGTTAATTGTTCCTGAACTCACCTAAGTATGTGTTCATTATTTTTTCATCCAATCCTAGGGGCTTCCCACCACTTTGCTTTATCCCACTTCCTTAATCTATCACCAATGGATTTCATGTAACCCACTCACGTCCCTTTCCTTTGATTGCAATGTATAAATACAGAAGTAACCCGCCATTCTCCAGGGCATTATCTCAGTTTGTTGAGGTTCTGCTTCCTGGCAAATGTCAACAACTTGGCTCAAATAAACTCACAAAAATTTTTTACAGGTTTCAATGTTTTTTTACATTAATAGGCAGAAGAGGAAGTCAGAAGAAGGGGAAGCAAAATGACTTGATGTGTCACTCATTGTAATCTTGAATATGAAGGGGCCACATGTCAAATGTGGAGACCTCTCCAACTACAACAAGGAATTGAATTCTGTCAACAATCAGAAAATTAGAAGAGGATTCTGAGCCTCAGATGACCACCACATCCCAGCTGATACCTTGATTTTAATTAATTGAGACTCTAAGAAGAGAATCCAGCCACATTATGCAGAATTTCTGACCTATAAAGACCATGAGGAAATAAGTGGATTTTTTTAAGCTGCTAAATTTGTAGTAATTCATTACAGCAGCAATGGAAAACTAAAACAATGGTCCTGGGCCTTAATTTGTACATTTGTCAAAGGGGGGAAAAATACGGAGTCTTACCTACTTTATGGGACTGTTAGGACAAAATGATGAACAAAAGAGTGTTCTGCAGTCTCAAGTCATAAAAATATTAGGATACTCTAACGGGGGGGGGGGGGATCAATCTGTTTTGAAGCAATTGGGTTGAAGTAATTAAGAGCTTAATGCTCCTGAAATTTCCCAGAAGTGCTGAGGTTTTGGAGGACTGCTTCTCCTCTCCTACAGAAGCAGTGCAGCATAGGGGAACACAGAAAACATATGTCCCAATCTACTTCTTAGAGCAAGTTATGTCACCTTTCTAAGTCTCAATAAAATAAAACACCTCCTCATCCCCTATCTCATCACTTATCTCTCTAGGTGATTCTCATGTCCATTAGCTACAGATAACTGGCTATAAAGTAATTGTATGCATGCATATAAGCCTAACCAATGAACACAGACAATAGGGAGGTGAGGTCCTAAGTGGGGGGATTGGGGGTAATGGGGGATGAGGACACATATGTAATACCTTAATCAATAAAGAAATTTAAAAAAAAATGGAGAAACAGACTCAGAAGGGATTTATCTAAGGCAACACACTAGAGCTCTGCCTAGATGATATGGCTGTGTGAGGCTCATCTGAAGCAATAAGTGTGCACATATGATAGAAATAAAGTAGTACCCATTTGAAAGGCCTATCCGTCCTCCCCAGTGTGTGCTCTGTTACTGGAAGAAGATATCTTTATTCTGGTAAACTAGTCACCTAAAGAAAGCAGAGTTGAAAGACTCTTGGGTTGATACTTTGAGCACGTTTTGTGCCATTGGCATCTACATAGTAACACAAGCAATGACACTTGCTCTAGCAGCTCCCCTTTAACAAAAAGGAATCAGAAATGTCTACTCAGATTTTTCAATAACTAGACCAATTATGTTTTAGTTCCTTTCCAATGATCTAGATGGCAAGTGAGGAAGACTAACAGCTTTTGTTTGGGAGTTTGTCATTTGGTGACAAATATGTGGGGAATTGAGAAAGAAGGTAAAAGCCAAACCCCTAAATAATGACCACTAACTCCACCCATCATAATACCCCTTGCTAGGTAACTGTGGTGTAATGGAAAGAACCTTGAATAGGACCCCAAGGACTTGGGATCTTCTTTAGGCATGGCTCCTAATGTGTTCTGCCTCAGCTTCCCCAATGGTAAACTGGGCAATTAGACTAAATGATTTTGTAAGACCCTACCAATCAAATACTATATGAGTTATTAAAGGAGTGTATCTCAAGGCTGTAATTCTTAACCTTTATTGGGTCACAGGCCCATTTGAAATTCAGTAGAATGTTATTAACATCTCTCCAGAAAAGGCAATTATTGAGGAATTCTGAACACCATTTCAGAAGCTTCGTGAAGTTCCTGAATCCATGAGCATTGTGTTAAAAACTGCTTCTCTCAGAAGATAAAAGTGATCAACTGCAGAAGACAAATATGATGCAACGTGACAGGTGCATCAATCCATCTTAACATTTTCCCCCAGCATTTGACCCAAAAATTAAACTCCTGCAAGACAAACACCAGATCTCTTCTTTAAAGAACTGTTTTCAGCTTTCCTTTATTTATCTCCTGTTTACTTAGAAAGGAAGCTGCCAAGGCAGAAGAATAATTCAAACAGACCTAAGCTTTGTCATGCAAAATGTGTTTGGCAGATTTGCTTCAGGTGGCTGTATGCAAGAGCAGGAAGGCTACCTTCCTGAATTCACATCGACAGTTTGTTGGGGGCATCACCCAAGCTGTCTGGCCCCACAGGAGCAGAGAGGTTCTTGGCAATATATTGCAGCATCAAAGCTCCAACCAGGCACCAGGGTCCATATAATTAGTAAGAGATATGTTATGATTCTCTGATGTTAGCAAACATTCCTACTTCCCTGCTTCCTAGGTAAGGCTCCAACCCAAGTAGCTTTCATTTCAGGGAAAGACTTTTGAAATCAGTGGTTAGTCCCAAATCATTCAGAGTTCTATGTCCTTTTGAGGAGACAGGAAGTTCAGGAAGAGTTGAAAACTGAGCTTCCCTCTTCAGTTCAGGTCAGTGGATAGCTTGGTTTCTGCAGAGTCTGACTTGAGGGAGTTTAGCCATTCACAGTCTTATAGGAGCTCAAAATAGAACTTCTGACAGGATAAAGACAGAATAAAAAAGAGAAATAAACATGTTCTAGGACATGTGTCCCCTATTTATAGCATCCTAGAGCCTAAAGGTGCAGGGCTAGAAAGGAGCTGCTCTTCAGCACAAAATGACTCAGTACACAGGGTTTGAAGAAGATCCTTCCAAAATCTGGAAAGGGTCTTCAGAGGCCAAGGCTTTTAAAACCTGAAAGGGAAAAAGAGAGTAGGGAATTAGCTAGGATTGGTCAAGCACTTAACAGTCATTGAGTAGTGAGGCCTCTCTTGGTAGGTAGTTAAGCATGCAATTGGTAGCTAATCTGAATAATAGGGACTGGCTAGGAAAAGGCCCTTATAACTCTGATCCCATGAAACAGGACCTAAGATGGTCCCTATACTCAGGAATAGAAACTATGTGCCTTTGGCCTCAATTCTAATCCTCCAAAGGTCTACAGGGGATGCAGAAGCCTGATACCTCTGAGATTATTCCCCACCACTTGAACATGGCCACTGCCTTTATAGCACTTATAACACTACAATAATTCCACACTTCCTTTTACTGGGACTTCACCTCCATGAGGACTGATAAGGAAAAAGCTTATCTACCTGTGCATCTCTAAGTACTGCCAGTGATAAGAAAGAAAAGAAAGCCTGGGACAGACACCTGGATCTCATTTATGTGTATACTGGTTCATGTTATGCCAGCAATCTGATAGTCAAACAATCAGAACTCCTAGATAAAAAAAATTTCCATGATCTCTATGGCTCCTGTTGACTTTGGCAAGTAACTTATTGCCTCTGAACCTCTGTTCTTTATTTGTTGAGTAAAATACACATTAACCTCCCTATATCTAGCAACTTGATATGCATCAAATGAGCTAATGAAGGTGAAAGTGCTTTACATCAGACAAATATAAAGGACTAAGAAGGAAGTTTCAGGGAGATAACACTGAAATAATGATTGGGTCTGAAAAAATAAAGTCCTACTACAGATAATAAGCTACACTCTTGGTTCCTGCTATAATGCCAAAAAGAAGTTACTGATCTTCTTATAGACCCAAAGAATGCCAGAGTAAGAAAGTTCCAACCTTTTCATTTTACAGGTTGGGAAATTGAGGCTCAGAGAATGAAGTATACTTGCCCCAAATGCCATAGTCTAGGATTCCTAATAAACTTGATTCGAAAGCAATTTATAAAACTACATTGTAGTTTTGCTGGGGGAGAAAGAAAGGAAAGAAGAAAAAATACAAAACCTTCAAAACACAAGAGAATCTTAGAATTAGAAGGCAGTAAGTAATTATAGGGTAATGAACTGAGACATGGAGGTAAGTTTCCAGTCTGAACCAACACAATATTCCAATAATCAGAAACTCAAATTCTATAAAGAAGTCTTATGTGTGCCTGGCCAGTGTTACTCAGTGGTTGAGCACTGATGTCACAGTTTAATTCCCAGTCAGGGTACAGGCCAGGATTGCGGGATCAATCCCTAGGGTGGGGAGTGCAGGAGGCAGCTGATTGATGATTCTCATTAAGGTTTCTCTCTCCCCCTTTCCCTTTCTCTTTCTGAAATCAATAAAAGCATCCTAAATAATAAAAGGCTAATATGCAAATCGACCAAGTGGTAGAATGACTGGTCTCTATGATTTGCACTGACCACCAGGGGCATATGCTCAATGCGGCAGCTGCCCCCTGGTGTTGTGTTCCCACAGGGGGAGCACCTCTCAGCTAGAAGCTGGGCTCATGGTTGGCGAGTACAGTGGTGGTGGGGGGAGCCTCTCCCACTTCAGTAGCAGTTGGACATCCCCTGAGAGCTTCCAGATTGTGAGAGGGAACAGACAAGGTTGAGGGAGCCCCTGAGTGCACAAATTTCATTCACTGGTCCTCCAGTATGTATGTATGTATATATATATATATATATATTTAAAGAAGGCTTATGTTTAGCAAGGTTATATAATCAGGGGTAGGAGACTACATACCTGAGTCTTCAGCTCTCATCTCCAGGAAGTCTGCCTTGAGAACTGTGGGTAAAGGGGGAAAAACATTTCACTAAGACTCTAGAAATCAGAACTGGAAAGGCAAAGCAAAAGTAAGGATCCTTACATGCCAGTGTCAATGTGGTCATTTTAAAAATAGGGAAGTGATTCCATCTAGATTTTTCAAAACATTTAGCCCCATGCTTATAGACTGAACTACCTCTCTGGCAGATTTAGAGAGCCCAGTCCAGACACAAAAACATCTTTCATGTGCCAGACTTTGAATGCCAGGCTGTGGAAGGCTAGGGGATCCCAGAGAAATTGGTCCAAGACCAAATATTATATTCTGTAATAATCTCCTATAGGGAGAAGGGCAAGGATGGAGGCTACATGCCATGTGAAATATGAATTCTTTTTTTAACATGAAGACCAAACCAGCCTTGTCTGGCTTCTTGATGTACTTAGATCAATCCTAAATTAGATTTATCTAAAGAAAGCTGGAAGGAAAAGACAATCTGAAGAGTCAAACCCCCATATAGTATGGACAGAATATCCCAGACAACAGCTGGTCCCAGGGGTCTATCCTCAGCATTATTTTTCTCTTTCTCTCTTAAGTCTCTTTACACCTACTAGGTGTACCAGTTAATAATGCGGATTTTTTTCAATAGATGGAGTTACACATATGTTGATATATATGCAATTTTGATATATATACTATTTTGTTGTATTGACAGCAAACTTCAAAACTTCATGTCAAATTTGCTGAAGGTGTTAACATCATAGATATTTTTACGCTTAAAAATGTCAAATTTCGTGCCAAAAAAAGAGCATTTGCGGGAAGTTTTAATTCATTACTTTATTTTGAAGAAAAAGTTATCGTATACTTCAGAAAGCTTATGGTGAACATGCTCCATCTCAAGATCCTTGTGAACACTGGTTTAAACACTTTAAAAGTGATGATTTTGATGTAAAAGACAAAGAACTGAAAAGTTTGAAGACCAACAATTACAAGCATTCTTGGATGACAATGCGTGTCAAACTCAAAAATAACTTGCAGAAAGATTTAAACATTGTTCAGCAAACAATTTCCGATCTTTTACAAGCAATGGGAAAGATTATAAAGGAAGGAAAATGGTTGCCACATCAACTGAAAGAAAGACAAATGGAAAACAGAAAAGACATCAGTAAAACGTTGCTTCAACGGCATGCTGTGGCTGGTGATGAAAAGTGGATTTATCTTGAAAATCCCAAATGCACAAATTCATGGGTTGATCCAGATCAGCCATCAACATCATCTGCAAGGCCAAATCGCTTTGGAAAGAAGACGATGCTTTGTGTTTGGTGGAATCAGGAAGGTGCGATGTATTATGAACTTCTGAAACCAGGTGAAACTGTTAATACTGATTGCTACTGACAATAAATAATCAATTTGAACCATGCTTTGATGGTAAAACAATCAGAATGTGCCAGAAGACACAGCAAAGTAATTTTGCTTCATGATGACACACCATCACACACCTCAAAACCAGTTAAAGATACTTTAAAAGATCTTGCCTGGGAAGTATTAATCCACCTGCCATATTCACCAGACCTTGTTCCTTCAGATTACCATTTGTTCCGAATGATGGCACATACATTTTCTGAGCAGCACTTCAAAATATACGAAGAAGTGGAAAATTGGGTCACTGAATGGTTTGCCTCAAAATAAGTTCTATTGGGATGGTATCTACAAATTACCTGAAAGATGGAGGAAATGTGTTGCTAGCATAGGACATTACTTTGAACAAAGCACCTTTGATGTTTCTCTTGAAATCATCATTTTTTCTTTGATTACAAATTTACCATTATTAACTGGTACTCCTAGTATTTATTCCCTTAGTGATCATATTCGTATCCATGCTTTTAATCACCACCATATACTGAGGATCCCCACTCCTAAAAGAGCTATTATTCACATTTCTGTATATATGAATAACCCATGAAATATAATAGCTATACTACAAATTTCTACCCTAAATATCTGTAGGTCCATCTCCAAATACTAGTCTAAGTTGCAGTTTCCTAGTAAAAATCTTTATCTGGATGTCCCGTAGGGCCTTCAAAAACACTGTCCACAATTGAATAGGGCAGCTTTTCCACAAAATCTGCTCTTCCATGATTAATTATTATTACCATCTATTTAATTACCTAAATTAGATTTTCTTCTCTTAATCCTTCTCCAATATTCCACATTTGAAAAGTCACAAGGTTTTATTGGATCTATCTAAAATATCTCCTTCCATTTTATTCCTACTGGCAATGCCAGAGGTCAGGTCCTCATAAACTCTTGCCAGAATGATTAGACTCTGGTCTTTATTGGTCTCCCTGCCTCAAATCTTTATTTTCCCATCTATCTTCCCCATCACTAACAGAATGATTATTTTTTACAACTCAGTCAACTTTGGATATGCATTATCATGCTTAAAAATCTTTCATAACTCCCAGTGGAATACAGTATAAAGACTGTTGCATAAGCTGTTCTGCCTTACTGAAATGTTTTCTCCCAACGTCATTCACAATGAACCCCTTCTCATTTTACCTTGTTGTTGTTTTTTTAATTGTTGTGGAAGGAAGATGAACGAGGGAGTGAGGGAAATCATATGTCAGGTGTACAAATAGGAAGCAAAAGGGGGCTGAGCAAAAATTAAATAGATCATAATTTATATTAGAGATAAGAGAAGAGCCTGGCAACAATGTCCAGAGATGGGATTGACTATGGCTAGCCTGAGGATCTTGACCAGTAGCCAACATATAGTCTTACTGATATAAGTGGTGGTTAAAACATAGGGGACTATCCATAGACATAGAAGCATAGAACAAACTGGTGAATCTCAGAGGTAAGGCAGGGATGGGGGATTAGGAGAGTGATTAACCAGAGAACTTATATGTATATATGCATAGCCCAATGCTCGGTAAACCGCGGCTCACGAGCCACATGAGGCTCATGAGCCGTGGTTTGCGCCTCTGATGACAAATGAGTTTGCTGACCACTGTCATATATCACCCTTTACCTCTTTGAACACAACATGCCACAATTGCCTAATCCTCTCAGATTCCAACTACACGAGAACATGTAGTCTAGTCCAGTGGTCAGCAAATTCATCAATCAACAGAGTGGAAAACCATGGCTTGCTAGTCACATGTGGCTCACGAGCCACAGTTTTCCGACCACTGGCATAGCCCACGGACACAGACAATAGTATGTTGAAGGCCAGGGGCAGGGGATAGAGGCAGGTTAGAAGTGGTCAATGGGGAAAAAAGGGGATGTCTGTAATACTTTCAACAATAAAGATACATTTGAAAAAATGTGCAGGACTATTCAGAAGGGATGGCTTCCCTATGTAAATGCTGGGTGGGAGAAACCTGTGGGTACCTAGGATGGTGGTTGATGACATACCAAAGAATAGGTATATCTACTTTGGTCTTATCCACACTCTCACCAATATGGAATCTGGGGAAAAAGATTAAATCTAAGTTGCAGGGGCCTAGATATAAGATATGCAGAACGGTGCTCCAGGCTAAATTGCCACCTTATATTGTAGCTGGTTCAAGACTTCCCTGAACACTAGTTGACAAAGCCCTGGGAGTAGTAACTAATCTTTCTATGCTGTCAACAACTGTTTGGCTATAGTTTCCATAAGTCAGTTTGCCTTAAAGATTCTATTGGACTGGAAACCAAGATGGCAGCATAGGTGGACACCTACAATGCTGCCTCACACAACAATTTCAAAACTACAGCTAAAATACAGAACAGATATCATCCAGAACTACAGGAAAGCTGGCTGAGTGGAAATTCTACAACTAGAAGGAAATAGAGGGGCTCACAGAGACTCAGAGGAGCTTCAAAAAGCTGAGGTATGAAGACACATGTGTAGAGAGGACAGGCGGTGGAGTGCCTGGCTGGCTTTCTCAAGTGGGAGGGAGACAAAAATTCCCAAATGCACTGAACCCCAGTTCCCGATAAGACTCATATGGGGGGAGTCTGGACTGTCGTGAAAAGAGAGGAGTGCATGAAAACTCAGGGGAGCCGTGAAAGGCAGAGGTCGGGAGGCGCATGAGCATGAGTGTGTACATAGAGGGCTGACTGCTTATTGTGTGGCTGGCTTGCTCTAGTGAGAGAAAGACAGAACCTCCCAACTGTGCTGAAATTGAGCTCTGACTGTATTGAACCCCAGTTCCAGGCGATACAAAGGGGACCCAGACTCATACGGGTCCCTGGAGTGCACAGAAACTCAGGGGAGCTGGAAAGGCAGAGGTCTGGAGGCGTGTGAGTGCTAGTGCTGACTGAGAGGGCTGCAGCGATTACCGAGGGACAATAACATGCAGGGGCTGCATAGGACAGGACTGACGAGAAGCCAAGGCTGTCTGCTCAGCCCTGAGATTCTGCCCCATTCAAGCTAAACACAGAGATTTTTGCAATCTTGCAAGTCTTGTATTATAAGGCTGACTCCAGCACAGAAGTTCTCCCCTCATAGACACAGCTGATCCTCACAACCAATTGGCTTGGAGGTCATTTCCCCCCACTGATACCAACAACAATCAAGACTTAACTACAACAAGGCTGTACACACAGTCCACAAAAGGGTACACCAAGAGAGTACACTTCAGGTAACTGGGAGGCAGAGTTACTGCGCCATATAGGACACTTAGCACACAAAGCTACTCTACCAATTTAGGGAAGCAACGAAAATGTGGAGACAAAGAAACAGATCGTAAATGAAAGAAATGGAGGAAAACAAATGACTGGATATAGAGTTCAAAACCACGGTTATAAGGTTTTTCAAGAATTTCCTAGAAAAGATGGATAAATTTAGTGAGACCCAAGAGGAGATGAAAAAGGACCAACTAGAGATGAAAAAGGACCCACTAGTAATTAAACATACATTGACTGAAATAAAAAACATTATACAGAGACCTAAGAGTATACTAGAGAAACACAAGAATCAAGTCAAAGATTTGAAATACAAAGAAGCAGAAAACACTCAACTGGAAAAGCAAGAAGAAAAAAGAATCCAAAATTGGAAGACAATGTAAGGAGCCTCTGGGACAACTTCAAGTGTACCAACATTAGAATTATGGGGGTGTCAGAAGAAGAGAGAGAGCAAGATACTGAAAGACTATTTGAAGAAATAATGACTGAAAACTTCCCCACCTGGTGAAAGAAATAGACTTTACAAGTCCAGGAAACACACAGAATCCCAAACAAAAGGAATCCAAAGAGGACTACACCAAGACACATCATAAATAAAATACCAAGAGCAAAAGACAAAGAGAGAATATTAAAAGCAGCAAGAGAAAAACAGTTATTTACCTACAGGGGAGTACCCATATGATTGTCAGCTGATTTCTCAACAGAAACTATGCAGGCCAGAGAGGAGTGGCAAGAAATATTCAAAGTGATGAATAGCAAGAACCTACAACCAAGATTACTCTACCCAGCAAAGCTATCATTCAGAATTGAATGTCAGATAAAGAGCTTCACAGATAAGAAAAAACTAAAGGAGTTCATCAACAGCAAACCAGCATTATTGGAAATGCTGAAAGGTACTCTTTAAGAACAGGAAGAAGAAGAAAAAGGTAAAGAAAAAAATTATGAACAACAAATACATATCTATCAACAAGTGAATCTAAAAATCAAGTGAATAAAAAATCTGATGAACAGAATAAACTGGTGAATATAATAGAATCAGGGGCATAGAAAGGAGTAGACTGGCAATTCTCAGGGGGAAGGGGGTTAGAGGGATGCAGGGAGAGACTGGACAAAAATCATACACCAATGGATGAGGACAATGCAGGCGGGGGTGGGGGGGAGGTAAGGGCAGAAGGCGAGGTGGGAGCCAGGTGGCGGGGAGCTATGGAGGCGGAAAAAAGAGGAACAACTGTAATAATCTGACAAAATAAAGATTTATTTAAAAAAAATATTCTATTGAACTTTGTTCATTCTTCTTATATATTACTTCTCAATGTCTTGGGTCTCTGTCCAAGGCTCTAGGTAAAGCTCTCACAGTTTTTGGTGTATTTCTATTTATCTTTTAAACCCCAGATCAGATATCACTTCTTTTAAAAAGCTTTCCTTCAGATGTTCCCAGTTTATTATGCTAATTTTTAGCTTATTTCATTCTATTTGCTTGGTATTTTCTCTCATATAGTTTATTTTAGGAAGGGATAAAGAACCACCAGGAAGTAGAAAGTAGTTCTGCTCATATGTGGGTACTTTATTAAAAGTATTAATCTCCACTCCTAGCTTTCCTCTTCCCTCCCTTCCCCTTCCTCCCTCCTTTTCCCTTTATCTCTCCTTCTACCTTTCTCTTTATATGTTTTTCTTTTTTTTCTCAAAATAGACATTTAATTAGGCTTGCTTAAAAAATTTTTTTAGGTAAAAACTTTATTTTCATTCTATCAGCAAGAGAAATCTGAGGTTTTGACCTCACTTTTATTTGTTATAATGGAATAAATGGTAAATTATTGTCTAAGGAGAATTTGGCCTGGCCTACGGTTCCCTTGTGATTACTGCTAAGCAGAACTAGGTTGACCTTCTGTGAAGAATCATGTCCTGGTGAGGACATGTTCGACTAGATGATGTAAAACTTACTTCAGTACACTACTGGTAAAGGCACATTTTTCTGTGTTTAACCACCTACAAGAGTTATACTTCTGTCACCCATCCAGAAACATAATTTCAAACTTTCTCATAAGCAATATGGAGTGAATTCACAAGAGTCCCCGAGACTATGCAATCATTTGTGCAGGTGTTCTCATTAAAACAGTCCCAAATGTCAGGTCTTGGACAGTCTGTACCAGTACTTGAGAAGAAGAAAGAAGGGAATGGAACGAGGGAGGGAGAAAGGGAGGGGAAGACAAAGAGAGAGTGTGGCGGGGGGGGGAGAATAACACAAAAAGATTCTCAGGTCCTACTCTTAGAGATTTCGGTGTAGTGTGTCTAGGGAAGAAGGCAGTATTCATTGTTTGTTTTTTCCTTTAAATTTTTCAGGTGATTTATATGTGCAGCTAGTGTGAGAACAATCACCTAAATAGAATGTATAGCTCTGAAATTAGGGCTATGATATTTTAAGGCTGTTTATGTTAGAGTGTTGCATTCTATATATTATTCCCAGCTTCCCCTTAAGAATATAATAGGTGTAAATAAGTAAACTAATAAAAAATAAGACCTACATTGAGTGCAAAGATGTTATAATACTGCTTGGCATGTGAATATTGTGTGTGTGTGTGTGTGAGAGAGAGAGAGAGAGAGAGAGAGAGAGAGAGAGAAGCAGAAAGAATAAGGGATAGAAAGGCAGTCAGGGAGGCAAAGAGACAATGTACAGAGACAGATAAAGAAGGAAAGACATGAGGAAAGAGAGACAGAGTGAGACAGAGGGACAAAGACATATACAGATATAAGTAGAAAAACACAAAGAGAGACTGAGAAAGACAGAGACACTGAAAGAAATATAGTGTAGTTCTTCCTCAGCAAATGTTCATGCCCACCTAGCTGAGCTAAGCAGGAAATCGTGAGCCTGCTTAGCAGCCAAACTGAAGAGAAAGCTAATGAGATAGAAACTGATGGGGATATAGAAGAATTTCTACTTCAAGGGAAGAGGTGCTGGGGAATAAAGCAATTACCAAATGACCAACAGAAGCAATGTTTCTTCCCTTATGAGGCATCACTACTAGAGGGACAGGTTTATGGGCAAAAAATTCCCTCAATTCCCATTTGTTTTTGAAAGTCATTATTTCACCTTCATTTTTGAAAGTTAATTTTGAAGAGAGAGAACAACATAACCATGGATTGAATTCACAAGAGTCCCTGAGGCTATGGAATCCTTTGTCCAGGTGTTCTAGTTAAAACACAAGAGAGATCATGGGGAGACAAAGAAACAGCCCGCATGTGAAAGAAAAGCAGGAATCACCAAAAAAGGATGTAAAAGAAATGGAGGAAAGCAACCTGTCAAAAAGAATTCAGAGAAATGGTCATAAGAACACTGAAAAGGATGGCAGACAAATTCAACAATATGTGTAAGAACCAAGAAGAAATAAAGAACCAAAAGAAATGAAAAATGACATCACTGCTATAAAGAACTCAATAGAAAGCATCAAAAGTAGACTAGAAGAAGCAGAGGATCGCATCAGTGAAATAAAAAACAAGGTAGGAAAAAATACATAAGCAGAGCAGCATCTAGAAAAAAACACAAAACAAAACAAAACAAAAAACAGGAGGAGAACCTAAGAGAACTTTGAAACAACACAAAATGAAACAACATCCACATTAAAGGGCTTACAGAAGGTGAGGAAACTGAGCAAGGAATCAAAAACCTGTTTGAAGAAATGACAGAAAACTTCCCTATATAGGGAAGAAAAAATCCACACAAATCCAAGAAGCTTATAGATTCCCAAGCAAAATGAATCCAAAATGACTGATGCCAAGGCACTTTATAATTAAACTGGCAAACACCAACGACAAAGTAAGAATCTTAAAAGTAGCCAGAGAGAGACAGAAAGTTACCTACAAAGGAACCCCCATCAGACTAGCGACTGATTTCTCAAAGGAAACTCATCAGGCCAGAAGTGAATGAATGAAATATACAAAGTCATGGAAAAGAAGGATCTATATTCAAGAATACTATACTGAGCCAGGTTATCAATCAAAATTTAAGGTGAAATCAGGAGCTTCACAGACAAAAAAGGACTAATGGAATTTATTACCACCAAAACAGAAGTGCAAGAAATGCTAAAGGGTCTGCTGTAAAAAATGAAAGAAAGAAATAGGAAGCTAAAAAGGAACACAGGGGTAAAGAATAAAAATGGTGACATAACTTTAAATGTAAATGGATTAAATGCCCCAATCAAAGACAAAGGTTAACTGAGAGATAAGAAAACATGATCCATATATCTTTTGACTACAGAAAACCCACCTCAGGAAAAAAGAAGCACACAGACTGAGGGTGAAGGGATAGAAAAAGGCTTTTCAGGCAAATGGAAATTAAAAAAAAAGGTGGGGTAGCAATATTTATATATGACAAATTAGATCTCAAAGAGAAGGACATACAAGAGATAAGAAAGGCCACTTCCTAATACTAAAGGGAGCAATCCAACAAGAAGAAATAACTCTGGTAAACATATATGCACCCAAATACAAACAAAACTCCAGGATAATATCAAGGGAGAGATTGACAGCAATTCAATCATAGTAAGAGACTTTAATACCCGCCTACCACCCTGGGACAAATCCACTAAACAAAAAATCAGCAAAGAAATATCAATCCTAAATAAATCACTAGATCAGGTGGAATTAATTGACATCTTCAGAACATGTCACCCAAAAGCTACAGAATATACATTCTTCTCCAGTGCACATGGGTCATTTTCAAAGATAGATCATATGTTGGGTCATAAGAAAAGTCTCTTCAAATTCAAGAAGATAGAAATCATACCAAGCATTTTCTTAGATCACAATGGCATAAAACTACAAATCAACTATAATAAAAACAATCGAAGAAAATCAAACACCTGAATGCTAAATAACATCCTATTAAACAATGAGTGGGTTACCAGAGAGATCAAAGAAAAAACAAAAACATCGTGGCAAGAAACTAAAATGAAAACACAACTGTCAAAAATCGATGGGACACAGTGAAAGCAGTCTTGAGAGGGGAAGTTAATAGCTCTGCAAGGCTGTTGCAAAAAACAGGAATCAATGGTAATAAATTATCTAAACCTAAAACTCAAAGAGTTAGAAAGAGTGCAACAAGAAAAGCCCAGTGTAAGCAGAAGGAAGGAAATAATAAAGATCAGAGCAGAGAAAAACGACATTTAGACCAAAAAAACAATACAAAAGATCAATTAAACCAAGAGCCGGTTCTTTGAAACAATCAACAACATTGATGAACCTCTAGCCAGGCTCACCAAGAAGCAAAGAGAGAGGACCAAAATAAACAAAATCAGAAATGAAAGAGGAGAAATAACAACAGATCTCACAGAAATACAAAGGATTGTTAAAAAATACTGTTAACAACTCTATTCCAACAAACTAGACAAGTTGGAGGAAATAGTATATTCCAAGAAAAATACAACCTTCCAAAAATTAATCATGAAATATCTAAAAGTCTCAATAGGCTGATAACTATGGAAGAAATTGAAGCAATCATCAAAAAGCTTCCAGTAAACAAAAGCCCGGGGCTAGACAGCTTCACAGGGAGTTTTATCAAATATTCAAGGAAGAACTAAAACCTATCTTTTTCAGAGTATTCCAAAACCAGATAAAGACAACACAATGAAAGAGAATTACAGGCTGATATCCCTCATGAACATAGATGCCAAAATCCTCAACAAAATTCTAGCAAATCAGATCCAGCAGTATAACAGAAATATCATACACCATGACCAAGAAGGATTTATCCTGGGTATGCAAGGACAATATCTGAAAATCAATAAACATGACATATCACATAAACAAATTGAGAGGTAAAAATCACATAGTTATATCAATTAATACAGAAAAAGCATTTGACAAAATCCAACACCCTTTTTTGATAAAAACTCTAAGTAAAGTTGGAATAGAAGGATCATGTCTCAACATAATAAAAGCCATATATGACAAACCCACAGCCAACATCATACTCAATAGGCAAAAACTAAAACCATTTCCTCTAAGACAGTGGTTGGCAAACTCATTAGTCAACAGTGTGGCAAAATGCGGATCACGAGCCGCATGTGGCTCGCAAGCCGCAGTTTGCTGACCATTGCCCTAAGAATAAGACACAGATGCCCATTCTCACCATTCCTGTTTGACATAGTCTTAGAAGTATTAGCCATTGCAATTAGACAAGAAGAAAAAATAAAAGGCACCCAAATTGAAAAAGAACAAGTAAAACTGTCTTTATTCACAGATGACATGATATAATGCATAAAAACTCAAAAAACCCTAAAGACTCCATCAAAAAATTACTAGACTTAATAAATGAATTCAGTATTGTAGCAGGATACAAAATTAACACCAAGAAATCTATGGCATTTATATATACCAATAGTGAATTACAGAAAGATTGACTAAAAAAACAATCCCATTTATCATCGCACCAAAAAAAAAATAATATACCAAGGAATAAATTTAACTAAGGAGGTAAAAGACCTATAGGTGGAAAACTAAAGGACACTGAAAAAAGAGATAGAGGAAGACATAAACAGATGGAAGATCATACCATGTTCATAGAAAGATAGAATCAACATCATTAAAATGTTCATACTACTCAAAGCAATCTATAGATTCAATGCACTCTCCATTAAAATACCAATGGCATATTTCACAGACCTAGAAAGAACTCTCCGAAGATTCATCTGGAATAAAAAAAGACTCCGAATAGTCACAGCAATCCTGAGAAAGAAGAACAAAGTAGGTGGAATCTCAATGCCAGGTTTCAAGCTGTATTACAAAGCCACTGTTCTCAAAACAGCCTGGTACTGACACAACTACAGACATATAGACTAAAGAAATAGAACAGAGAACCCAGAAATCAACTCAAACCACTATGTTCAATTAATATTTGACAAAGGAGGCATGAACATACAATGGAGTCAAGATAGTCTCTTCAATAAATGGTGTTGGGGAAATTGGACAGATACATGTAAATAATGAAACTAGACCACCATCTTACACCATACACAAAAATAAACTCAAAATGGATACAGGACCTAAACATAAGACAGGGAATCAGAAAAATACTAGAGGAATCCACAGGCAGCAAAATCTCAGATATATGCCAAAGCAATTTCTTCACTAATACCAATCCTAGAGCAATGGAAGCTAAAAAGAAAATAAACAAATGGGACTACATCAAAATGAAAACCTTTTCTACAGCAAAAGAAACCATCAACAAAACAACAAGAAAGCCACTGTATGGGAGAACATATTTGCCAATGTTACCACCAATAAAGGTTTAATCTCCAACATTTACAGAGAAGTTATACAACTTAACAAAACGAAGATAAACCATCCAATAAAAATATGGGCAATGGACCTTTATAGATACTTTTCAAAAGAAGACAGAAAGGAGGCCAAGAGACATTTGAAAACATCCTCAAAGTCACTAATTATCTGAGAGATGCAAATCAAAATGACAATGCAGTATCATCTCACACCTGTCAGAATGGCAATCATCAACAAATCAACAAACGACAAGTGCTTTTGTTGTGGAGAACAAGGAACCCTCATGCACTGCTGGTGGGAATGTACACTGGTGCAGCCACTGTGGAGAAGAGTATGGCGTTTCCTCAAAAACGAAAATGGAACTCCCATTTGACTCAGTCATCCCACCTCTAGGAATATATCACAAGGAATTAGAAACACCATTCAGAAAGGATATATGCACCCCTATGTTCATAGCAGCACAATTTACCATAGCTAAGATTTGGAAAGAGTCTAAATGCTTATCAGCAGATAAGTGAATTAGAAAACTAAGGTACATCTACACAATAGAATATTACACTGCTATAGAAAAAAAGACTTCTTAGTATTTGCAGCAGCATGAATAGAACTGGAGAGCATTATGCTAAGTGAAATAAGCCAGGCAACAAAAGAAAAATACCACATGATCTCACTCATTTATGGATAATAAAGAACATTATATCCTAATGAATAAAAAGACAGATACAGAAGCAGTGAAACATCTAACAGATTTACTGCGGGAAGGGTGGGGAGTGTTGGGGAGGAGAGGAAAAAGATGAACCGAAGGACTTGTATGCATGCATATAAGCACAAACAATGGACAGAAGACACTGGGGGTAAGGTGGGTTGAGGGCATGTGCCAAGGGTTAGGGGAAGCTAGAGGAAGGTCAATGGGGAAAAAAGGAGATATATGTACTATTATTTGTAATACTTTAAACAATAAAATAAAATTTTTAAAAAGAAACAGAGTGCATGAGAGACAAATAGAGTGACAAAAGATAGAGGAAAAAATATTAAGATACAGGGTGGCCAATGGAGACAGAGTTGTGGGAAAGAAAGGGACAAAAAGAGAGACAAAAACAGAAATATAGATAAATAGAAAAATAATATAAAGAGCAAATGAGATACTTATGATACATTCATTAAAAAGTTACTTTGTTTTTCTTCAGTCACCTGTTTCTTACCTTCCTGTTTTCCGAGATGCTGTTTCAAAGAACCTGGTCCTGGAAGCCACCCTGTAAACAGAAGCCAACCAAGTCCCATGAATTTGTATAAGAACCAATGGCCAATGGAAGAACAAGAAAATATGAACCAGATGGACCATCAATGCCAGGGTCTCATGAAAAACCCAAGTATCAGAATGTGAAATGGTTCAGAGATAATAGCAGTAGGCACTCTCAAGGCTATGGTAGATATCTTTTGCTACCTGTTGGTTCAGAATGGTCTAAGTATGTTGCCCATTCAGGCTATTCTTGGAAGAAATAAGTGAAACAAGTCCTACATTTCAAAGCATAATGTTTGGCATTGTGTAAATATACTTAACTAATTAGTCAAAATGGTGCAAGCTTTTAAAAAATTGGTCCCATGCCCTGGCTAGTGTGGCTCGGTTGGTTGAGCTTTGTGCCATAATGAAGGCCACCAGTTTCATTCCTCGTCAGGGCACATGACCAGGTTGTTGGTTCAATCCCCAGTAGGGGTGTGGAGGAGGCAGCCGATTGATGTTTCTCATTCACGTCAATGCTTATCTCTCTTTTTCTCTCCCTTCTCCTCTCTCTAAAATCAATAAAAACGTATTAAAAATAAATAAATAAAATAAAAATTGCCTCATTTTACAATTATGGAAAACAAGAGAGACAAAAAAAGAAACACCAGGAGGAAAGATGCTGAAAGGGTTTCATCAGACAATGACTGAGGAAAGACCAGCTTGGCTGTGGCAGCTTTACCTCTGGCTCCTTGGTTTGCAGCCCAGCCTCAGAAAATGTGTGGGACATCAACTCAGCTCATACCCTGCAAGAGGCTCTCTGGAGAAGCTGAGTCATTTTGGAAGATTTTTAAAAAGTCATACCTTGCTTTAAAAAAAAAAAGCCTATAGAGAACCCAGAAATTGACCCAAACCACTATGATCAATTAATATTTGCCAAATGAGGCAACAACATACAATGGAGTCAGACACCCCAATTATGTCTCTTCAATAAATGGTATAGGGAAAAGTGGACATTTACATGCAAAAAAAAAATGAAGCTAGACCACCAACTTGCACCATACACAAAAATAAACTCAAAATGGATACAGGATTAAACATAAGATGGGAAACCATAAAAATATTAGAGGAATCCACAGACAGCAAAATTTTAGACATATGCTGATGCAATTTCTTCACTGATACAGCTCCTATGGCAGTGGAAACTAAAGAGAAAATAAATTAATGGGACTACATCAAAATAAAAAGCTTTTGTACAGCAACAGAAACCATCAGCAGAACAACAAGAAAGCCCACTGCGTGGAAGAACATATTTGCCAATGTTATCGCCAATAAGGGTTGAATCTCCAACATTGACAAATAACTCATACAACTTAACAAAAGAAAGATAAACAACCCAATCAAAAAAATGGGCAATGGACCTAAATAGATACTTTTTGAAAGAAGACATAAGGAAGGCCAAGAGACATATGAAAACATGCTCAAAGTCTCTAATCATCAGAGAGATGTAAATCAAAACGACAATGTGGTACCATCTCACACCTGTCAGAATGGCTATCATCAACAAATCAACAAATGACAAGTGTTTGTGAGAATGCAGAGAAAAAGGGACTCTCGTGTACTGCTGGTGGGAATGCAGACTCGTGCAGCCACTGTGGGGAACAGTATGGAGTTTCCTCAAAAGACTAAAAATGGAATTCCTATTTGACTTAGTGATCCCACTTCTAGGAATATATCCCAAGAAACTAGAAACATCAATCAGAAAGGATATATGCACCTCTATGTTCATATCAGCATAATTTACCATAGCTAAGATTTGGAAACAGCCTAAGTGTCCATCAGCAGATGAGTACATTAAAAAAACTGTGGTACATCTTTACAATGGAATACTATACTGCAGTAAAAAAGGAAGGAATTCTTACCATTTACAACAGCATGGATGGAACTGGAGAGCATTATGGTAAGCAAAATAAGTCAGTCAGAGCAAAATAAATATCACATGATCTCACTCATTTGTGGATTATAATGAACAAAATAAACTGATGAACAAAAAACAGATCCTGAGACAGAGAAGCATTGATCAGACAGTCAAACCTCAGAGAGAAGGTAGGAGAGGGTGGGAGTAAAGGGGAGAGATCAACCAAAGAACTTGTATGCATGCATATAAGCCTAACCAATGGACAGAGACATGGGGGAGGGGGATGAGGGCATGAGGGGAGAATGGAGGCGGACTATAGGGGTTAAGGACACATATGTAAAACCTTATTCAATAAAGAAAAATAAAATAGTTCAGGAAAAATATAAAAACTAATCTATACTAATAAAGGAGTAATATGTTAATTAGACTGCACATCTTCCAGACATCCTTCTGTACAATGCCACAGTGGCAGGGGCTGAGGCAGAGGCAATTAGAGGTGATCAGGCCAGCAGGGGAGAACAGTTAGGGGCGATTATGCTAGCAGGGGAGGGCAGTTAGCGGTGATCAGGCAGGTAGGCAGCTGAGTGGTTAGGAGCCAGTGGTTCTGGATTGCAAGAGGGATGTCTGCCTGCCAGTTTGCACCCAATCCCACAAGGATCTCTGTGAGATTGGGCCTAAACCAGCAATCAGACATCCCCTGAGGGGTCCTGGATTTTGAGAGGATGCAGGCCTGCTGAGGGACCCCCCTCCTGTGAATGATTTTGTGCACCCGGCCTCTAGTAACAATAAAAAGCTTCAAGGCACAAATACAATGAATGAATCTGTTCATTAAATTAATTTCAAAAACAGTAGCAATAACAAAAAGAAAACTTCCAGAGCCAAGGGAGCATGAAAACAGAAGGTAATCTTACCACCCATCAGACATCAAATGGTTCTCCTATTAGGCAATAAGGTCCAAGCTCATCAGATTTGGGGAAATCTTTCAGCCCTCAGTGTAGAGTAGAACACTCTGAACAGAGCTGGTCTGTGCATTCCCCTAGACTATGAAGTAAATGATGCCCAGGATTGCATATTGTACACCCTTCAAAACCATAATGGTAATCCTGAAAGCCTTCCTGGTGGCCTAAGATTGGCCTTAGGTAAAAGATGAAGAATAACCCCACTTACACAGATGATGGGATTTCCCCTGCATTGCCAGCCACAATATCTGGCTTTGTTTTCTGGGGAGTGGCTGCCCGGAAGAAAGGATCTGGAGGTCTCACTGGGGGACGGATGATGGTTGGCTTTTCTCCTGGAGGCAGCACTTTGTTGAAACTGTCAGAATCTCCTGGAAGGGAAAACAATATAAGAAACCTTGATGGTTATCCAAATGCAAAACTACACAATATCAAAGCTATCTAGGCCACCTCCTTTGGCACCCATTTCTCTTTGGTAATTAACAACTCTGGTTTTTTGTTTCTTTATAATTCTTCCAGCAATTATACATTCAGAAAGTCTATGTTTGAAAATCAGATCTGAAGTTTGTACTTTTGTGACCTAGGGTATTCACATCAATTTGCTGAGTCTCAGTTTCCATATATCATACTTGTGAAACATTTCATACTCAGTAACCCAGTTGATCCACTTTGGGATTTAACCCAAAGAAAAGAAATTAAAACAACAACAACCCTTGTGCACTGTTGGTGGGAATGCAGATTGATGCAGCCACTGTGGAAAACAGTACAGAGTTTCCTCAAAAAATTAAAAATGGAACACCCATTTGACCCAGTAATCCCACTTCTAGGAATGCAGAAACATCAATCAGAAAGAATATATGCATCCCTATGTTCATAGCAACACAATTTACAATAGCTAAGATTTAGAAACTGCCTAAATTCCCATCAGCAGATGAGTGGATTAAAAAACTGTGGTATATCTACACAATAGAATGCTACAATGCAGTAAAAAAAGAAGGAATTTTTACCATTTGCAACAGCATGAATGAAACTGAAGAGCATTATGGTAATCGAAATAAGCCAAAGAAAGACAAATATCACATAATCTCACTCATTTGTGGAATATAATGACCATAAACTGATGAACTAAAATAGATCCAGAGACATAGAATCATCAAACAGACTTTTGAGCCTCAGGGGAAAGGTAGGGGAGGGTACAAAGGGTGGGTAAGAGATCAACCAAGGGACTTATATGCATGAATATAAGCATAACCAAAGGACACAGACAGTAGGAGAGGCGGGGGCATGGGCTGGGCAGGGAAAGTGGCCAGGAGGTGGGGGCAGAAGACATATGTAATACTTTCAACAATGAAGAATTTAAATTTAAAAAAATTAAAAAATTAAAAAAAACAATTGGAAGAATACATGTTTATTAACAGCAAAAAGTCAGACGCAAACAAATTAGTCAATGCTTAGAAACATTTAACCAAAATGTATTAGGTATGAACTGACAAGGACTTGGGCCAGATTAAAAAAAAAAAGCATATAAAATAATATAAGTGAAAAATGTCCACAAAAATAGTCATGGCCTAATGAACGCAATATGGAAATACACAAATGCACAACTATACAAGAATGTTAGATCTTGATATTCATTAAGCTTTTTTCTATAAATATTTTAAGGTAAATGTAAAAATATTAACTTTAATATTTTAATACTATTATAAAATTTACGCTAAGTATTTTTACACAGTTTTTCTCCTCAAAGATCTTCTCAGTGACTATGTCCTGAATAAAGTTCAAATTCCTTAACATAAAAAGGTCCCCTATGATTAGATCTCAAATGATCATACCAGGCACTAATTCTAGAGTATAACTACAGAGAGTCTGAAATTGGGTAGACAAGTCTTTGGGGACATGCTCCTATTCTCATATCTTAACTATATTATAATCATTCCTTCAACACTCAGCTCAAATCTTATCTCTCTGAACACTACAGCTGGCATAGCTAATTCCCATACATGTAAACACTCATGAAGTGCTTATATATTGTCATATTGGTTTTTTAGTCCCTCCAGCTAGCCATTCTAATGAGGGAAACATATATGAAAAGAAACAATAATAATAAAGTATGATTGATATCTTAGTGGAGGAATGAAACAGGTACTATTCACATACACACATATAAATTCTCTCTTCCCCTCTAGACTATGTCTTATATTTCTGGACATGCTATTCCCCATAGCATCAAGCTAGGTACACTGAAGAAAAATGACCCAAATAATAATAGTAATCTAATTTTTCTAACTTACTTTATACCACTCAAAGCACTCTCCCAGAAAACTATTTGGTGTTTACAATAAGCTTGGAAGGAAAGAACAGATGGATCTTACTTATTGTCTCCATTTTACAAAGAAGGAAATTGAACCCAGTCGATGTGGCTCAGTGGTAGAGCATCGACCTATGACCAGGAGGTCTCAGTTCGATTCTTGGTGAGGGCACATGCCCCAGTTGTGTGCTCCATCCCCAGTGAGGGGCATGCAGGAGGCAGCCAATCGATGATTCTCTCTCATCATTTTTGTTTTTATCTCTCTCTCCACTTCATCTCAGAAATCAATAAAAATATATTTTTTTAAAAAAGAAGAAAACTGAGGTTTGGAAAGGTGAACTGACTTACTCATAATCACATAGGTAAGTAGAAGAGTGATGATGGAAACCTCTATCTCCTGTATCTACATTCACTGTTCTTCCCCATGTCTGCTGTTTGGTTATTATCTATATATGTAAAACCATAATATGCAAATAGACCATATGGTGAAACAACCAAACAACTGGTTGCTGTGATGTGTGCTAACCACCAGGGGCATGCATGGAACATGGCAGGCATTGGCAGCAGAGCATGGAACATGGCAGGCATCATCCGTGGCAAGATGGCGGAGCAGATGAGCAGGTTCTCCAGACCAAGGCACAGTGCAGGTCACTGTCATCGGGTGAACCTCTGGTGGTTACTGAAAATTCTTTGCTCCCCTGCATGCCATGATCCTGCCCAGCGCTCACACCCGCTGCCGGTGCCCATCAGTGGGTGTAAGCTGTGGCTTCCAGACCCAATTGCCCCTAAGAGCTTCTCCACCTCCCCAGCTGCCGGCGCTGGCCCCAATCACTCACTCCATCTGTCAACATGTGTGAGCAGGGCTGGTGCCTTCAGTGTGTGGGAGCAGCAGCAGCAGGATGGGATCAGGGCTGCAATGGGAGGATTTGAGTAGGGGCATGGAGGAGGGGCCGAGACCTGCCCCTGTTCCCACTGCAGACTTGCGGCCCACAGTTCCTTTTAAGATGCACGAGTTCATGCACTGGGCCCCTAATTAGTAATAATAATAATAGTGATAATGATAATAAAATAACTGGTATAACTAGTTACCTTTTTACTGAATGCCTGCTATCTTCCAGATAGGATTCTTCTCTGTATTCACAAAAGGCCCAAGTAAATTGCTTAGCATGCAACTGTTATTTAAAAAGTATTGAGTAAAGAAAAATATAGTTATGCCCATAAAAAGGACAATGAAAAAAGCTTTCTCTCTTTAAGTCCTCACTTGTGCTATCTGTGATACGTACAAACAATGATATACAGTGGTACCTCGAGATACGAGTTTAATTCGTTCCGTAACCTTGAGGCGTGGGAAACTATGAGACGCTCGAGTCATGGTAAACTGGTGGGTCGTGTGCAGCCGGCCGATCCGCGCGATTACTCATATCTCAACTGTTGCTCGTATTTCAAAGCAAAAATATCTCGCTCGACGGCTCGTATCTCAAAAATCTCGTATGTTAGGGCACTTGTAACCTGAGGTACCACTGTACCCATATTTCAGGACTATTTTGAAACCTAAATAAAAATGTGTTCAATATATTGGATATTGCTTGAGAGCTTTTGTGCCCCGCCTTATGTTCTCATAAGAAATGCACACACATGATCTAACATAGACTTCATCTCCAGAGGCTTAAAACTGAGCTGGAAAATGAAGTCACACTCATTGGAAATATGTGAAAAATGTAACTCTGCAACCACATTAGAGGGCCAAACATGGGTGCCCAAAATAAGTAAGGTAAAGGAGAATTCCCTGAGGCAAAACTGTTAGAAGGCTTCATAGAAGGAATAGGATTTGAGCTGGATGTTGAAGGAGAGCTAAGAATCCTTCCTTGCCTCTTCCCCTCAACAATGGTCCTCCTCTTTCTGAGTGTTTTTGGCATGGTCAGAGACAGGTTGAAGATGGAAAGAGTATTATCTGAGCTCTTTTATAGCATCCATATTTAAGGCCGAGGCTTATTTTCATAGGATCTAAAATATGAAAGGTTATACATCTATCATTTTCCATGCCTGCAATTTCCTGGGAAGATGTCACCCACCCACCCACTACCATTTTTTGAACTTCTTTTATATTACCAGATTCCTTATATATAAAAATTAATGAAACCTCACAAAAACCATGTCTGCAATATAGGCATTGTCCCCACTTATAGTTGAGAAAACTGGCTCAAAGAAGTGAAGTTTATCTAACTAAAATTATGTAGTTAGTAATTAGATTTTTATAAAAGCAAAGCAACTGCTGCCATTTTACTGAATACACATTATGTGCCAAGCATATAGATATTTCAGTGTTACAGAAATCCTATGGGCACAGTTATCTTCATTTTTCAGATGAGAAAACTAAGG
The DNA here is from genome assembly GCA_011751065.1 of Lasiurus cinereus. NCBI lineage: Eukaryota > Metazoa > Chordata > Mammalia > Chiroptera > Vespertilionidae > Lasiurus > Lasiurus cinereus. The sequence continues at coordinate 7,265,546 of JAAGEH010000013.1, forward strand.
CTCACAGATCACAGAGATTATGGCATGTCCAATGTCCCACACCTAGCATGAGAGAAGATTCAAAATAAAATCTGGGAGACTTTGGACCCTAAGTTGTATCCAAGACTTCACTAAGCTTTTGAGCCTATGGCCTTTCTACCAAACTGTAGTTCCTGTTAATTTCTTTTCAACCTTAATCCACAACCTGACTTTTACTACAATCTGACCTCCCTCTCCAACCCAATTTGTTCTCTCCATCCCCATTCTCTGTCAAATGACTATAACAAAAAAATAATCTTAGGATTCATAGATTTCTTAGGCTAATAATCTTCAACTTTAACTATATACCCATCTACACTCAACCTGAAGACACAGAGTAAGGAAAGATTGTTCCCTTATATAGATTCCCCCAGTCTTCTAGCATTATATCTTTCTTTCTATGATACTACCCATACTCAATTAAAAGTCTCTTATCTCTTTTAGCCACTTATTATCCTTTTGGATCAATCTGAAGTTAGGCTTCAGGAAAGGCAGAGAATGAAAACCAAACACAGTAGATAATTAAAGCATAATGGGTCCAAACAAGAAAATCTGGATAATGGCCAACACAACCCATTACTGCAAAAGCAAGTCTATTATTAATACTTTTAGAGCAGATGCAAATGCCACTCATAAGATTAGTCAACCCAGTGGAGAGAACCAATGGGCCCTGTGGCTGAGTAAGGCCTAACAAGCACTATTTCTCCAAGCCCAAGAGCATGCCATCACAATGCAGTTTTTTCTATCCCATAAGGCAGAGGGAAAGAGCTAAGAAGGACCCCTTAACGCACATGGTATAGGGTCCCAGTGTGGATATATTCTCCACTTTTATCTTAGAACCTCAGATAGAGTGAAGGGCTTACTCCATGCTCCTACTAGAATTTTTTCTCACCCCTAATAGGAATATGGGTCACACTGGACTGCAACTGACTGCTTACATGCCAGCCTCACCATGAACCTTTAAAAGGCAGGGACCATGGACTTGCATCTTCATCTGTCCCATTTCATAGCACTATGTCTGAATAAATAAACAAATAAATGCAATAATATGTCTTGCCTTTTTATTCTCCAAAGGAAAGCCCAAAGTCCCAATGTAGAAGCTATACAAATACCCTTTCCAAAGCCAGGTCTGGTAACAGGTAGTAACGTCAAAGGAAGAGGGGGAACTGTACTTGTATAATTCTTCTCCTCCCAAATGAATGGTTCTTAGAAAACAGAAAAGGGAAGGTAGCTATAACCACTTGAGAAATAAGAATGTGGTACTTCAATGGATACAGACACCAGGGGGGTGAGGGCACAAGAGGGGAGGTGGGGGGCTTTGGGGGTTAGAGACACATATGTAATACCTTAATCAATAAAGAAAAAAAGAATGTAGTACTCAAGAAGTCTGGGTTCAAGTCTTATCTCTACATCTTACAAATTGGGTGGCTGGGCAACTTATTTCACTTCTCTGAGCCTCGGTTTCTCCATTTGTGAAATGGGGATAACAAAGCCTACCTCATAGGACTATCACATGATTAGATATAACTGATGTAGATAAAGTATCCAGTTCCATGTCAGGAATAGAAAAGGACCCTTGGCAAAATTATATCAGCAAACAATATTGATCTTATTGCAAAGTTGACTTGCATGGAACAAAGCAATTTAGCATTCCCCTTGTTTTTGCTATTTTTAATTGCTGAGAAAAAATTTGGAGACTATCAAGTCCATTCAAATATTGGATGAATGCAAGGGTTGAAGGTAAGGGACAGGAAAGTGGCATAGTTGGATCACTAAAGCAATGCATCCTGTGCTCTGACTCTCAGGATGACAGACAAAGCTCTGAACAACACAGGTGAAATAGAGTGACAATTCTAAGGTAGGCCTGCTAAGATGACAGCTCCCTCCCTCAGACACTGCCATTCAAGCTGTTGTCTTATAGTTCAGAGTCAGAGAGCTTTTTGCAGCTTTGGCTTAATTGATATCTATACTAATGCCTGGAATCTATCACTGGAGTGGGAGCCAAAATGGGAAGAAGGGAGAAAGTAGGAGATGGGAATGAGCAAGATTCAAAGAGGCAACACCAGAGGTCTGATTAATTTTTGATCAAGGCTAGAACTATTGCCTCAGTTATGTTTTCTGTAACCAAAGCTGGAGGCATGAAGCTTTGAAAAAAAAAATATCTGCATCACACTAGCCTTAGGCAGCAAGCAAAGCCAGGTAATGCTGTGCAGAAATTTAAATAGTCTGGCTAACACTGGTCAGTCAGGTCAGTACTTTCATTAACTGAAAAACCATTAGATCAGAGCAGTGACCACCAGCAGTGTGGGGCAGGATTGTGGAGAAAGGGGAAGAGGAAAATGCCGCTGGGATTTAACTTTGCAGCAGAAGATGGTGAAAGCGGAACTGATAGGGAGGGCTAAGTTACTGTGTGTGCTGATATGATAGGATCTGGCTGACCTTAAGGGTTGGCGACAGGCAAGACAAACTTTACTGTGATGAACATAAGCTAAGTTACACAACTCTCTACCAGACTGATGTGAAAGTCAATATATGACTTATAAATTGAAGCAGATGTCTACATAGAAGTTTGGCCTTAGTTGGCTACTTCCCAGAAGAGGCAAGTCTTACAGAGGGGAAGGGCAAAGGGAGGGAAACAATAACATATTTTGAATATTTACTTGTTATTCATTTTTAACCCTAGTAATAATTTTGTGGAGTGAACTGTTTTTTTCCCATTTACAGGCATGGAAACTTAGGTGCAAAGAGGTTAAATAACTTAACTATAATAATACAGATGCTTAGTGTGTTAAGCCAGAGAATGAAGTACCCCCACCATAGAATTTTACTGAATTGTGCCCTGAGACAATGTCATCAACCCATGCCGAGGCTATTATATCCAATCACAATAAAGTTTGTCTTGCCTGTCGCCATCCACTCAAAAACAGAAGAGTGGTGCTTTGCTTGAATAACTTTAAGAACTTGGAATTATATAACCATTGAGGTTCCCCCCACCCCCCTTTTTGTTTTCTCAAGAAAGTTTGGAGCCAAATGCTAAAGCAAGTGTATAAGGCTCCATGACAAACATTTTGTGTACTAACTCCATTCTTTCCATCTTCCTACAATTATACCTTTTCATTCTCTTGGCCTTAACTTTCTTACCTATTCTCTAGAATTTTAGGCTTTGCAAAACACAGAATCTCTGTTGCCACTACTCAATACTGCTACTGTAGTTCAAAAATAGTTCTAGGTAATATGTAAATGAAGGAGCATATGTCCTTGGACAAGGAAATGTGAATTTTGTACAATTCTCATGTGTTATGACATATAATTTTTCTGTTGAGTTTTCATAACCATTTCAGGCCATAGTTAGCTAAGCCCTGATATAAGCCTCAAGCAGGCAGGGGCTTTATATTCTTATTCGCTTTAACATCCTCAATACCTAGAATGGGGCCAGGCACACACATTAAGTACTCAATAAACATTTGTTTATTAAATAAATTATTCTTACTATATTTAAGTACTTATATTTTTCTATATTGTGAAATACCTTAAATTGTTTTTGGAACATGCCAGGGTATAAAACATAAGGCACCTTCTTAGAAGGTTATCTAAGTAAAAGAATCAGGGTTTGGAGCTAAGCCTGGGTGCTATCAAAGTCCATATTCTTTCCATTATACCATATGTTTTCATAGACTTATATTCTCCCCAAATTCCCGCTGGATTAGTCCCAATCTCTCTACTTGAGTCTTCATATGATGTAGCCAATTAAATATGCAGAAGCCAACTACATCATGAATTTGTAATTTTTCTTTATTTTATTCTTTTCCATTACCATTTACCCCCCTATATCCTCTTCCATTTCCACCTCCCCCCAACAATCATCACACTATTGTCTATGTCCATGAATCCTTTCTCTTTTCTATTTTGCTCAATCCCTACACTCCATAACACCCCTCACCCTCTATAGAGCTGTCTGCCTGCTCTTTATCTATGAGTTTGTCTCTATTTTGCTTGTTAGTTCAGTTTGTTCATCAAATTCTACATATGAGTGAAATCATATGGCACTTGTCTTTTTCTGACTAGCTTATTTAATTTAGCATGATACGCTCCAGGTCCATTCATGCTGTTGCAAATGGTAAGAGTTCTTTCTTTTTTGCAGCTGTGTAGTATTCCGCTGTGTAAATGTAGCACAGCTTTTTTTTTTTTACCTGCTCATTTACTGATGGGCACTTGGGCTATTTCCAGGCCTTAGCTATTGTAAATAATGCTATAATGAACATAGGGGTCTATATATTCTTTTGAATTAATGTTTTGGGCTTCTTCACATAAATTCCCAGAAGTGAAATTGCTGGGTGTTTTGCAGAAGTTGTTCCCCTTTGTCCTTATTTCTACAAAACTGGAGAGTAAGTATCTATAATAATAAATGCATTATATGCTAATTAGACCAGATGTCCTTTCGGACATTTTTCTGGATGAAGCCAGGACTACAAGGGAAGCCCAAGTTCCAGGTGCCTGCTGGGAGCCACAGGAAAGCATGGGTCCCGGATGCCAGCCGGCAGCCGCAGGGAAGCCCAGGTCCCAGGTGTCAGAAGGAAGCTGGTGCCAGCAACGGGGAGGAGGGGGAGGAGGGGGGGCGGAAGAAGTCCTACTCTTGAATGATTTTTGTGCATCAGGACTCTAGTAAGAAAATAACAGTTCACAGATTCAAAGCTCCTTATTAAAAAGTAAAGTGATACTTGTGCCTTACTGAAAAACACACACACAAAAAAAAACACACACACAAAGGATTTGGTGCCTATAAGACTTGATAAGATTTAGAACACAGTTCTGCTAGTTGGTAGCCATTGGCAAGTCATTTATCACTAGGAACCTCAGATTTTTAATAGAAAAGAAATACATTCTTCACAGTAAGGTTGTGAGGATCACAAAGATCATGTCAGTGCCTACTGCAGTGCCAGGCACATAGCAGATACCTAATAAATGGCAACAGTAGCAATAATAATAAATAATTATTATTAAATTACTCCACAAATAATGACTGCCTACTATGGGACAGTTAGGCATTGTTCTAAGCACGTGGGATATAGAAGTAAATAAAATAAGTTAAAATTCCTTGCCCTCATGAAGCTTATATTCTAGCAATTACTGTGAATGATTTTTATGTTATTGTTTACCAATCAAATATTAGTGGCAGTAAAATGGAACAGATTTCTACTTATATATCTCCAATTTCAGAAAGATCTGAAAGTAAAAAGTAGTTGGGTTCAGTTTTGGTTCCTATGGGATTCCCAAGCACTTACCCTCCTTGTGATGAACTAGGGGCCGAGGAGCTGGTCTCTTTATGTGGAAAGAGGGGGCTTTGGTGGGCCCAGAGCCTGACACAGGTCCATTGGTGGCCTTGGTCCCTCCTTCATCCTGCAACCTAGACACCAATTTCCCCACATCCACCTCGGGGCAGGACTCCAACTTGGCATCTGAAGCAAGTCTGCTTGGGCACTTTCTCCCAGGATCAGGTTCCCCACTCTTCTGAATAGGCAGGTTGGGGTATTGTGGTAGTTTGGGGATTTCTATACTGCTGGTGATAGTACCATTGGGTGTCCGATGTTGGATTTTATCTAGGAAAAGTTAGTGCAAAGAGTAAGATTAATGATAATCTTTATCATCTTTTCATTGTATACATGCATACATGGTATTGGAAAATTGTACACATTTGTAAAGGAGCTATTATTATGGATCAAATCAACAATATCCTAAAAATTCAATCTCTACCTGTTCCAATTCATATGGAGTTACAAATCACATCGGATAGGGAATTAAATTCAAGTTCTGAGTATAATTTTCACCACTATAATCCACAACAAAACCACAATCTAACAAGATGCTTTATTCAAAAGGAATTTAAGAATTGGCAATCAATTATATATTCTATTAAATTTTTAAGAGACATCAATTACTCCTTAATTAATTCTACTGACCTCAAATGTAATTTGTAAAGACCTCTCAAATTTCAAGTTAATAAACTTCACAGAATTTAACTTCTTTATCTTCATAGAAAACAAAAAACAACTAGCCATTTTATGATCTTCTAGCTTTTGTGACAGTTGAAAAAAACAGGATTTTGTAAATGCTTTTCAGTTGCGCTGAGTCTTACTTACAGCTTTGAGACTGTAATGAGAATCAGGGATACTTTCCCTAGAAAAATTAACTTATGCAAACACATGCAAAATTTTGAAAACTAATTTTAAGAAGTTAATATAGACCTCTAAAATTTTGAAAACTAATTTTAAGAAGTTACAGAAAACCTGTATCAGAATATAGAGGTTAAGAACAGAGCTTCTGGTCAGTTAAATGACACCTAAGAGACATGTCAACTAATTGTAATACATGTATCTTATTTGGATCCTGATTTTTAAAAACATTGAATATGAGAAAATGAGAGTGTGAACATTAATTACATAGATAGTAATCTAAAGGAATTACTGTTTTTTTTTCTTTTAAGTTTGACAATGTATTGTGATTTTGACTAAAAGGAATTCTAATCTTTTAGAGAGACATACTGAAAAATTTATGAATAAAATGTCGTGATGTCATGTTGGGCACTGAGTAGGGTATAGATGGAACACAACTGGGTGTGCAGTGGTAAAAGTCAAAGCTGGGTAATAGGTATATGGGAGTAAGTTATACTTTTTTTTTCATCTTCTGTTTGTGTTCAAAATGCTCCATAAAGAAAATGTTATAGAGGCATTGAACAGACTGTCAAACCTCAGAAAAAAAGCAGGAGAGGGAAAGGAGGTGGGGTAAGAGATCAACCAAAGGACTTGTATCCATGTATAGGAGCATGACCAATGGACATGGACAATAGGGGGTAGGGGGAAGTGCTGGGAGGCAGAAGCGGTTGGTGAGAGGTCAATGTGGGGTGGGAGACATATGTAAAACTTTCAACAATAAATAATTTTAAAAATTGAAATGAAATGGTAGAGAATTAAAAAAAGAGTTAAAATGTTAAACGAAATGCAGGCTTAGAAATTAATAATAACAAAGAAAGAAATGCAGGCTTTGGCCTTGGCTGGGTGGCTCATTTGGTTAGAATACTAAAAGATTGTGGGATCTATTCCTAGTCAGAGCACAAACCTAAGTTGTGAGTTCAATTCCAGGGCATGTACAAGAGGCAACTGATATCTCTCTCTCTCTCTCTCTCTCTCTCAATAATAATAATAATAATAATAATAATAATAATAATAAAACATGTTCTCATGTTTTATGTGAGGATTAAAAAAGAAGAAGAAAGAAATGCAGGCTCTGCAGCTAGGTGCCCAGGACTGACGCTTAGTTCTGCTTCTTACTAACTGTGGGATCTTAGGCAAGTTCATAATACCTTTCACCCTCAAATTTTCTCCACAGAGAAATAGAATAATCGTACCTACTTTTTTATGTTGTAGCAAGGATTACATGACATGGTAAATTTATTTCAGTGCCTAGTACATAATATACACTCAATAAGTGTTATTTATTATTTATACTATTATGCTCCAGGCAGTGAGGCAACAGTTTCCATTTGGGAAAGAAGGGCCAAGTCTTGCTGCAAAGACTTTACCAACCAGAGAGTTTTATTCTCCTTGGAAACTGTCATCAATCACTGCTGCCATCACCACAGAGGTCAAGAGGAGTTCATCTATAGTTCCCCTACTATGGTCCAGGGTAGATACATGATTCTACTTTTCTTTTTGTTCCCATTTTTTAAATTTATGTATTACATGTGTATATATTTTCCATTGTCCCCACACCCCACTCCCATGCATGCCCTCATCCCCTAGCATCACTTGGTTATGCTTATATGCATGCATAAAAGCCCTTTGGCTGATCTCTTATCTATCCCACCGCTCCCTAACTTTCCCACCATAATTTGACAGTCTTTTTTTTAATTAAATCTTTATTATTCAGATTATTACATTTGTTTCTCTTTTTTCCCCTCCATAGCACCCCTCCACCCAGCTCCCACCCCTCCCTCTGCCCTTAGCTCCCTCCCATTGATCTCATCCATAGGTGTAAGATTTTTGTCCAGTCTCTCCCTGTACACCCCTCACCCCTTCCCCCCTGAGAATTATCAGTCCACTCCCTTTCTGTGCTCCTGATTCTATTATATTCACCAGTTTATTCTGTTGATCAAATTTTTAATTCACTTAATTTTTAGATTCACTTGTTGATAGATATGTATTTGTTGTTCATAATTTTTTGGCTTTTACCTTTTTCTTCTTCCTCTTCTAAAAGAGTACCTTTCAGCATTTCATATAATACTGGTTTGGAGTTGATGAACTCCTTTAGCTTTTTCTTATCTGTGAAGCTCTTTATCTGCCCTTCAATTCTGAATGTTAGCTTTGCTGGATAGATTATTCTTGGTTGTAGGTTCTTGCTATTCATCACGTTGAATATTTCTTGCCACTCCCGTCTGGCCTGCATCGTTTCTGTTGAGAAATCAGCTGACAGTCGTATGGGTGCTCCCTTGTAGGTAATAAACTGTTTTTCTCTTGCTGCTTTTAATATTCTTTCTCTTTTGCTCTTGGCATTTTAATTATGATGTGTCTTGGTGTAGTCCTCTTTGGATTCCTTTTCTTTGGGGTTCTTTGTGCTTCCTGGACTTGTAAGTCTATTTCTTTTACCAGATGTGGGAAGTTTTCAGTCATTATTTCTTTAAACAGGTTTTCAGTATCTTGCTCTCTCTCTTCTTCTGGCACCCCCACAATTCTGATGTTGGTACTCTGAAAGCTGTCCCAGAGTCTCCTTACATTATGTTCACATTTTTTGGATTATTTTCTCTTCTTGCTTTTCCAGTTGAATGTTTTCTGCTTCTTTATATTTCAAATTTTTTACTTGATTCTTGCCTTTCTCTAGTCTGCTGTTAGGACTCTGTATAATATTTTTTATTTCAGTCAGTGTGTGTTTAATTTCTATTTGGTCCTTTATCATCTTTAGTAGGACCTTTTCCATCTCTAGTTGGCTCTTTTGTATCGCTAGTTGGTCCTTTTTCATCTCCTCTTGGGTCTCACTAAATTTATCGAATTTTTCTAGCATATTCTTGAAAAACCTTACAAGCGTGGTTTTGAACTCTATATCCAGTCGTTTTTTTTTTTTTCTCCATTTCTTTTGTTTGTGATCCCTTCCCTTGTTTCGGCATTTTCACTATGCCGGGGAAACTTCTGTGTTGGATTCAGCTTTATGATGCCAGAGGCAAAGCCGCAGAAGCCTCTGTTGAGCTTGGGAGGGGTGGTGTCTCAGGGCTTAAGGGACCGCCTTGCCTTCCAGTCGGCCCCGCCCTCCACGGCCCCTGAGTCTCACGTGACTGGGTAATCCCTGGAGCGGTCCTTGTGTGCGCGCACCCGCAGTGCCTCTAACTGCTGCCTTTCCAGCTCCCCTGAGCACTAGGACCACATGAGTCTAGGACCCCAGGGTTTCGCCCGAAACAGGGGCTTAGTGGAGTCAGAAGTGGCACAGTTCGGAGGGTCTGTCTCCCGCCCACTCGCAAAAGCCAGCGGCACAATCAGCAATCTGTCCTGCGCGCAACACCATCCGCGTGCGAGACCAAACCTGATCTTCTGCGACTCCCCTAAATTTCCGTGCACCTCTCCCTTTTCACAGTCCAAACTCCCCCAGTATGAGTTTCGCTGGATCTGGGGTTTAGTGTCGTAAAATAAGGGGTTCAATGCCATTGGGAGTCTCCGTTTCCCTCCCGCCAGAGAAAGCCAGCCAGGTTCTCAGACACCCGCTCTCTCAGCATGCGCGTCTCAGTACCTCGGCTTTTTGCAGCTCCTCTGGGTCTCCGTGAGCCCCTCTCTTTCCTTCTAGCTGTAGAACTTACACTCGGCCAGCTTTCCTGTGGTTCTGGATGATGTCCGTTCTATCTTTTAGTTGTAGTTTTGAAATTGTTGTGCGAGGCAGCAGTGTAGGTGTTTACCTATGCCGCCATCTTGGATTCCCCCTTGACAGTCTTTTTGATGCTTTCCTGCCTCTGTATCTACCTTTTTGTTCATCAGTTTATAATGTTCTTTATTATCCATAAATGAAATAATGTGGTATTTTTCTTTCATTGACTAGCTTATATCACGTAGCATAATGCTCTCCAGTTCCATCCAGGTTGCTGCATATGGTAAGAATTTACTCTTTTTCATGGCAGCATAGTATTCCATTGTGTAGATGGACCATTGTTTTCTGATCCAATAATCTGCTGACAGGCACCTAGGCTGTTTCCAAGTCTTAGCTATTGTAAATTTTCCTGCTATGAATATAGGGGTGTATAAATCCTTTATGATTGGTGTTTCTACTTTCTTAGGATATATTCCTAAGAATGGGATTGCTGGGTCAAATGGGAGTTCAACTTTTAGTTTTGTGAGGAAACTCCATACTCTTCTCCACAGTGCCTGCACCAGTCTGCATTCCCACCAACAGTGCATGAGGGTTTCCTTTTCTCTGCAATCTCATCAACACTTGTCCTTTGTTGATTTGTTGATGATAGCCATTCTGACAGGTGTGAGATGGTATCGCATTGTCATTTTGATTTGCATCTCTCAGATAATTAGTGTCTTTGAGAATGTTTTCATGTGTCTCATGGCCTTCCTTATGTCTTCTTTCAAAAAGATTCTATTTAGGTCTGTTGCACATTTTTTATTAGATCATTTATCTTCCTTTTATTAACTTGTATAAGTTGCCCATAGATATTGGAGATTAAACCATTATTGGTAATAACATTTGCAAATATGTTCTCCTATACAGTGGGCTTTCTTGTTGTTTTGTTGATGTTTTCTTTTGCTGTGCAAAAGCTTTTTATTTTGATGTAATACCATATGTTTATTTTTTCTTTAGCTTCCATTGCCCTAGGAGCAGTATCAGTGAAGAAATTCCTTTGGAATAATTCTGAGATTTTGCTGCCTATGGATTCCTGTAGTGTTTTTATGGTTTCCATCTTATGTTTAAGTCCTATATCCATTTGGAGTTTATTTTTGTGTATAGTGTAAGTTGGTGGTCTGGTTTCATTTTTTTAATGTATCTGTCCAATTTTCCCAACACCATTTATTGAAAAGACTGTCTTAACTCCATTGTAAGTTCATGCCTCCTTTGTCAAATATTAATTGAGCATAGTGGTTGGGACAATATCTGGATTCTCTCTTCTATTCCATTGGTATGTATGTCTGTCCTTGTGCCAGTATCAGGCTGTTTTGAGAACAGTGGCTTTGTAATACAGCTTGAAATCTGGTATTGAGATCCAACTTACTTTATTCTTCTTTCTCAGGATTACTGTGACTAGTTGGAGTCTTTTTTTGTTCCAGATGAATCTTTGGAGAGTTCTTTGTAGGTCTGTGAAATATGCCTTTGGTATTTTAATGGGGAGTGCATTGAATCTATAGACTGCTTTGGGTTGTATGGACATCTTAATGATGTTGATTCTCCCAATCCATGAGCATCTGTTAATGTCTTTCTCTATCTCCTTTTTCAGTGTCCTTAGTTTTCTGCATATAGGTCTTTTACCTCCTTAGTTAAGTTTATTCCTAAGTATCTTAATTTTTTTGGTGTGATGGGAAATGGGATTGCTTTTTTAGTCTCTCTTTCTGTAAGTTCACTATTGGTGTATAGAAATGCCATAGATTTTTTGGCGTTCATTTTGTATCCTGCCACATTGCCGAATTCATTAATTAAGTCTATTAGATTTTGATGGAGTCTTTTGGGTTTTTTATGTACAATATCATGTCATCTGCAAATTAAGGACAGCTTTACTTTTCTTTTCCAATTTGGATGCCTTTATTTCTTCTTGTCTAATTGCAATGGCTAATATTTCCAGGACTATGTTGAACAGGAGTGGTGAGAGTGAGCATCCCTATCTTGTTCCTGTTCTTAGGGGAAATGGTTTTAGTTTTTGTCCATTGAGTATGATATTAGCTGTGGGTTTACCATATATGGCTTTTATTATGTTGAGGTCTGATACAGCGGTACCTTGAGATATGAGTTTAATTCGTTCTGTAACCTTGAGGCATGGGAAACTATGAGATGCTCGAGTCGCAGTAAACTGGTGGGTTGTGTGCAGCTGGCTGTTCCGTGCAATTACTCCTATCTCAAATGTTGCTCGTATTTTAAAGCAAAATCGCTCATATCTCAAAAATCTCGTATGTTAGGGAACTCGTATCTCGAGGTACCACTGTACTTCTATTCCCACCTTGTTGAGAGTTATTATCAAGAAAGCATGTTATATTTTCTCAAATGCTTTTACTGCATCAATTGATATGACTATGTGATTTTTATCTTTCAATTTGTTTATGTGATCACGTTTATTGACTTGCGGATATTGCACCATCCTTGCATTCTTGGGATAAATCCTAACTCATCATTGTGTATGATCTTTCTGATGTATTGATGGATCCGATTTGCTAGAATTTTTTTGAAGATTTTGGCATCTATGTTCATGAGGGATATTGTCCTATAATTCTCTTTTATTGTGTTGTCTTTACCTGGTTTTGGTGTAAGGGTGATACTGACTTTATAGAAGGATCTTGTAAGTGTTCCTTCTTATTAAATTTTTTGAAATAGTGTGAGGAGGACAGGTTTTAATTCTTTCTTGAATGTTTCGTACAACTACCCTGTGAAGCTGTCTGGCCCTGGGCTTTTGTTTGCTGGGAGCTTTTTGATGACTACTTCAATTTCTTCCATAGTTATTGGACTATTAAGATGTCTTCCTGATAGAGTTTTGGAAGGTTATATATTTCTAGGAATGTGTCCATTATTCCATGCTGTCCAGTTTGTTGGAATAGAGTTGTTCATAGTATTTTTTTAACAATCTTTTGTATTTCTGTGGGGTCTGCTGTTATTTCACTTCTTTCATTTCTGATTTTGTTTATTTGGAGCCTATCTGCTTTCTTCTTGGTAAGCTTGGCTAGAGGTTCATCAATCTTTTTATACTTTCAAATACCCAGCTCTTCGTTTTGTTGATCTTCTGTATTGTTTCTTTGGTCTCTATATCGTTTATCTCTGCACTGATCTTTATTATTTCCTTACTTTTCCTTACACTGGGATTTTCTTGTTGCTCTCTTAGTCTTTGAGTTGTAGGGTTAGGTAATTTATTACCATTGTTCTTTGCGGGTTTTTTTTTTGTTTTTGTTTTTTTTTGCAATTGGCTTGTAGAGCTATGAACTTCCCTCTCAAGATTGCTTTAGCTGAGTCCCATGGATTTTCTTTTTTGTAGTATCATTTGTTTTATTTCATTTATTTATTTATTTTTAATAATGTATTATATGTATATATCTTCCCATTGCCCCCCCTTGGTTATGCTTATATGCATGCATACAAGTCCTTTGGTTGAACTTTTATCTACCCCACATCTCCCTAACCTTCCTGCTGTAATTTGACAGTCTGTTTGTTGCTTTACTGCCTCTATATCTATCTTTTTGTTAATCAGTTTATAATGTTTTTTATTATCCATAAATGAGTGAGATCATATGGTTTTTTCTTTCATTGACTGGCTTATTTTCACTTAGTATAATGCTCTCCAGTTCCATGCAAGTTGCTGCAAATGGTAAGAACTCCTTTTTTATGGCAGCATAAAATTCCATTGCGTAAAGGTACCATAGTTTTCTGATCCACTCATCTCTTGACAGGCACTTAGGCTATTTCCAAACTGTAGCTATTGTAAATTGTGCTTCTATGAACATAGGGGTGCATAAATCCTTTCTGATTGGTGTTTCTAGTTTCTCAGGATAAAATTCTAATAAAGGGATTGCTGGGTCAAATGGGAGTTCCATTTTTAGTTTTTTGAGGAAACTGCATACTGTTCTCCATAGTGGCTGCACCAGTCTGCATTCCCACCAGCAGTACACGAGGGTTCCTATATCTCCGCATCCTTGCCAACACTTGTCGTTTGTTGATTTGTTGATGATTGCCATTCTGACAGGTGTGAGATGGTATCGCATAGTCATTTTAATTTGCATCTCTCAGATAATTAGTGACTTTGAGCATGTTTTCATGTGTCTCTTGGCCTTCCTTCTGTTGTCTTTCAAAAAGGTTCTATTTAGGTCCGTTACCCATTTTTTTTTATTGGATCGTTTATCTTCCTTTCATTAAGTTGTATAAGTTGGCTGTAGATGTTGGAGATTAAACCTTTATCAGTGATAACATTTGCAAATATGTTCTCCCGTACAGTGGGCTTTCTTGTTGTTTTGTTGATGGTTTCTTTTGCTGTGCAAAAGCTTTTTATTTTGATGTAGTCCCATTTGTTTATTTTTTTTAGCTTCCATTGCCCTAGGAGCAGTATCAGTGAAGAAGTTCTTTCGGCATATGTCTGAGATTGTGCTGCCTGTGGATACCTCTAGTATTTTTATGGTTTCCCGTCTTATGTTTAAGTCCTGTATCCATTTGAAGTTTATTTTTGTACATGGTGTAAGTTTGTGGTATAGTTTCATTTTTTTTGCATGTATCTGTCCACTCTTCCCAACACCATTTATTGAAGCGGCTGTCTTGACTCAATTGTATGTTCATGCCTCTGTTGTCTAATATTAATTGACAGTAGTGACATGGGTGGATATCTGGATTCTCTATTCAGTTCCATTGGTCTATATGTCTGTTCTTGTGTCAGAACCACGCTGTTTTGAGAACAGTCGCTTTTTAATATAGCTTGAAACCTGGCATTGAGATCCCACCTACTTTATTCTTCTTTTTCATGATTACTGTGGCTATTCAGGATCTTTTATTGTTGCAGATGAATCTTTGGAGAGTTCTTTCTAGGTCTGTGAAATATATCATTGGTATTTTAATGGTTAGTGCATTGAATGTATAGATTGCTTTGGGTAGTATGGACATTTTAATGATGATGATTCTCCTAATCCATGAGCATGGTATGCTCTTCTATCTGTTTATGTCTTCCTCTATATCTTTTTTCAGTGTCCTTTAGTTTTCTGCGTAGAGGTCTTTTACCTGCTTTGTTAAGTTTTTTCCTAGGTTTCTTATATTTTTTGGTGTGACAGTAAATGGGATTCCTTTTTTAGTCTCTCTTTATGTAATTTCACTAGTAGAGTATAGAAATGCATAGATTTCTTGGCATTAATTTTGTATCCAGCTACATTACTAAATTCATTTATTAAGTCTATTAGTTTTTGGATTGAGTCCTTTGGGTTTTTTATGTACAGTATAATGTCATCTGCAAATAAGTAGAGCTTTATTTCTTCTTTTCCAATTTGGATGTCTTTTATTTCTTCTTCTTGCCTAATTGCAATGGCTGATAACTTCCAGGACTATGTCGAACGGGAGTGGTGAGAATAGATATCCCTTTCTTGTTCCTGTTCTTAGGGGAAATGGTTTTAGTTTTTGGCCATGGAGTATGATGTTATCTGTGCGTTTATCATATATGGCTTTTATGATGTTGAGGTATGATCCTTCTTTTCCCACCTTGCTGAGAGTTTTTATCAAGAAAGGGTGTTGGATTTTGTCAAATGCTTTTTCTGCATCAATTGATCTATGTGATTTTTATCTCTCAATTTGTTTATGTGATGTATCATGTTTACTGATTTGCATATAGGGTACCATCCTTGCATTCCTGGGATAAATCCTACTTGGTCCTGGTGTATGATCTTTCTGATATACTGCTGGATTCAATTTGCTAGAATTTTGTTGAGGATTTTGGCATCTATGTTCGTTAATGATATTGGACTGTAATTCTCTTTCATTGTGTTGTCTTTATCTGGTTTTGGTATTAGGGTGATGCTGGCTTCGTAGAAGATGTTTGGAAGTGTTGCTTTTACTTGAATTTTTTTGAATTGTGTGAGGAGGATAGATTTTATTTTTTCCTTGAATGTTTGGTAAAACTCTCTTGTGTAGCCATCTGGTCCTGGGCTTTTGTTTGCTGGGAGCTTTTTTTTTTTTAATATATTTTATTGATTTTTTACAGAGAGAAAGGGAGAGAGATAGAAAGTCAGAAACATCGATGAGAGAGAGACATCGATCAGCCGCCTCCTGCACACTCCACTGTGGAGATGTGCCCGCAAGCAAGGTACATGCCCCCAACCGGAATCGAACCTGGGACCTTTCAGTCCACAAGCTGACGCTCTATCCACTGAGCCAAACCAGTCTTGGCTGCTGGGAGCTTTTTGATGGCTGCTTCAATTTCTTCCATAGTTTTTGGCCTATTGAGATGTTTAGATTGTTCCTGATTGAGTTTTGGAAGGTTATATTTTTCTAAGAATATGTCCATTTCCTGCAGGTTGTCCAGTTTGTTGGAATAGAGTTGCTCATAGTATTTTTTAAAATAATCCTTTGTATTTCAGAGGGGTCTGTTGTTATTTCTCCTCCTTCATTTCTGATTTTGTTTATTTGGATCTTCTCTCTTTCTTTCTTGTTGAGCCTCACTAGAAGTGTATCAATCTTGTTTATCCTTTCAAAGAACCAGTTCTTGGTTTTGTTGGTCTTTTGAATTTTTCCTTTGGTGTCTATGTCATTTATGTCCGCTCTGATCTTTACTATTTCCTTCCTTCTGGTTACACTGGGCTTTGCTTGTTGCTCTCTTTGTATCTCTTTCAGTTGTAGGGTTAGGCAATTTATTACCATTGTTTTTTTGTTTTTTCAGTAAGGTTGTAGAGCTATGAACTTCCCTCACAAGAATACTTTCACTGTGTCCCATAAATATTGTATTGTTTTGTTGTCATTGTCATTTGTTGCCTTGATGTTTTTTATTTCTTTCTTGAGCTCTCTGGATACCCAGTCATTGTTTAATAGCATGATGTTTAGTCTCCATGTGTTTCATTTCTTTATATTGCTTTTATTGTAGTTGAATTCCAGTTTTATGCCACTGTCATCTGAGAAGATGCTTGATATGATTTCTATCTTCTGAATCTGAAGAGACTTTGCCTATGACCCAACATATGGTATATCTTTGAAAATGACCCATGTGCACTGGAGAAGAATGTATATTCTGTGAGGAATAGCTATGTCTATTAATGGAAGAACTGCTGTGCTGGAGACACCCCTATGGGGCAGAACTTGCTTCAGTGGGGCTTTGGTGCTCACTGAGTCTGCCTCTTGAGTGTGTGACTTAAGTATGTGAGGAGTTGAAATCTGATGTCTTTTCACACTGACCTCTAGTTACAGTAGTTCCTGGATCTCCAAGGAGGTGCAAGTCAGCTAGTGCCTGAGGCCACCCAGCAGGAGCTACAGGGAGATTTTCCCATTTCTCCTCTTTGCTTGGAGTTTGGAAATTTTGTAGTTGTCTGACCCAGTTGCAATTTGTTAGGTTAAGCTGCCAAAGGGCAGGCCATTCATATGGAAAAGTGACCAGCACAGCTGGGTGGGTTGGTAAATTAGGCAGGGCGGAGTCTCAGGGAATCACTAGGCTAGGGCGTGGCAAACAGCGATGACTGCCAGTTAAGCCTCTCTGCTGCATTCTGTTCAGTGTCCTGTGTCTTGCTCCCCAGTGCAGTAAACAATGATTCCAGTGTACAACTCTGTGAGAAAGCCACCCTTCCTTTCTGTCCCGATGGCAGACAATCCAGTTTCTCCTTGTAAGAGTCTGGGTCCCCAGAATCTCATCAGATACTGGAGTTCAGAGAGTTGGGAACTTGTAACTCCCTCCCAATTGAAAAACAACAGCACAGGGCAGCCCGATTCATGGGTGGCTCCGTATCTCTGCCTTTCTGAGCCCCTGCACTTTCTATCCTCTCTGAATGCACTTTTTTCTTTCCTTCTAGTTGTAGAACTTCTAGTATCCCACCTTTCTCATGGTTCTTGTTGGTGGGGGGATAGTTGTTTTGTCTTTTAGTTGTAGTTTTGGTGTGGTAGCAAGAGACAGCATGTATAGGTCTATATCATATGCCGCCATATTGGTTCTCCTCTCTGTATTGTTTTTATTGTAGTTTATTTCCAGTTTTATGTCACCGTGATCCGAGAAGATGCTTGATATGATTTCTATCATCTTGAATTTAAAGAGACTTTTCCTATGACCCAATATATGGTCTATCCTTGAAAATGACCCCTGTACACCTGAGTAGAATGTATATTCTGTGGCTTTGCGGTGAAATATTTTCAATATGTCAATTAATTCCATATGGTCTAGATAGTCATTTAGGATTGATGTTTCTTTGCTGATTTTGTGTTTAGAGGATTTGTCTAGTGGTGACAGTGGGGTATTAAAGTTTCCTACTATGATTGTATTGCTGTCAATCTCTCCCTTAATACCCTCCAGGAGTTTTTTTTTTTTGTAATGTATTTAGGTGCTCCTGTATTGGGTGTGTATAAGTTTACCAGAGTTATTTCTTCTTGTTGGATTGTTCCCTTTAGTATTATGAAGTGGCCTTCTTTACCTCTTGTTATGTTCTTCAGTTTGAGATACAATTTGTTAGATATAAGTATTGCAATGCCAGCTTTTTTTTTTTCATTTCCATTTGCCTGTAAAAAGTCTTTCATCCCTTCACCCTCAGTCTGTGTGCATCTCTTTTTCTGAGGTGGGTTTCTTATAGACAGCAGATATATGGGTCATGTTTTCTTATCCAATAGGTTATCCTATGTCTTTTGATTGGAGCATTTAATCCATGTACATTTAAAGTTATTATTGATAGGTACTTATCTGTAGCCATTTTTAGTCTTTACCACTGTGTTCCTTCTTCACTTCCAATTTCTTATTTTACAGCAGACCCTTTAAAATTTCTTGCATTGCTGGTTTGGTGGTAATAAATTCCCTTAGTCTGTTTTTGTCTGTGAAGCTCCTGATTTTCCCTTCAGTTTTTATTGAAAGCCTTGCTGGGTACATTTTTCTTGGATTCAGACCTTTCCTTTGCATTACTTTGTATATTTAATTCCATTCCCTTCTGGCCTGATGAGTTGCTGTTGAGAAATCAGTAGCTCGTTTTATGGGGGTTCCTTTGTAGGTAACTTTCTGTCTCTCTCTGGCTGCTTTTAAGATTCTTGCTTTGTCATTGGTGTTTGCCAATTTAATTATAATGTGCCTTGATGTCAGTCTTTTGGGGTTCATTTTGCTTGGGTCTTTGTGAGCTTCTTGGATTTGTGTGTTTTTTTTTCTTTCCTAAATCAGGGAAGTTTTTTGTCATTATTTCTTCAAACAGGTTTTCTATTTCTTGCTCAGTTTCCACTGTTTCTGGAACTCCAATTATGTGGTTGTTGTTTTGTTTTGTGTTATCCCAAAGTTTTCTTAGGTTCTCTTCTTGCTTTTTAATTTTTTTTCTAGAAGCTGCTGTACTTGGGTATTTTTTCCTACCTTGTCTTCTGGCTCACTGCTGCGGTCCTCTGCTTCTTCTAGTCTATTTTTTATGATTTCTATTGAGTTTTTTACAGCAGTGATGTCATTCATCATTTCTTCTTAATTTTTTATAATTTCCTCTTGGTTCTTACTCCTATTGTTGAATTTGTCTTCCATTCTTTTCAGCCACCTTATGAACATTTCTCTGAACTCTTTCTCTGGCAGGTTGTTTGCTTCTATTGCGTTTATTTTCTTTTCTGCTGATGGCTGCTTTTCTTTCATATGCGGGTTGTTTCTTCGTCTGCGCATGGTCTTTCTTCTCCAGGTGTCTGGTTATGTAATTCTCTCTTCTGCATTGATTTAAAGGCACAAAATACAAAACAACCAGGTACAACACACCAGGCACTGAACAGAAATGTATTCACGATGTTAATAACCCCAAATAAGGTGACCACCAATCAAAGACAAATTAAGGGTAAGTAGAGAAAGAAGAGAGAAATCAGGAAAAAGGAAAATAAAGAAGTGACAAAATGAAATTGCGAGAAGAGAGAAAAAAGAGCAAAAATAATAAGAAGAAATGAGAAAAATTGTTAGAGAGAAAAGAAAGAGAATAAGAAAGAAAAGGGGAACAAATTATATATATGAGGAGAAAACTCCAATAGAACAGCCACTAATCCCAACAAATGCCAGCAACAAGTACCTGGAGATAAATACAAACTACAAATAACAACTAATATCAAGGGATGTGAGGGAAAACAGAGGTAAAAAACAAACAAAAAGAAAGTTAACAAAAATAAAAATAAAACAAGTAAAATAAGCAAAAACAATCTCACAAAAAAGTATAAAACAAAACAACAAAATGGGAAAAGTTAGGAAGATAGTGTTGGCACAAAGGTAGAGTTGAGCTAGAGTAAAATGATACTATAGGAAAAATTTAAATAGAATGTAGAACTCTAATCCTGAAGCAAAATAAAGTGAAAATAAAATGACACTTTTTTTTTCTTTCAAAAAGGTAAAATATTAGTAGTAGTAATGCTGGTTGAAAATAAAAACATAATGATTAAAAAGGTAAAATCAATTGAGGAAAAAAGAAAAACATTAGTTTTTAAATTAAAAGATGAAAAAATAAGAAATAAAAATAAATTAAAAATAAAAGAATAGAATGAGCAGTAGTGGAGGTCATTCACTTCTTCTGTTGTTCTGTTTGGACAACCTGTTTCCCAGTTGGGACGATATTGCAGTTCCCTGCATTCCACTGCTGCTCAGTGTTGTAAGCCAGTCCTGGTTTTGATGTGGTGTGTCTTAATCTCTTTATTCTTTTGTGATTATGCAAGAGTCTATTTGTGAGTCATCCCCTGGGTAGCAGTCTTTTGGAATTGACCTCTGAGACTATAGGTCCTCTCTAGACTGTGCTTAGATCCTGCTTTCCCTGTGGCACACAATACTGGTTTGTGGGAGTGGGTTGCCCCAGAGCTGCTTCTCTGGTGGTTATTCTGGATCCTCAGGTTCCAAAAAAACAACTTCCCCCTACAGTCTCTTAGGATGTCCCCAATTGGGTGATCCTAAGTATTGGGATTAGCAATCAGAAGTCAGGGTCTGAAGAGGAAAGAGTGCAATCTGTGCACTCCCCCTTCCCCACTCCTGTTCAAGCAGCTGGGACACCTTAATAACTCCCAGGCTGTCCTTCTTCTTCAGATCAATATAGGTTGTTTTCTAGAGCTCCCCTCTGCCAACAGCTCTGAGGGCCCCCTTCCACATTCAGGGAGCACACCCTGCCCAACTTCCATGGATTTCTCTAGGTGCAGCTTTCCCCTGGTCTAGTTCCCAAATTGTGCATGTCTCTCTGTTTTGCAGGATCAGAGACCTCACCTTATCCGAGGTGAAATCTGACCTTTCCCTGTGGTGTGTGGAGTTCCTCTGGACCCAAGTGTTTGCATCGATTAGGGAACAGTGTTCTGGGTCCCCCGGCTGTTCGGTGGGTGCTGCAGCTGTAGCTTCTCAAGCTGTTCAGTGGGTGTCGCAGCTCTAGCTTTTCAGGCTGCTGTAAACACCCACTTTCCCCTGCAAGATGGCATAGTCTCTGTGTTCGTGCTGGTGGCTCCAGGAGAATAAAAAAACCCATGTCAGTGGGGCTGCCTGGTCAGTGGAGCCCCGTCCAGCAGTCCCCCACTTTCTTCTGGAGGATAACTCAAGCTGCAGGGACTCTGGTCACTCAGTAGGCTCCTCCCACTCCATGCTCTTGACTGAAAGCCATTGCAGATCTGTCACATGCACTCTACTTGCCTCTGTCTGCTTCCTTCCTAATGGGGTGGCCACTGCGTGGAAAGGTCAACAATAGTCCTCAAACAGAGGCAGGAAAAGAAAAGCCTCTGTTCCTGTGACATTTGCCAACTGGAAAACACAGGCTCAGGTGAAACCTGGCAGTGAGTGCCTCGATTATTGTGTTGTCATTGTCATTTGTTGCCATGATGTTTTTTATTTCTTCCTTGATCTCTCTGGTTGCCCAGTCATTGTTTAATGGCATGATGTTTAGTCTCCATGTGTATGATTTCTTTATATTGCTTTTATTGTAGTTGATTTCCAGTTTTATGCCACTGTGATCTGAGAAGATGCTTGATATGATTTTCATCTTCTTGAATTTGAAGAGACTTTTCCCTATGACCCAATGTGAGGTCTATCTTTGAAAATGACCCATGTGCACTTGTGAAGAATATATTCTGTGGCTTTAGTGTGAAATGTTTTGAAGATGTCAATAAATTCCATCTGATCTACTGAGTCATTTAGCAGTGATGTTTCTTTGCTGCTTTTTGGTTTAGAGGATTTGTCCATTAGTGAAAATGGGGTATTAAGTCTCCTACCATGATTGTATTGCTGTCAATCTCTCCCTTGATATCCTCCAGGTGTTTTTTTTACATGTTTGGGTGCTGCTATATTGGGTGTGTATATGTTTACCAGAGTTATTTCTTCTGTTGGATTGCTCCCTTTAGTATTATGAAGTGGCCTTTCTTATCTCTTGTTATGTCCTTCACTTTGAGGTCTAATTTGTCAGATATAAGTGTTGCAACCCCTGCTTTTTTTTCATTTCCATTTGCCTGAAAAAACGTCTTTCATCCCTTCACCCTCAGTCTGTGTGCATCTCTTTTTCTGAGGTGGGTTTCTTATAGACAGCAGATATATGGGTCATGTTTTCTTATCCAATCTGTTACCCTATGTCTTTTGATGGGTGTATTTAATCCATTTAGATTTAAAGCTAATATTGATAAGCACTTATTTGTCGCCACTTTTATTCTTTACTCCTGTGTTCCTTCTTTGCTTCCTATTTCAGGTTTGGTGGTAATAAATTCCCTTAGTCCTTTTTTGTCTGTGAAGCTCCCGATTTTTCCTTCAACTTTGATTTATATTCTTGCTGGGTACAGTATTGTTGGATTCAGACTCTATTCTTGCATGACTTTGTATATTTCATTCCATTCACTTCTGGCCTGATGAGTTTCTGTTAAGAAATCAGTCACTAGTTTGATGGGGGTTCCTTAGTACATAAATTTCTGTCTTTCTCTGGCTGCTTTTTAAGATTCTTACTTTCTCGTTCCTGTTAACCAACTCAATTAAAATGTGCCTTGGTGTTGGACTTTTGGGGTTCATTTTGCTTGGGACTCTGTGAGCTTCTTGGATTTGTATGTTTTTTTTTTTCTTTCCTATATCAGGGAAGTTTTCTGTCATTATTTCTTCAAACAGGTTTTCTATTCCTTCCTCAGTTTCCACTCTTTCTGGAACCCCTATTATGTGGATGTTGTTTTGTTTCATGTTGTCCCAAAGTTTCCTTAGGCTCTCCTCTTGCTTTTTAATTTTTTTTCCTAGTAGCTGCTGTACTTGTGTATTTTTTCCTACCTTGTCTTCTATCTCACTGATGCAGTCCTCTGCTTATTCTAGTCTACTTTTGATGCTTTGTATTGAGTTCTTTACAGTAGCGATGTTATTTTTCATTTCTTTTTGGTTCTTCTTCATTTCCTTCTGGTTCTTCCTCATATTGTCGAATTTGTCTTCCATTCTTTTCAGCCAACTTATGACCATTTCTCTGAATTCTTTCCCTGGCAGGTTGCTTGCCTCCATTTCGTTTCCTTATTTTTCTGGTGATACCTCCTTTTCTTCCATCTGCGGGCTGTTTCTTTGTTTCCCCAGGGTCTCTCTTCTCTGGTTATCTGGTTATGTAGTCCTCTCTCTCCTTATTCTAGGCAAAATCTGACCTTTCCATGTGGAGTGTAGAGCTCCTCTTAATCCGAGTGTTTGCACCCATTGGGGACTGGTGTTGTGGGGTTCACAGGTGTTTGGTGGGTTCTATAGTGTAGATTTTCAGGCTTCAGATAACATCCACTTTCCCTTTCAAGATGGCATGGTCTCCACAACCGATCTGTTGGCTCTGGGAGAAAACCCAGCAGCAGTGGGTTTCTCCAGTCAGTCCTCCATCTTCTCCTGGAGTATAGCTGTCCCTTAACTTGCCAACAAACACTCTCTGTGTGACCCTCAGCTGTTCTGTCAGCTCAGGGACAAGGGTCAGGACACATCTGTCTATTCTGCTGCCATTTTTTTTCTCGAGCTGACTTTTTTTAACCCTAATATAATTGCTATTAGATTAGAGCAACCAAATAAAAACATTAGCTAAGGCTCATGAATATTAGTGGAATCTAAAATGTTGACTAAATAGAAGCAAATAGAAGAATGGTAATTATGAGGCACTGGGAAGGGCATGGGGAACATGGAAATGTTGGCCAAAGGGTAACAAGTGGCAGGTATATAATATGAATAAGTCTGAATATGTCATGTACAACATGATGACTATCCTATAAAATAAAAGCCTAATATGCAAATTGACCAAACTGTCGCTATGACACGCATTGAACACTGGGGGGCAGATGCCAACAGGCCAGTCAAGGTGGGTGCCAGTGGCAGCCCTCCATCACCCCGCCAGTTGCCTCCCACAGAGGGAGGTGACCGGCAGCAGAGGTGGGTGGCATCAGGCAGGCTTAGGTTGGTGCCAGTGGGGATTCCACAGATTAGCCCTGATTGCTGGCCTGACCTAGAGACCCTATCCATGCACAAACTTCATGCATTGGGTCTCTAGTTGTTAATAATAATAATTTTGCTAATTAAGTAGATTTTAGATGGTTTCATAAAGTAGTAACTATGTGAGATGATATATGAGATGTTAATGAGCTTGATGACAGAAACCATTTCACTATGTGTATGTGTATGAAATCATCATTTTATATACTTTGCATAGATAAAATTTTACTAAAAAACAAGTGTTGGTAAAAATGTGGAGATATTGAAACATTCATCCATTATTAGTGGGAAAGCAAAACCATACAGATGCTTTAGAAAACAGACTCAAAATAGTTTCTAAAATGTTTAAAAATAGCATGGTCATATTACCCAGCAATTCCACGCCCAGGGGTATACTCAAGATCATTGAAAACATATATTTACACAAAAATCTATGCACAAATGTTCATAGCAGCATTATAGCCACAAAGAGGACACAACTCATGTGTCAATCAACTGATAAATGGATAAACAAAATGTGATATATTCATATAAGTTAATATTACTTGTCCATAAAAAGGAATGAAGTACTTATAGATACTGCATCATGGATAAACCTTGATATAATTATGATAAGAAGACAGCTACTCAAACCACCTCATATTATATGATTCCATTTATATGAAATGTCAAAAATTGGCAAATCCATAGAGAAAGATGGTAAATTAGTGATTTCCAAGTGTTAAGTGGAGTGGGGTTTGAAATATATAGGGTTCTTTGGGGGTGATAAAGATGTTATGGAATTAAATGGTTGCATAAGTTGGTGAACATACTAAAAACCACTGATGTGTACTTTAAAAGGGTGAATTTTATGCCATGTGAATTATATTTCAATAAAAAATTAAAAATATAAATGTCTATATTAGGTAATTCCATTGGTGATCTTCTGGCACAAAGCCCTCATCACACAGAGTAGCAAACTGAATCCCAGAATGAGAAGTCACTAGCCCAAGTCACTCAGCAAGCTAGTGACCAAGATACAATTAGACCAATTTAGGTCTATTGAGGACTTATGACATGCCAGGTTATATATTGGTACTATTGATACAGAATGAAAAATGGCTTTCTCCTGGCAAAAAGATTATAGTCTCTGGTGTTTACTTGTAGAGCTTATAAATAAACCAATATATGAATTTACTCAGTAAAAATGAGATTACAGAATAACAGAGTAGGCATTCAATGTGTCTTTCCACTTTCTCCTGAATGCCAACACACCTCTTCTATGAAGAAGGTTATCCCTTAAACTGGGTAATCCCTTTCTCTTCACACCCTTTCTCTCATTAAACACATTCATGTATTATACAAGTATTTACTGAACACATGAAATTTATAGAAATTGTTCTAAGGGAAGATGATAAAGTGGATCTTATACCCTAATGGAGAAGACAATAAACATGCAAACAAATAGTGGCCAAGTGATATTAATAAAATAAAGCAGTATAAAAGGATAGGAGGAGAAGAAGGAACACTTTAACTAGAGTACTCTGAAAAGGTCTCTATGAAGAGATGGTACCTAGAAGAATTCTGAATGAAGGAATGAGCCTTGTGAAATTCTGGAGGAAGAATGTTTAGGGCCAAGAGAACAGCAAATGTAAAGGCCCTTAGATAAGTTTGGTACATATAAGGAACAGCAAAACAAATGAAATTAGAACAGAGATTACAAAGGGGACAGAGACAGTGAATTTCAGAAATGAGGACAGACAGGTAATCAAGGATCATAAAAAGCAGAATGAAATGTGAATTTTCTGCTAAACAAAAAAGTCACTGAAAATGTGTAGCAGGGAGAATCACATGATCTGAATTATATTTTTAAAGGACGTACATCTCACTCGCTGCTGTGTAGAATGGATTATAGTCAGGCAAGAAGAAAAGCAAGGATACTAGTTTGGAAGCTACTATAACCACCCAGGTAAGAGATGATAGTGGCCCAACCAGAAATATAGCCATGAGAATTAATAGGGTTTAGCATATAAGGTTCATGGATTAGATATAAGGTAAAAGAGATAGAGTAATCAAATAAGATTCCAAAGTCTTGATCTTAGTAATTCAGTGACTAGTACTGCCAATTACTTAGATGGGAGAGACCAGAGTAAGAGCGGGTTGAGGAAAAATATGGAATCAAGAGTTGTGTTTTCTGGGGCGGGGGGGGATGAGGGCATGTGACAGGGGGTAGGGAAAGATGCGGGAAGGTCAATAGGGAAAAAAGGGAGATATATGTTCTACTATGTGTAATGTTTTAAACAATAAAATAAAATTTTAAAAATGAACAAAGACAAAGAAGAATAAAAAGAAGAGTTGTGTTTTGTGAATTTTATATTTAAGATGTCCATGAGATATCCAAGGAAAGCTACTGAACAGGGAGTTTGAGATGTAAATAGAGGGGCAACAACAGTCGTAGATACATATATTTGGAAATCATCCTCAAATTTATGATACTTTAAAGTTGTAAGACTGAATGAGATCGATCATACAGGTAACAAGAAGTGGACTCAAAAAAAAAAAAAAATCTGGGACCTTCCAAAATGTAAAATTTGGCAAGAGAAGGAAAGCCAGAAGAGGAGATTGAGATAGATATGTCTAGTGAGCTGGAAGGTGAGCTTGGTGTTCTGAAAGCCAAATGAATTGAGTTAATTAACAGTGTCAAATGTTGTTCACAAGCTGAATATGATTAGAATGGTGGTGTGGGAATTTGGTTTGGCCACATGGAAATAATTGGTAATCCTGAAAAAAAATGGTTTCAGTAGAGTAGTGGGGAGGGAGGCCCATTTAGAATGAGTGCAGTCTCCATACTAAGCAATTATTCTACTGAATGGCATTTGTTTGTTCACATACATCTCTCTTCAATCAGCCTATAAACTCCTTGAGAGTAGGGACTATGTCTTAATTCTACCTAATCACCTAGCACTGTTCCTGTCAAAGAGTGGTTTAATTCATGTAAGCTGATTTCATCCCCAAATTTATTGAGATATAATTGACAAATAAAAATTGGCTCACAGATAGAGAGTAGGCTGCCAGTTATTGGGAGAGGGTGCATAGAGAGACTGAGCAAAAAAGGGAAAAAATCATATATTTAGGAACACATATGTTTTGATATAGGGATATATTGTGAAATGATTACAACAATCAAGTTAATTAACATCCATCACCTCATACAGTTACTGACTTTTTTATGTGATGAGAATATTTAAGATCTACTCTCTTCAAATGTCAAGTACACAACAGTATTATTAACCATAGTCATAATGCTATACCTTACCTCTCCAGAACTTAGTGATCCTGCATAAATTGACTTCTGTACCTTTTGATCAATATCTTCTCATTCACTATCCCCTCTCCCCAAGTCCCTGCAATCCTTACTTTATTCTCTGCTTCTACGAGTTTGACTTTCAGATTCCACATCTAAGTGAGACTATGCAGTATTATTGGTCTGTCTGTCCTTGGCTTATTTCATTTATCATAAGTTTCTCTAGGTTCAGCCCTGTTTTCCTAAATAACAGGATTTCCATCTTTTTTAATGACTGAATAGTATTCCATTGTGTGTGTGTGTGTGTGTGTGTGTGTGTGTGTGTGTGTGTGTGTATTTCCCATATTTTCTTTATCCATTCATCCATCAATGGATACTAGGTTATTTCCTTATTTTCATTATTGTAAATAATGCTGTAATTAACATGAAAGTGTATATATCTGCGATACTGATTTCATTTCCTTTGGATATATATCCCAGTTCTATTTTCAATTTTTCAAGAAATATCCATACTGTTACCATATTTACATTCCTACCAACAGTATATAAGAGTTCCCTGTTCCCTTTTCTTTATATCCTCATCAACACTTGTATTTTGTCTTTTTGGTACTAGCCACCCTAACAAGTGTGAGGTGATATCTCATTGTGGATTTGATTTACATTTCCTTGATGATTAGTGAAGTTGAGCATTCTCCATATAACTGTTGGCTACTTACATGTCTTGTTTTGAGAAATATCTAATCAGATCCTTTGACCTATTACAATTTGAGTTATTATTTTTTTTTACTGAGTTGTGTGAGCTCCTTATATATTTTGGATATTAATCCCTTATCAGATAATATGGTATACAAATATATTTTATTCTGTAGGTTGTCTTTCATTCTGTTGACCGTTTCCTTTACTATGCAGAACTTTTTTAGTTTGACGCAATATTTGTCTATTTTCCTTTTGTTGCCAGTAGTTTGGGTATCATATGCAAAAGATAAAGAAAAACCACTGCCCAGACCAATTTCAAGGAGCTTTTCCCCTATGTTTTCTTCTAGTAGTTTTACAGTGATGGTCTTACACTCAAGGCTAATACATTTTGAGTTGATTTTTCTATGTGGTCTAAGGTAAAGGTCCAATTTCTTTTGCATGTGGATACCCATTGTATTCTTGGCAATTTTGTTGAAGATCAGGGACCATAAATATGTGGATTTATTTCTGGGCTCATTATTCTGTCTCATTGGTCTAAATATCCATTTTATGCTACTACTACTAGTATACTATTGTGATTACAATAGCTTTGTACTATATTTTGAAATCAGAAACTGTGATGTCTCCAACTTTGTTCTTTATCAAGATTGCTTTGGCTATTTGAGGTCTTTTGTGGTACCATATTAATTTTAGAATTGTTTTCTTTATTTTTAAGAGAAATGCCATTGGAATGTTTAAAAATCTTTATGGTTGAATTATTACATATGTCCCTATTCTCCCCCATTGCCCTCTACAACCTTCCTTTTCCCCTAAGCCCTCACCACTCTACCATCTATGTCCATAGGTTATGTACATACACACACGAGTTCATTGGTTGATCTTCCCCCATCTAACTCCCCTGCATTCACTCTAAGGTTTAACCGACTGATGGATGTCTCCAGGTCTCTGGGTCTATTTTTGTTCATTAGTTTATGTTGTTCATTAAATTCCACATATGAGTGGGATCATGTGATATTTATCTTTCTCTAACTGGCTTACTTCACTTATCATAATGCTGTCTAGTTACATCCATCCTGTTACAAATAGTAAAAGTTCTTTCTTTTTTTACAGCTGCATAGTATTCCATTCTATATATGTACCATAGCAAACAATGGAGTCAAGACAGTCTCTTTAATAAATGGTGTTGAGGAAATTGAACAGATATAAGAAAAAATTCAATAGACCACAAATTTACACCATACACAAAAATAAACTCAAAATGGATAAAAGGCTTAAATGTAAGATGTGAAACCATAACAATACTAGAAGAAGCCATTGGCAACAAAATCTCAGATAGCTCTCACAGCAATATCTTTATGGATACATCTCCTAGGACAATGGAAACCAAGGAGAAAAAAAATGGGACTATATTAAAATAAAAAGCTTCTGCACACCCAAAGAAACCATCAACAAAATAACAAGAGAGCCTATTACATGGAAGAACATATTTGCTAATGATACATATGATAAGGGGTTAACTTTGAAAATTTATAGGGAACTCATACAACTTAGTGAAGGAAGACAAATAACCACTTAAAAATAAAAAATTGTCAAAGAACCTGAATAGACACTTCTCCAAAATGGACCTACAAAAGGCCAAGAGACATATGAAAAAACTAGAGGCCAGGTGCACAAAATTCGTGCACGGGGGGGGGGGCAGGGTGTCCCTAAGCCCAGCCTGCACCGTCTCCAATCTGGGACCCCTCAAGGGAGGCCTGATTGCCCTCTAACAATCCAAGACTGCTGGATCCCAACCACTCGCCTGCCTGCCCCTAACTGCTTCAGCCTGCCAGCCTGATTAACCCCTAACTACTCCCCTGCCAGCCTGATTGATGACTAACTGCTCCTCTACCTGCCCAGTCACCCCTAACTGCCCTCCTCTGCAAACCTGTTCACCCCCAACTGTCCACCCTTGTCAGCCTGGATGCCCCTAACTTCCCTCTCCTGCTGGCCTGATCACCCCTAACTGACCTCCCCTGCAGGCCTGGTTCCACTCAACTGCCCCACCTGCAGGCCTGGACCCTCCCTAAGTTCCCTCCCCTGAAGGCCTAGTCCCTTGCAACTGCCCTCCCCTGAAAACCTGGTCCCCCACAACTGCCCTCCCCTGCAGGCCTAGTCCCCCACAACTACCATCCCCTGCAGGCCTTGTTCCTTGCAACCACTCTCCCTTGCAGGCCTGGTCCTCCACAATTGCGCTCCCCTGCAGGTCTGGTCCCCCGTAACTGCCCTCCCCTGCTAGCCTGGTCCTCTCCCCCCAACTGCTCCTTCCTACTGGCCTGATCCCCAACAACTGCCCTCCCCTGCAGGCTGGGTCACCCCCAACTGCCCTCTTCTGCTGCCCTGATTGCCCCCAATTGTCCTCTCTTGCAGGCCTGGTCCCTCTCAACTGCCCTCCCCTGCTGACCTGATCACCCACAACTGCCCTCCTCTGCTGGCCATCTTATGGTGGCCATCTTGTGTCCACCTGGGGGCGACCATATTTGATCACATGGGGGTGGCCATCTTGTGTGTTAGAGTGAGTCAATTTGCATACTACCTTTTAGTAGATAGGATAGAGGCCTGGTATACAAGTAGGAGCCAGCTGGTTTGCCCTGAAGGTTGTCCTGGATCAGGGTAGGGGTCCCATTGGGATGCCTGGCTAGCCTAGGTGAGGGGCTGATGGCTGTTTGCAGGCTGGCCAAGCCCCCCAGCAGAGACCCTCACCCTATTGGGGTGTGGCCAGTCTGGGTGAGGGGCTGAGGGCTGTTTTTAGGCTGGCCACAGCCCCTGCAGGGTTGGGGGATCCTGCTGGGGTGCCTGGCCAGCCTGGGTGAGGGGCTGAGGGCTATTTTCAGGCTGGCCATGTCCCCCAGCAACCCAAGCTCCCTGCTCCTTCTTTTCTTTTTCAGTGACTCTTTGAGCAGAGGCCAAGGCCGGCTGGAAGGAGGTATCTGGGATTTATTTATCTTTTATAATTGAAACTTTGTAGCCTTGAGCAGAGGCCAGGGCCAGCCAGGAAGGGTGGGAAGCTTGGCTTCCTCCATTGCTGGGGGCAACCTAAGCCTCCTGCTCGCTCCAGCTCCATGGCTGCTGTCATATTTATTGGGTGAATTTTCATACTTGCTCCTGATTGGCTAGTGGGTGTAGTGGAGTGATGGTTAATTTGCATGTTTCTCTTTTATTAGTGTAGATGTTCAGTCACTAATCATCCAAGTGATGCAAAGCAAAACAACGAGACACCACCTCACACTTGTTAGAATGGCTATGATTAACAAATCAACAAACAACAAATGTTAGTGAGGATGTGGAGAAAAGGGAACCCTAGTACATTGCTGGTGGAAATGCAGACTGGTGAAGTCTCTGTGGAAAACAGTTTGAAGTTTCCTCAAAAAATTAAAAATGGAACACTACTTGACCCAGTGATTCCACTTTTAGGAATATATTCCAATAATTCAAAAACACTTATCAGAAAGAATATATGCACCCCTATGTCCATAGCAGCACAATTTACAATGGCTAAGATTTGGAAACAGCCTAAGTGGCCATCAGCAGATGCAATTGGGATTTTTAAAAAAATATATTTTAGTGATTTTAGAGAGGAAGAGAGGGAGAGAGACAGAAACATTAATGATAAGAAAGAATCATTGATTGGCTACATCCTGCATGTCCCCTACTGGGGATCAAGCCCACAACCCAGGCATGTGCCCTTGGCCAGAAAAGAAGCTGGGACTCTTCAGTCAGCAGGCCGACACTCTACCCATTGAGCCAACCCAGTTAGGGCACCATTGGGACTTTTATAGGGATTGCAATTAATTTGTAGATAGTTATGGGTAGTATGGACATTTTTACAATATTAATTCTAATACATAAATACAGAATGTCTTTCCATTTATTTGTCTTCAGTTTCTTTTGTCAATGCCTTCTAATTTTCAGTACATAGGACTTCAACTCCTTGGTTAAATTTATTCCTAAGATTTTTTTCATGCTATTATAAAAGGAATGGTTATCTTAATTTCATTTTGTATAGTTCATTGTTATCATATTAAAAAACAACTTAATTTTATATGTTGATTTTGCATCATTCACTTTACTGAATTCACTTAGTTCCAAAAATTGTTAGTAGTCTTTAGAGTTTTCTTCATGTAAGGTTATATCATTTTCAAGCATAGACAATTTTACTTTTTCCATTCTGGTTTGGAATCCATTTCTTTCGTTTACTTTCCTAATTTCTCTGGCTATGTACATTCAAGTACTATGTAGAAAAGAAGTGTAGATAGTAGACATCCTTGTTCCTCATCTTGGAGGACATGTTTTTAGTTTTTTTACCTTTGAGTATGATGTTAGCTGTGGGTTTATCATATATGGCCTTTATTATATTGAAGTACAGTTCTTGTTACTAATCCTCACCTGAGGATATTTTTTCCATGATTTTTTTTAGAGAGAGTTGGAAGGGAGGGGGGGAGACAGAGGGAGAAACATGGATGTGAGAGAGACACGTGGATTAGTTGCGTCTGGCAAATGCCCCAACTGGGCTGAGGATTGAGCCTGCAACCCAGGTGTGTGCCTTTTACCAGAAATCAAACTGAAGATCCTTCAGTGCATGGGCCATGCTCTATACATTCAGCCATGCCAACCAGGGCATATGATTCCTTAGATATCTAATTTGTTGAGAATTGTTATCATGAAAGAATATGAAAATTCATCAAATGTTTCTTCTGGATCTATTGAAGTGATCATATGATTTTTGTCCTTCATTCTATCACTGTGGTATATCACATTTATTGTGTTACATTGAACCATCCTTGTATCTACCACAGGAATAGATCCCACTTGGTCATGGTATAAGATCATTATAATCTATTGATGAATTCAAACTCTAGTATTATGTTCAGGGTTTTTTTCATCTACATTAATCAGGGATCTTGGCTGGCAGTATTATTTTCTATATTATCCTTATTGGCTTTGATATCAAGTTAATGCTGACCTCATAAAATGAATCCCCTCCTCTTAATTTTTAGAAGAGTTTGAGAAGAATTGGAATTCATTTTTCATTAAATGTTTGATGTGAGGCTTTTATTTTTTTTTTGATTGGGAGATTTTTGATTAGGAATTTATCCATTTCTTCTGGATTATCCACATTTTTCAGTTGTTTCTTTATGATTCTTTATATTTCTGTGATGTCAGTCATAATGTCTCCTCTTTCATTTATAATTTTACTTATTTGAGTTTTCCATTTTTTCTTATCCTATCTGATAAAAAAGAAACATGCAAATTGACCACATCTCTGCTATACCCACAAGCCACGCCCAACAGCCAATCAGGAGCATGTATTCAAATTAACCCAACAAATATGGCAGCAGCCAAGGAGCTGGAGCAAGTAGGAGTCTTGGGTTTCCCCTGGCAATAGAGGAAGCCACGCTTCACACCTGCCCTGGCCTGCCCCAGTCTCCTCTCAAGGCTACAAAGTTTCAATTATAGAAGATAAATAAATCCCTACACAAATGGTGGCAGCTAAGGAGCTGGAGAGAGCAGGAGGCTTGGGTTGCCCCAGTGATGGAGTAAGCCAAGCTTCCTGACTGCCCTGGCATCTCCTGGCTTCTACTCAAGGCTACAAAGTTTCAATTACAGAAGATAAATAAATTTCAGATACCAGGCCTCCACTTGGGTTGCAAGGGGGTGTGGTTGGCCTGTAAACTACCACAGGCCCCTCACAGAGGCTGTCCCATTTCCCAAGAGTAACCCCATCCTGATCTGGGCCACCCTTCAGGGCAAACCAGCTGACCCCCTCATGTGTACCAGGTCTCCATCCTATCTAATAAAAGAGTAATATGCAAATTGAACATCACTCCAACACACAAGATGGTTGCCTCCATATCATCAAATATGGCTGCCCCCATGTGGACACAAGATGGTGAGCAGGGGAGAGCAGTTGAGGGATACCAGGCCTGCAGGGGAGGATAGTTGGGGGGACCAGGCCTACAGAGGAGGGCAGTTAGGGGTGACCAGGCATTCTGGGGAGGGCAGTTAGAATCAATCAGGCTGGCAGGGGATCAGTCAGGCACAAATCGGGCTGGCAGGGGAGTAGATAGGGGGATCAGGCTGGCAGGCAGAAGAGGTTAGGGTAATCAGGATGGCAGGCAGGCGAGCAGTTGGGAGTCAGCAGTCCTGGATTGTGAGAGGGATCCCAGATTGATGAGGGTGCAGTCTGGGCTGAGGGACACACCGCCCCCATGCACAAATTTCATACACCAGACCTCTAGTTCTTAATAAATGCCAATTTTATCTTTATTAAAAAAAACAAAAACACTTCTTAATTTATTCAATGTTTCCTATTGTTTCCCTGAACTCTATTTCTTTTATTTACATTCTGATCTTTCTTCCCGCTTCCTTCTACTAACTTTAGCCTTAGTTTGTTCTTTTTGCTAGTTCCTTGAGATTAAAGTTAGGTTATTAATTTGTGATCTTACCTTTTTAAATAAAAGATTTTGTTACTATAAACTTCCTTCTTAGAACAGCTTTTGCTGCATCCTATAAATTTTAGTATTTTATATGTCTATTTTTGTTTCATGATAATTTTTTGATTGCCAATTTTATTTCTTCATTTACCCACTGTTTTTTCAGGAGTTTGTTGTTTAATTTCAACATATTTGTTAATTTTTATATTTTTATCCAATTACTGATTTCTAAATTCACACCACTGTGGTCAGAAAAGATTTTTGATGTGATTTCCATCTTCTTAAGTTTGTTCAGACTTGTTTTGTGGCCAACATATGATCTATCCTGAAGAATTTTCTATGTATGCTTGAAAAAAAAAGTATATTCTACAGCTATTAAATAGAGCATTATGTATATGTCAATTAGGCTCACTTGGTTTATATTGTTGTTAAAGCCAGCTGCTTCCATATTGATTTTTCTGTGTGGATGATCTATGCATTGTTCAAAGTGGGCTTAAAGTCTACTACTATTATTTTATTGCTGTAAACTTCTCCCTTCATTTCTGTTAATATTTGCTTTACATACTTAGGTGCTAGGATGTTGGGTATATATTTAAAATAGTTATGTCTTCGTTAGGAAATATTTAATTATCATTATAAAATGACCTTTTTTTCCTCTTGTGACAGTTTTTGTCATGTAGTCTATTTTATCTGAAATAAGTATAGCAAATCTTTCTCTCATTTGCATGGGAACACATTTTCTATTCCTTCACATTCAGTATATGTGTATGTATACTTATAGCTAAGTATACAGCATATAATTGTAAACAGCATATAATTGAATCTTTTTCTTTATCCATTCAGCCATTATAAGTCTCCACAGTGGAGAATTTAATACATTTTTTATTTACAGTAATTATTTTTAATTTCTTTGTTGTTTAATGTATTACATAAGTTTCCTTTTCTTTCCCCATTGACCTCTCCCCAGCCAACCCAAGCCCCAGCACATCCCCTCAACTCCCATCATCCGTGTCCAGTGGTTATGCTCATATGCATGCATACAAGACTTTTGTTGCTCTCTTATCCCCTCACCCCATGCCTTCCCTCATATGTTGAACAATCTATTTGATGCTTCTCTGGATCTGTTTTTGTTAATCAGTTTATGTTGTTCATTATAATCCACAAATGAGTGAGGTCATATGACATTTATCTTGCTTTGACTGACTTATTTCGCTTAGCATAATGCTCTCCAGTTCCATCCATGCTGTTGCAAATAGTAAGAATTCCTTCTTTTTTAAAGCAGTATAGTATTCCATTTTGTCGATGTGCCACAGTTTTGTAATCCACTCATCTGCTGATGGGCACTTAGGCTGTTTCCAAATCTTAGCTATAGTAAATTGTGCTGCTATGAACATAGGGGTGCATATATCCTTTCTGATTGATGTTTCTGATTTCTTGGGATATATTCCTAGAAGTGAGATTACTGGATCAAATGGGAGTCCCACTTTTAGTTTTTTGAGGAAATGCCATACTGTTCTCCACAGTGGCTGTACCAGCCTGCATTCCCTCCAGCAGTGCAAGAGGGTTTCTTTTCTCCACATCCTCTCTAGCACTTGTTCTTTGTTGATGATAGAAATTCTGACAGGTGTGAAATGGTACCTCATTGTTGTTTTCATTTGCATCTCTCAGATGATTAGTGACTTTGAGCGTTTTCATATGCCTCTTCACTTTTTGTATGTCCTTTTTCGAAAAGTGTATATTTAGGTCCTTTGCCCACTTTTTTCTTTTTTTTAAATTTATTTCTTGATTAAGGTATTACATATGTGTCCTTATCCCCCCATTACCCACACCCAACACCCCCACTCATGTCTTCACCTCCCTGTTGTCTGTGTCCATTGGTTAGGCTTACATGCATGCATACAAGTCCTTTGGTTGATTTCTCCCCATACCCCCAGCCTCCCCTACCTTCCGTCTGAGTTTTGCCCATTTTTATTGGAGTCTTTATCTTCTTTTTGTTTAAGTTGTAGGAGTTCCCTATAAATTTTGGAGATTAAACCCTTGTCGAATATAACATTATAAAATATGTTCTCTCATCAAGTGGGCTTTCTTTTTGTTTTGTTTATGGTTTCTTTTGCTATGCAGAAGCTTTTTATTTTGATGTAATCCCATTAGCTTATTTTTTCCTTAGTTTCCATTGCCCAAGGAGATGTACCAGTAAAGACATTGCTATGACAAATGTCTGCTTTTTGCTGCCAATGGCTTCTTCTAAGATTTTTATGGTTTCTCATCTTAAGTTTAAGTCTTCTGTCCATTTTGAGTTTATTTTTGTATATGGTGTAAGTTGGTGGTCTAGTTTCATTTTTTGCATGTATCTGTCCAATTTTTCCAACATCATTTATTGCAGAGACTGTCTTGACTCCATTGTATGTTCATGCCTCCTTTGTCAAATATTAATTCAGTATAATGGCTTGTGTTGATGTCTGGGTTCTCTGTTCTCTTCCATCGGTCTGTATGTTTGTTCTTGTGCCAGTATCAGGCAATTTTGAGAGAAGTGGTTTTGTAATATAGCTTGCTATCTGGTTTTATGATCCTCCTACTTTCTTCTTTCTTAAGGTTGCTGCAGCTGTTTGGAAAAATTTTTTATTCCAGATGGATTTTTGGAGTTTTTTCCAGATCTTTGAAGTACACTGTTGGATTGCATTGAATCCATAGATTGCTTTAGGTAGGATGGGCATTTTAATTATATTGATTCTACCAATCCATGAACACAGAATATTCTTTCATTTGTTTGTCTTTCTCTATCTCTTTTTTCATTGTTCTGTAATTTTCTGAGTACAAGTCAATTTCTAGAAGTGGGATCGCAAGGTCAAATGTCAGTTCCATTTTTAATTTTTTAGGAGACTTCACAGTTTTCCATAGTGACTAAACAAGTCTGCATTCTCACCAGCAGTGCACTAAGGTTCCTTTATCTGCACATCTTTGCCAGTACTTGTTGGTTGTTGATTTATTGATTGTAGCCATTCTGGTAGGTGTGAGGTAGTATTTCATTATCATTTTAATTTGCATCTCTGATGATTAGTGATCTTGAAAATTTTTTCATGTGTCTCTTGGACAGTTTTATATCCTCTTTGGAGAAGTGCCTATTTAGGTCTTCTGCCAATTTTGTTTGTTTGTTTTTTGAACTGTTTGTCTTCTGTTGAATTATAGGAGTACTTTATATATTTTGGAAATCAACCCCTTCTCAGGTGTATTTTTGGCAAATATGTTCTCTCATTAGGTAAGTTCTTTTTCATTTTGTTGATAATTTTTTTGCTTTTTGATACTTCCATTTGTTTACTTTTTCTTTTCTTTCTCTTGCCCTAATATTGTGTCAGAAAAATATTTGCTATATGAAATAACTGATATTTTGCTGCCTTAGTTTTCTTCAAGGATTTTTATGGTTTTGTGATTTACATATAAATATTTTCATTTTTGTATAAGTTGGTAGCATAGTTTCATTTTTTTGCATGTACCTGTCCAATTTTTCCAACAGCATTAATTGAAGAGACTGTCTATACTCCATTGTATGCACTTGCTTCCTTTATCAAATATTAATTACGTATAGTGGCTTGAATTTATTTCTGGGGTCTTTGTACGGTTCCATTGACCTATATGCCTGTTCTTTTTAACAAAATATTGTTGAAAGTTATTACAAATGTCTCCTTCTCCCCACATAGTGGTCTCCCAGCCTGCCCCTAACCCACAGTCCCAGCCTACACCTCCCATTGTCTGTGTCCATTGGTTATTATTATATGCATACTTCATTGGTTGATCTCTTACCCTACCACCCTTTCTTCCCACCCTCCCCTGTCTTCCCTCTGAAGTTTGACAGTCTGTTCATTGATTCTCTATCTCTGGATCTAATTTTGTTCATCAGTTTATGTAGTTCATTATATTCCAAGAATGAGTGAGATAATGTGATATTTATCTTTCTCTGACTGGCTTATTTCACTTAGAATAATGCTCTCCAGGTCCATGCATGCTGTTGCAAATGATAAGAGTTCTTCCTTTCTTTTTTAATATTTTTTATTGATTTTTTACAGAGAGGAAGGGGGAGGGATAGAGATTAGAAACATCGATGAGAGAGAGACAGCGATCAGCCGCCTCCTACACGCCCCCCACTGGGGATGTGCCCACAACCAAGATACATGCCCTTGACCAGAATCGAACCTGGGACCTTTCAGTCCACAGGCCGACGCTCTATCCACTGAGCCAAACCGGTTTTGGCGAGTTCTTCCTTTTTACAGCAGTGTAGTATTCCATTGTAGATGTACCATTGTTTTTTAATCCACTCATTTGCTGATGAGCACTTAGGTTTCCAAATCTTAGCTATTGTAAATTGTGCCGTTATGAAAAGAGGGGTGCATATATGCTTTCTGATTTGTGTTTCTGACTTCTAGGGATGTATTCCTAGAAGTGGGATTGGATTATTTATCTTCCTTTTGGTAAGTTGTATGAGATCCCTATAAATTTTGGAGATTAAACCCTTATTAGATGTAACCTTGGAAAATACGGTCTTCCATGCAGTGGGCTCCCTTGTTATTTTGTTGATGGTTAATTTTACTGTGTAGAATCTTTTTGTTTTGAGGTAGTCCTATTTGTTTATTTTTTCCTTAGTTTCCATTGTCCAAGGAGATCTGTCGGTAAACATATTGCTATAATATATCTGATATTTTGTTGTCTATGGATTCTACCAAGATTTTTTATTGTTTCCTAACTTAGGTTTAAGTCTTTTACCCATTTTGAGTTTATTTTTGTGTATGGTATAAGTTGGTGGTCAAGTTTCATTTTGTTTTGTTTTGTTTTTGTTTTGCATGTGTCTGTCCAATTTTCCAAATATCATTTATTGAAGAGTCTGTCTTGACTCCATTGTGTACTCTTGCCTCCATTGACAAATATTAATCGAGCATCATGGTTTGGGTCAATTTCTGGGTTCTCTTTTGTTTCATTGGTCTATATACATGTTCTTGCAACAGAATCAGGGTGTTTTGAGAATAGTGGCTTTGTGGTATCACTTGATGTCTGGTATTGTGATCCCTCCAATTTTGTTCTTTTTTGCTCAGGATTCCTGTGGCTATATTTTTTATTCCATATTAATTCTTGGAGAGTTTGTGCTAGGTCTGTTAATATGCCATTGGTGTTTTAATGGTGATTACATTGAATCTGTAAATTGCTTTGGGTAGTATGAACATTTTAATGATGTTGATTCTACCATTCCATGAACACAGTTTATTCTTTCACTTTATATCTTCCTCTATCTCTTTTTTCAATATCCTGTAGTTTTCCGAGTACTGGTCTTTTAACTTCTTAGTTAACTTTATTCCTAGACATCTTAATTCTTTTGTTGCAATGGTAAATGTGATATTTTTGTTTGTTTCTCTTTCTGTGAATCACTTATTGGTGTATAAAAATGCTATAGATTTCTGGGTGTTTATTTTGGGTCCTGCTACATTGCAAAATTCATTTATTAAATCTAGTAGTTTATGTACTCTACAGGGTTTTCTATGTACAATATTATGTCATCTGCGAACAATTGCAGTTTTCTTCTTTTCCAATTTGAATGTCTTTCATTTTCCTCGTTGTCTGATCACTTTGTCTAGCACTTCCAATACTATGTCAAACAGGAGTGGTGAATGTTGACATCTTGTTCCTGTTGTTAGTGGAAATGGTTTTAGTTTTTGTTCATTGTGTATGATGTTGGCTATAGGTTTGTCATATAAGGCTTTTATTATGTTGAGGTATGATCCCTCTATTCCCACTTTAATGAGAGTTTTTTTTTTTTCAAAAAATGGTGTTGGATTTTAGCAAATGTTTTTTATGCATCAATGATCATGTGATTGAAGAATCCAAGATGGCGGCATAGGTAAACACCTATACTGCTGCCTTGCACAACAATTTCAAAACTACAACTAAAAGACAGAACGGACAGCATCCAGAACCACAGGAAAGCTGGCTGAGTGGAAGTTCTACAACTAGAAGGAAAGAGAGGGGCTCATGGAGACCCAGAGGAGCTGCAAAAAGCTGAGGTACGGAGACGCGCGCGAGGAGAGAGCGGGTGCCAGAGTACCTGGCTGGCTTTCTCTGGCGGGAGGGAGACGGAGACTCCCAACGGCATTGAACCCCTTATCTTACGACACCAAACCCCAGATCCAGCCGAAACTCATACGGGGGGAGTTTGGACTGTGAAAAGGGAGAAGTGCACGAAAATTTAGGGGAGTTGCAAAGGATCTGAGGTCTGGTCGCGCACGGCACCACGCGCGGAGGACGGATTGCTGATTGTGCCGCTGGCTTTCGCGAGTGGGCGGGAGACAGACCCTCCCAACTGCGCCACTTGAGTCCACTAAGCCCCTGTTTTGGGCGAAACCCTGGAGACCTAGACTCGTGTGGTCCTGGTTCGCAGGGGAGCCGCAAAGGCAGCGGTCAGAGGCGCTGTGGGTGCGCGCGCGCACAAGGACCGCTCCAGCCATTACCCAGTCACGTGAGACTCCGGGGCCGTGGAGGGCGGGGCCGACTGAAAGGCAAGGCGGTCCCTTAAGCCCTGAAACTCCACCCCTCCCAAGCTCAGCAGAGGCTTCTTCGGCTGATTCCAGCACAGAAGTTTCCCCGGCACAGTGAAAATGCCGAGACAAGGGAAGGGATTACAAGCAAAAGAAATGGAGGAAAAAAAACGACTGGATATAGAGTTCAAAACCACGCTTATAAGGTTTTGCAAGAATATGCTAGAAAAGATGGATAAATTTAGTGAGACCCAAGAGAAGATGATAAATACACTGACTGAAATAAAAACTATTATGCAGAGTACTAACAGCAGACTAGAGAAAGGCAAGGATCAAGTCAAAAATTTGAAATATAAAGAAGCAGAAAACATTCAACTGGAAAAGCAAGAAGAGAAAAGAATCCAAAAATGTGAAGATAATGTAAGGAGCCTCTGGGACAGCTTCAAGCGTACCAACATCAGAATTGTGGGGGTGCCAGAAGAAGAGAGAGAGCAAGATACTGAAAACCTATTTAAAGAAATAATGACTGAAAACTTCCCACATCTGGTAAAAGAAATAGACTTACAAGTCCAGGAAGCACACAGAACCCCAAAGAAAAGGAACCTAAAGAGGACTACACCAAGACACATCATAATTAAAATGCCAAGAGCAAAAGACAAAGAGAGAATATTAAAAGCAGCAAGAGAAAAACAGTTTATTACCTACAAGGGAGCATCCATACGACTGTCAGCTGATTTCTCAACAGAAACGATGCAGGCCAGACGGGAGTGGCAAGAAATATTCAACGTGATGAACAACAAGAACCTACAACCAAGAATAATCTATCCAGCAAAGCTATCATTCAGAATTGAAGGGCAGATAAAGAGCTTCACAGAGAAGAAAAAGCTAAAGGAGTTCATCAACTCCAAACCAGTATTATATGAAATGCTGAAAGGTACTCTTTTAGAAGAGGAAGAAGAAAAAGGTAAAAGACAAAAAATTATGAACAACAAATACACATCTGTCAACAAGTGAATCTAAAAATTAAGTGAATTAAAAATCTGATCAACAGAATAAACTGGTGAATATAATAGAATCAGGAGCACAGAAAGGGAGTAGACTGATAATTCTCAGGAGGACAAAAATCATAAAGCATCAAACAGACTGTGAAATTATAGCAGAAAGATTAAAGTTAGGTGAGGTAAATAAGTGATCAATCAAAGGACTTATATGCATGCTTATAAACATAACCAATGATCACAGACGCTGTGGGGTCGGGGTACGCCTGGGAGGGAAGGGGGCAATGGGGAGATATGTATAAAAAATTAATAAAAATTAATAATAAAAAAAATGATCATGTAATTTATGTCTTTCAATTTGTTTATATAATATATCATTCTTACTGATTTGGGGATATTGTACTAGTCTTTCATCCCTGGAATTAATCCTACTTGGTTATGTTGTATAATTTTTTTTAATGTGAAGTTGTATATAATTTGCTAGAAATTTGTTGAGGATTTTAACATTAATGTCCAACAGGAATATTGGCCTGTAATTTTCTTTGTAGCTGCTTTGGGAATTAAGGTAATGCTGGTCTCATAGAAAGAGCTTGGAAGTATTCTTTTCTCTTGAATTTTTTGGAATAGTCTGAGGAGGGTATTGTTCTTTGAATATTTGGTAACACTCCCATGTGAAGCCATCTAGATCAGAGCTTTTATTTGCTGGTATTTTTAAAATCACTGCTTCAATTTCCTCAGTAGTTATCAGCCCATTCAGATTTTCAGATTGTTCCTGACTGAGTTTTCGAAGATTATATTTTTCTAGGAATATGTCCATTTCATCTAGGTTATACAGTTTGTTGGAACTGAGTTGTTCATAGTATTTTTTTCTACAATCATTTGTATTTCTGTGGGGTCAGTTCATTTCTTTCATTTATTCATTTCTGATTTTATGTGGGCCCTCTCTCTTTGCTTCTTGGTGAGCCTGGCTAGAGGTTCATCAATCTTATTTATCCTTTCAAAGAACCACTTCTTGGTTTTATTGATCTTTTGTAATTTTTTTGGTCTCTATATCATTTATTTCCACTCTGATCCTTATTATTTCCTTCCTTCTACTTACTCTGGGCTTTTCTTGTTGCTCTCTTTTAATTCTTTGAGTTGTAGTGTTAAATAATTTATTACCAGTTTTCTTGTTTCGTGAGGTAGGCCTGTAGTGTTATAAACTTCCTTCTGAGGACAACTTTCACTTTGTCCCAGAGACTTTGGATTCCTGTGTTTTCATTGTCATTTGTTTCCAATATGTTTTTTATTTCTTGTTTGATCTCTTTGGTAACTGACTCATTGTTTAATTGCACACTCTTTCAACTCCAAGTGTTTATTTTTTTGTTTTTATTGCAGTTGATTTCTTTTTTCATGCCATTGAGAAGATGCATTATATGATTTCAATCTTCTTGAATTTGAATGGATTTATCCTGTGTCCTAATATGTGGTCTATCTTTGAAAATGTCCCATGTACACTTGAGAAGAATGTATATTCCATAGCTTTGGGTGAAATTTTCTGAAGATGTCAATTCCATCTTATCTAGTGAGTTGTTTAGGATTGTTGTTTCTTTGTTGATATTTTGTTTAGAAGATTTATCTAGTGATGTCAGTGGGGCATTCAAGTCCCTTACTATGATTGTATTGCTGTTGTTCTCGTCCTTGATATCTTTCAAAAGTTTTTTTTTTAATGTATTTGGATGC
Source organism: Lasiurus cinereus (assembly GCA_011751065.1). NCBI lineage: Eukaryota > Metazoa > Chordata > Mammalia > Chiroptera > Vespertilionidae > Lasiurus > Lasiurus cinereus. The sequence goes on from JAAGEH010000013.1 coordinate 7,309,504, forward strand.
TCCTGTATTGGGTGCATATAGGTTTACCTGAGTTAAATCCTCTTGTTCTATCGATCCCTTTAGTATTATGAAATGGTCTTCTTTATCTCTTGTTATGGGCTTCATTTTGAGGTCTATTTTGTCAGATATCACTACTGCTACCCCAGTTTATTTTTTCATTTCCTCATCTTTGAATATTTGATAATATTGCTCTGTGAAGCCTTCCTGGCCTTGGCTTTTGTTTGCTGGGATTTCTTTTGTTTACTGCTTCAATTTCATCAGTTATTATTGACCTATTTAGATTTTCTGATTCTTCTTGATTCAAGTGTGGAAAGTTATATATTTCTAGGAATTTTTCCATTTCATCCAGGTTGTCCAGCTTGTTGGTATATTGTTGTTCATAGTAGGTTTTTTTATGATCCTTTTTATTTCTGTGAAGTTGTTACTTCACCTCTTTCATTTCTGATTTTATTTATATTTTTTCTTGATAAGTCTGTCTAAAGATCCATCAATCTTGTTTACTGTATATTTTCAAAGAACCAGCTCTTGGCATCATTTATATTTTGTATTGTGCTTTTAGTCTCTATGTCATTTATCTCTGCTCTGATTATTATTTTTTTCTTCCTTCTACATACACTGGGTTTTTCTTGTTGTTATCTTTCTAATTCTTTTAAGTTGCAAGGTTAAATTGTTTATTGGACATTTTTCTTGTTTCTTGAGATAGGCCTGTGAATGCTATGAGTTTCTCTCTCAGGACTGCTTTTGCTGTGTCACATAGATTTTTTTTGTTTTTCTTGATTTCATAAGTAACCCATTCAATGTTTAATAGCATGCTTTTTAGCCTCCATGCGTTTGAATGTTTGGGGGTGTTTTATTGCAGTTGATCTCTATTTTTATGTCACTGTGATACAAAAAGATGCTTGATATGATTTCAGTCCTCTTGAACTTGTAGAGACTTAATTTGTGTCCTGACATATGGACTACCTTTGAGAATGTCTCATATGCACTTGAGAAGAATGTATATTCTGTAGCTTTGGAGTGAAATGTTTTGTAAATGTCTATTAAATCCATTTGATCTAGTGTGTTGTTGAGAGTTGCTGTTTCTTTTCTGATTTCTTTTTTCTTTCTTTTTTTTTTTTGTCTAGAACAGTGGTCGGCAAACTCATTCGTCAACAAAGCAGCAAACTGCAGCTCACGAGCCAGTTTGCCGACCACTGGTCTAGAAGATCCAGTGATGTGAGTGGGTTGTTAAAGTTCCATACTATGATTGTATTGCTGTCCATCTCTCATTTAAAATCCTCCAGAAGTTTTTTCATATATATTTAGGTGCTCCTATATTGAGTGCATATATGTTTATACCAGTTATATCCTCTTGTACCAATCGCTTTAGGATTGTGAAATTGGCTTCATTATCTCTTGTTATGGCCTTCATTTTGAAGTCTATTTTGCCAGATATAAGTATTGCTACCACAGCTGTGTTTTTTTAAAATTTCCATTTGCATGAAAAAAACATTTTCACATCCCTTCACTTTCATCCTGTGTGAATCTTTTGTTCTGAGGTTAGCCTCTTGTAGACAACATATGAAGAGGTAATGTTTTCTTATCCATTTGGCTACCCCTTTGTCTTTTGATTAGAGCATTTAAGCCATTTACATTGCCCTTTTTATTCCTTATATCTGTTTTACTTCTTCTTTCTCTATTCTTCTTGAAAAACTTATTTAGTATTTCCTACATGCAGGTTTGGTGGTAATAACCTCATTTAGCTTTTTTTAATCTTTATTTTCACCTTTAATTTTGATTGATAGTTTTGCTGGATAGAGTAGTCTTGGATTCAGTCCCTAGCTTTTCATTACTCTGTATACTTCATGCTACTCCATTTTGGCCTGATGTTTTTATGTTGAGAAATCATTTGCTTATCTAATGGGAGCTCCCTTGTAGGTAACATCTGTCTCTCTCTTGCAGCCTTTAAGTTCCTTTTTTTGTCTTTAGCATTTGTTATTTTAATTATGATGTGTCTTAGGGTGAATCTTTTTGGGTTCATTTTAATTGGGACTGTCTGTGTGACTTTTTTCTTCACAAGGTCAGGGAAGTTTTCTGTCATTATTTCTTCAAACAGGTTCTTTATTCCTTGCCTAAATTCTTTTCCTTCTGGCAGCCCTATTATGCAGGTCACTGTGGCCGTTCTGTGCATTTGTGTGCATCAGGCCATGTCTACTAGGTGGTTTCAAGCAGCAGGGCCATTTTTCCAGGTGTACCAGGATAGACACAGTGGGTCGCAGTGGCAGGTCTGTGCATCTGGGGGCATTGGGCCATGGTGGCATGGCTGGTCACACCACATGAATGCAGTAGGGCCAGTTGTCCAGGAGCACTTCCTCTGTCATGATGTATGGGGGCAGCAGACCCCTGGGTCCAGGTGTAAAGGTAGTAAGGTGGGCTCTGCACTCCACTGGTGGAAGAGGCAGCCCAACAGGGTGCTGCTCAACTGGTGCAGGGGGCTGGCAAGGGTTGCTCAGGTGGTATAGAGGGCAGGGTGAGCCAGGCACTACCCTGCTGATGGAGGAAGCAGGGTGGGCAAAACATCCAATTTGCTAATATGCCAGGGCAGGCCAGATGCTCCAGTCACAGAGGGGGTTGGCTAGGTGTTCAGCTCACAGAGGGTCAGGGATCTGCTCACCAATATGGCAGGACAGGCCCCAGACACTGCTTGTCAAAGCATCTGGCTGGTACTCCAAGGCCCACAGTCAAGGTGCACCAAGCAGCCATGTCTAATCTGTGTGTCCAGGGGTTTCAGGTCCCAGCAGTGGGGGCATGTGCATACATCCTTGGCTTAGGGGTACTGAAGTAGGGCCACTCCCTGCAGCCTCCTCCCACAGAGGACCCTGTAGTTCCTTCAAAATGGCCTGCTGTACACTTTCAAGTGTAGAAAAACACCTGGCTGTGCAGTACACAGCAGCTCTTCTGCTGCAGCAACCAATCCCTACCATCTCCACTTCCCCTACCCCACCCAGCTCCTTCTGAAAGATACCCTTCTACACTCACACCCACACTCTACTGTGCACCCACTCACACGCTAACCCTCACTTCAGTTCTGTCCTTTGTCATATTGCTCCTGCCATTTTCTTAATTTTTTCTGACTTACATTTTTTCTTCCTTTCTTCCACTTTTGGCTGTCTTCCTTGATGATTTCATTTTTTGTAGTGGTATATTTTGATTCCTTTCTGTATATATTTTTTATATCAGCTACAGGTATTGTATTTATATCATAAAGTTTACATAAAACATCTGTTCCATTGGTATAGCAGTCTGTTTTAAATTGCTAGCAAAGTAACAGACCACATACAGATTACACTTTTAACTTCTCCTTCTCTTACATTTTGTTATTAACATAGTAATTTATATATTTTAGATTGTGTACCTATTAACAAAATATTACAGCTATAGTCATTTTTAAAAACTTTGTGTTTTAACTTTTATACTGATTAAAAGTGATTTATATACTTTCATAGTATTAGAACATTTTGAATTTGACTATATACTTGTCTTTAGCAATGAATTTTAAATGTTTTTATGTATTTCCATGTTGTTAGTGTCCATTTATTTTAACTTGACTAAAGTCTTTCAGAATTTCTTGGAAACCAGGTCTATTGGTAATGAAATCCTTCAGTATTTGTCTGGAAAAGTTTTATCACTCTTTCCTTTAGAAAGACTGATTTGTAAGGTATAGTATTTGTGGTTGACAGGTTTTACCCCCTTTCAGTAACTATCCACTCTCTTGGGACATACAGGGTTTCTGCTGAGAAATCTGTTCATAGTGCTACAGTTTCTTTGTATGTGATGATTCACTTTCCTTGTGCTGCATTCAAAATTATCTTTGTCCTGGTATTCTGAGAATTTAATATAATATGTCTTAGTGAAAATCTCTTATGTTTAATTTATTTGGGTTTCTTTGCACTTCAAGGATCTAGATGCTCATTTCCGTCTCCAGATTTAGTAAGTTTTCTTTCATTATTTCCTGAAATAAGTCCCCTCCCCTCCTCACCCTTTATCGTCCTTGCTCCTTCTGGGATCCTCATAATATGTATATTACTTTGTAGACAATGTCCCATAAGTCTCTTAGGTTTCCTTTAGTTTTAATCAATCTTTTTTTGTTTTGTTTCTTTGTTCCTCTGACTAGATAATTTCATATGACCTATCTTTATGCTCACTAAGTCTTTCTTCTGCTTGGTCAAGGTTGAGTTGAAGCTCTTTATTGAATTTTTCTATGTAGTCATCGTGTTCTTCAGTTCCAGAATTTTAGTTTGGTTGTTTTCTATGGTTTCTATCACTTTCTTGAACTTCTCATGGGTATTCCTTGTCAGACAGTTCAAAGATCTCTGTTTCAATAGGGTCAGTTTCTGGTGCTTTTTGTTGTTTCTTTGAGGATGTAATATCTATGCAATTATTGCTAATCCATGAGGCCTTGTGTTGTTGTCTCTTTGAAGAAGTAGGAAAATCTTCCAGTTTTTAGAGAGTGGCTTTGGAAAAAAAAACCCTTTATCAGTCAGCACACAAGAGATTCTGGGTGGGCCATTTGATGAAATCCACAGGTGGACTTGCTGCTGGAGTTCTTAGGAAGGCTGATAAAAAGCCTAGGTCATTTGGTGGACAAGCCTGACTCCTGAATCTACTGGGGCAAGCTTGCAGCCTGAGGTCATAGGGCTGGTGTATCATTGAGGCAGACCTAGAGGCTGGGTCTAAGGGGTACATCCTGAATCCTGGGTCTGTGGTTACATCATGGAGACTAGCGCAACAATGGCTTGCCTGAAGCCTGGTGCCACAAGCTGGCATGGTTCTGAGGCTAGCCTGGAGCCTGTCTCTGTGGAGGCCAGAAGGGAATGGGTTTGTATTGGGGTTCACTGGGGTAGGCCTGATGCTAGGGTCCAAAATGAAATTGCATGTTCACTTCACTCTCCTCCCCTCAGGTGCAGGGTAATTTCCTAAAACTTCAGTGTGTGAAATTGGGGGAAGAGTGACATGGGTAATATAAAAATGTTCTTCCTGCCATATGTCATGTACTTTTTCTTATTTTGTGTTCTACTGAGGTGCTAAAATCTCTCAGATGGCTACTATAGCTCTCATGAAGGTATTTTGATGCATGAATAGTTGTACAGATTGATATTACCCTGAGGGGACATGATCTGGAAACTACTCTTCAGCCATCTTGCTGATATCATTCCTCCATTTTAGCTGGATTTGAAATTAAAATCTCAGAACATTTGGAAAGCACATTGCTCACCCATTTCTATGTATTGAGGTATAAATCTAAAAACATCTTGGATCCTCTACTGGCCTCCTAAGGGATCATGATAACTGGCTTTATAGGTTTATCCTTATTCTATTTACTGCCAAAAGACTAATTTACTCTCTGGGCATATATTTTTAAAATCATGCTTTGTGTGGCACAGGATACAGAAAAAGCCTACATTTACATGGAGAAAAATGACCACATCTCTACTTCTGCCTTCTTTGTGTCTAATTACTGTTAAGAAGCCAAAGGTGAATTTTAGTACTGACCTTCACTTTCATCTAGGGAAGAGATATTATAGCCAAGTGTCCTTTCCCGTAGTAAGCGCTTCGAAATCGTGATTGGTTTGTGCCTTCTAGCTGTTGCTCTAGGTGGAGGCACTGGGGGTGCAGCACTTTCCTCAGGTGGGCCTGAATAGATCTGTAAAGGAGGAATATTTCCAGGAAGCAATTAGAAAGATCAAGTTTTTATCTCTCTATGCTAACTACTAGTTGATGCCAGCCAGTATTACATCTAGAGTCTGCCATAGCAATTCTAAAATGACCAAATAAATGGGGGAATTGTTTTAATCACTCTAGATACCAGCAAGTGTTTGGAAATCTCCTACCACACTCAAGGCACAGGATCTGGCATGTCTCAGTGTGGAGAAAATAATACTGTACAGACAAAAAATCCAACATCAGTAGTGGATTTTCCACTTACTGCCTGGGAAACCTTAGTCAGGTCACCTCCCATGTCTGAGTCTTAGCTTCCTCATCTGTAACATAGATAGCGTGCGGTAACTTGTGTTACAGCTGGATAATCAAGTAAAAACTGTCATCAAGGTATACTGCATGAGTAGGGGTGGGGTATGGAGATGATGAAAAATACCCACATATACTCAATATTTCTGAAAGGATATCCAAGAAACTGGTTATATTATTTGCCCCAAGACAGTATTAATGAGTGGCTTAGAAAAGGATGAAGGAAAACTTATTTTCACTCCTATATCATTTTGATCTTATAAAATTTCATACCATTTATGCATTATTTATTAAAAATAAGGCAAAATCAAAGTGCCTTGGAAAATGTAAAAAGTGTTGGATTAATGAGAGAGGGACTTTGATTAAAATTTTTATATAGTGTCTCACATTTTTTTTTTTTTTGGAGAATGACAGGAGGGAGGGAGTTGACCCTTATTCAGTGCAATAATGCAATCAACTCCAATGACTAGCATAAAGAGAAATGTCAAAGCCCAACATCCTATCAGAAAAGAGTCAACATAGGCTGCATACTAGTAGTCACAGGGTTTATATATTTAAAAACATAAGGCAAACTTGTGTTACAGCTGGATAATGATAGAGAACAATGCAAGAATATTCACAAGATAGTACATGTCTCAATGTCTCATGGCTTAGGTAAGAGAGACTATGACATAATAGCAATCAGATGAGCTTTGAGACCATACAGTTTTGGGTTATATTTCTGGTTCCACTACTATTTAGTAACAATATTATCAATACCTAAAATTTTGTGAGCATTTGCTTAGGCATTCTTATTCCTTGTTATTCATCAAATACACCAGGGCCTTTGCACTGAGTATTTCATCTACTTGCAGAGCTCTACCTCCAAATATCCATGTAGCTTGCTCTCTCAATTCAAGTAGGGTTATGTTCAAATATACTTTTAATAAGCCCTTACAGGTAGATGTATCTAAAACTTTGTCATGGTTCCTTCTACCCAACACTACCTATGCTCCTCTCCTTGTTAAGTTTTTTTTTTCAATCCTCACTTGAAGATAATTTTTCCACTGATTTTTTAAAGAGAGAGTGGAAGGGAGGGGAGAGAGGAAAAAGAGAAACAGTGACATGAGAGGCACATTGACTGATTGTCTCTGTAGATGCACAAACCAAGGCTGGGAATCAAAGGGCAACTAAGATACATGCTTTTGACAAGGAACTAAACCCATGACCCTTTGGTTCACAGTCCAACACTCTAACCACTGAATCAAACTGGCCGGGGCTCCTGTTTAAGTTTTTTTCTTCTAAGTATTCCTTATCACTTTACAGCATAGTATATGTGGTTATTTATTTATGTTGTTGTCTGTCTCTCCACTCAATTGTAACCTGTATGGAAGTATATCATCATGTTCACTGCTATATCTTCAGTAATTAGTAGAGTGACTAGAATTGCTGAGCCAAATGTCAAACACATTTAACATTAAATGGCCAAATTGTTCTTTGAGAAGACCACTATAACTACTCCCATTTTTCAGCTATGATAGGGCAAAAGGGACTAGATTAATATCTTCAGCCTGAAACCATTAAAAAAAAAACTGGAAAAATGCATGGAACAATGGTTTTTAAGGCATTTAAAATCCATCAGTGAAGGACAGTGATACATGAGAGACAGGAAAAACAAATAAGATGAGCTCTATAATTGGTCCAGCTTATAAACTGGAGTCTACACAACATAATGCATGGAGGGGAATTCAGAGGGAGCCCATCAGTCTCCCTAAGTTGATGACAATGAATTGCAAGTATGAGGAAGGTAAAGAAGTGAGAGTTTCCAGGGCAGACTACAAAAGAGAAGAATGCTGCACAAAGAGTTCTGGAAATCTGTAGGGGTCCTCTTTAAGACTTTAACTGAGTGCTGACCAACATATACGTGTGAGGCAAGAACCATATGATAGAATTGCAGGGAACAATACTTAAGATGACAGAGTACCTGGAAGAGTCCCCGTTCTCACAAACCACAATGAAAAACAGAATAATTCATAGGACACTGGGTAGAATACACAGAAAAGTTTTGCCTCATTAGTTACTCACACACACACACACACACACACACACACACTCACAAAACACTATTCGTTTTCTGCATAACAAACACTAAAAAAATATTTTAAAAGAAGTACTTTAAAAGAAAGAAATCAAGCTGTTTTCAAGTAATTTAAATGTATCTCAGAAAATAGCTTAAGAATATTATTTATAGGAATACAAAAAAAAAAATGGCCAAGATACAAGAAGGCAAATTAGCAATGTGTTGCACTGAATAAAAATTACCAGAAATAACTTAAACCTCTTTTCAAATTTGATGATTTTTATTTATTTTTTCTTGCCTAATTGCTCTGGCTAGGAATCCAATACTAAGAAAACATACTTAAATTGTTATTGATCTTAGTGAGAAAGCTGTACACTTTTGACATTTGAGTATGATGCTAACTTTGGTTTTGTCATATATGGTGTTTTGTTGAGTTGCATTCCTTCAGTACCCAAGTTTTAAAATATTTTTTTTTATTATGAAAGGATGTTGAAGTTTGGAAAATTCATTCTTTTTGCACCTAGTAAGATTATCATATGATTCTTATTTTTAATTCTATTAATGTGGTATGTCACAGTTATTATTGTGTATATTGAACCACCCTTACATCCCAGGGGTAAATCCCATTTAATTATGGTATATTATCCTTTTAGTATGCTGTTGAATTTGATATGCTAGTATTTTATTGAGAAATTTTGTGACTATATTCAATAGATATATATGTCTGTAGTTTTCTTTTTTGTAGAGTCTTTATTTGATTTTGGTATCAAGGTATCTTAGGCATCATAAAATGAGTTTAGTAATATCACCTTCTTTTCAATTTTTTTTTTTAAGTTTGCGGAGGACTAGAATTAACTCTTCTTTTAATTTGGTAGATTTCACCAATAAAACCATCTAGTCCTGGGATTTTCTTTATTGGAAGATTTTTTTATTATTGATTCAATCTCCTTGCTAATTATTAGTCTGTTTATATTTTCTATCACTTCATGATTCAGTATTTGTAGGTTGTATGTTTCCAGGAATTTAACCTTTTTTAATATATATATATATATATATATATATATATATATATATATTGATTTCAGAGAGGAAGGGAAAGGGAAAGAGAGAAACATCAATGATGAGAACATTGATCAGCTGCTTTCTGTAGGCCTCAGAGTGGGGATTAAGCCAGCAACCTGGGCATATGCCCTGACTGCGAACTGAACCATGACCTCCTAGTTCATAGGTTGATGCTCAACCACTGAGCCATGCCAGCCAGGCTATCCTTTCCCAGGTTGTCCAATTTGTTGGCATACAATTATTTCCAGTAGTTTCTTACTATTCTTTATATATCTGTGGTCTCACCTTTTCATTTTCAAATATTTGAAGCTTCACTATTTCTTATTCAAGCTAAAGGTTTGTCATGTTTTACTTATGTTTTCAAAAAAAAAGCTCTTAGTTTCATTGATCTTTTCTATTGTTTATCTGGTCTCTAGTTCATTTATTTCTGCTCTGATTTTGGTTATTTCCTTCCTTCTTCAAACTTTTGACTTAGTTTGTTCTCCTTTTTTTCTTTTCCTGAGGTGTAAAGTTAGTTTCTTTATTTGACATCTTTGTCTTTAATGTAGATGTTTATCTCTATAACATTCCCCTCTTAGAACTTATTTTGCTACATCCCATAGGTTTTGACACATTTTTCCATTGTTTTTAAATATTATTTCTTTCCCTAGACCCATTTGTTTTTAAGAAGTGTGTTGTTTTGATAGAAAAAAATGGCGGCGGAATAGATGGATGTGTACGGAGCCTTGTCGCTGAGCAGACAGAGAGAACAGTTTAGGGTCACACTGGGAGTGTTTGTTGGCAAGTTAGGGGACAGTTGTCCTTCAGGAGAAGGTGGACTGCTGGACGGGGCTCCCTTGACCAGGCAGCCCCACTGCCATGGGGTTTATTCCCATGGAGCCACCAGCGTGAATGTGGAGACCAAGCCATCTTGCAGGGGAAAGTGGATGTTTACGGAAGCCTGAAAAGCTACAGCTGCGGAACCCACCGAAAAGTAGGGGGACCAAGAACACCGCTCCCCAATTGGCACAAACACACGGAGCTCCACATGCCACACAGAAAGGTAGGATTTCACCTCAGATAAGGTGAGGTCTCTGGTCCCGCAGAACAGAGAGATGCATACACTGTGGGAACTGGACCAGGGGAAAGTTGCACCTACAGAAATCCATGGATGTTGGGCCGAGCGTGATCCCTGAAAGTGGAAGGGGGCCCTCGGAGCTGTTAAGAGGGGAGCTCTAGAAAGCAACCCATTTTGATCTGAGGAAGAAGGACAGCCTGGGAGTTATTAACGTGTCCCAGCTGCTTGAACAGGAGTGGGGAAGGGGGAGTGCACAGACTGCACTCTTTCCTCTTCAGACCCTCATTTCTGATTGCTAAGCCCAATACATAGGATCACCCAATTGGGGACATCCTAAGAGACTGCAGGGGAAAGTTGTTTTTCTGGAACCTGGAGATCAGAGCACACAGTAACCATCAGAGACGCAGCTCTGGAGCAATCCACTCCCACAAACCAGTATTGAGTACTACAGAGAAAGCAGGATCTAAGCACAGTCTAGAGAGGACCTATAGTCTCAGAGGTCAATTCCAAAACACTGCCACCCAGGGGACGACTCAGAAATTGACTCTCGCGCAATCACAAAAGAATAAAGAGATTAAGACACACCGCCTCCTTAAAAACCAGGACTGATTTCAGCACTGAGCAGACAGAAATGGAACAAAGGGAACTGCAATGTCGTCCTGACTGGGAAACAGGCATGCCAAACAGAACAAGAGAGGAAGTGAATGACCTCCACTACTGCCCATTCTATTCTTTTATTTTTAATTTAATTTTTTTCATGTTTTAATTATAAAAACTAACTTTTTTCTTTTTTCTTCAATTGATTTTACCTTTATAATTATTACATTTTTATTTTCAACCCGTATTATTACTACAACTATTTTGCCTTTTTGAAATAAAGAAGTGTCATTTTATTTTCTCTTTATTTTACTTTGGAATTTACATTCTATTGTCATCTTTCCTTAGCATCATTTTACTCTATCTCAACTCTACTTTTATGCCAACACTCTCTTCCTAACTTTTCCCATTTTGTTGTGTTGTTTCTCTTACCCTTTTCCAACTTTAGATTTTCCCTATTCTTTCTTTTTACCTGGTTGAGATTTCACCTCACTTATATATCTAATTTCGAATCCCCTACTCCAAGTCCATACACACCTCTCTCTTCTCTGTCTTCACTATCCAAAAAATTGTTTCTCTCTATGTCCTTTTGTTGTTTGCTTGAACGTTGATTATATCAATTTTTTATACTTTTTTTGTGAGATTGTTTTTGCTTATTCTACTTGTTTTATTTTGATTTTTATTTGCTTTGTTTTTGTTTGTTTTTTACCTCTGTTTTCCCTCACCTCCCTTGATATTAGTTGTTATTTGTAGTCTGTACTAATCTCCAGGTACTTGTTGCTGGCATTTGTTGGGATTAGTTGCTGTTCTATGGGAGTTTCCTCCTCACATATATAATTTATTCCCTTTTTCTTTCTTCTTCTTTTTCTTTTCTCTCTTACTTTTTCTCTTTCTCTTTTCTTCCCCCTCCCTCTCCCTCCCCTCCCCCTCCTCTTCTTCCTCTTCTTCCTTCCCTCTTTTTTTTTCCTCCCTTCTCCCAATTTGATTTTTGGCCCTTCTTTCTTTTCTTTCTTTTTCTCTTTCCTTCTCTCTTACTTGTTTTTTCTTTCTCTCCTTCTTCTCCCTTCCTCTTTTTTCTCCCTTTTCACAAATTCATTTTGGCACTTCTTTATTTTCTTTTTCTTTTCTCTCTCAAAAAAACTAAAAAATGGAACTCCCATTTGACCCAGCAATCCCACTCGTAGGAATATATCCTAAGAAACTAGAAACACCAATCAGAAAGGATTTATACACCCCTATGTTCATAGGAGCACGATTTACAATAGCTACAATTTGGAAACAGCCTAGGTGCCCATCAGCAGATGAGTGGATTAGAAAACTATGGTACATCTACACAATGAAATTCTATGCTGCAATAAAAAAGAAGGAATTCTTACCATTTGCAGCAACCTCGATGGAACTGGAGAGTATTATGCTAAGTGAAATAAGCCAGTCAATGAAGGACAAACACCACATGATCTCACTCATTTGTGGATAATAAAGAACATTATAAACTGATGAACAAAAAGATAGATACAGAGGCAGTAAAGCATCAAACAGACTTTCAAATTACAGCAGGAAGGTTAGGAAGAGGTGGGGTAAATAAGAGAACAACCAAAGGACTTATATGCATGCATGTAAGCATAACCAATGAACAGAAGACATGGGGGGATTAGGGTATGCCTGGGAGAGTGGGGGGGGCAATGGGAAGATATGTGTACAGGTAATACATTAATAATAATAAAAAAAGAAGTTGTGTTGTTTGATTACCACCTATTTGTGGATTTTCTAGTTTTCTTTCTGTTATTAATTTTTGTTTTCATACCATGTGTACAGAAAAGATGCTTGGTATATTTCAATCTTCTTACATTTATGAAGGCCCTTTTTGTTACCTAACATATTATCTATCCTTGAGGATGTTCCATGTACACTTTAGAAGAATGTATACTGTACTGCTGTTGGGAGGCATGTTTTCTATAGAGTTGTTAGGTTCATTTGGTATGTTTCTAATGTTTATTTATTTTCTTTCTGGATGATCTACGCATTATTTAAAGTAGTGTGCTAAAGTCTTCTATTATTTTGTTGTTGTAAATTTCTCCCTAAAGATATGTTAGGATTTTCTTTTTATATTTAGGTGCTCCAAAGTTGGGTGAATATATAATCTAACTATGATATCTTCTTGATGAATAGACCACTTTATCATTGTACAAAGATCTTCCTACTCCCGTTTTACAGTTGTTGGCTTAAAGTTTACTTTGTCTGATGTAAGTATAGCTACTCTTCTCTCCTTTGGTTTTCATGTACATGGAATAACTTTTTCCATACTTTCACCTTGATCCTATGTGTTTTCTTAAAGTTGAAGTGAGTCTCTTTTATGCAGCAACTTGTTGGATCTTGTTTACTTTTTTATTTTTGTTACATTTGACATAATATATTAGTTTCAGGTGTAGAATATAGTGATTACACTCACAAGTCTACTATGTTAGACCTTGTTTTTAATTCAATCAGCCACTCTCTGCCTTTAGATTGAAGACTTTGGTTCATTTATATTTAAAATAATTATTCATAGGATTTACCAGGTCCGACTTCTTGTATTTCTCGTAAGGCAGGTCTAGTGTTGATGAACTTACTCATCTTTTCTTCACTTGCTGAAGTCTTTATCTCTCCATTTCTGAAAGATGATATGCTAGGTAAAATATCCTTGATTGGCAGGGTTGTTTTGTTTTGTTTTTTCCACTTTGTATATATCATCCAACTTTCTTTTGGTCTGTAAGGTGTTTGCTGATAAATAGGCTGATAGCTTTATAGGGGTTCCCTTTATATGTGAGTTTTTTTTTTTCTCTTGTTGCCTTTAAAATCCTGTCTTTGATTAAAGACTTTTTCATTATAATGTGCGTTGGAGATCTTTGGGGTTGAAAATTTGAGGTGACTTGTTAACTTCAGATTTGAGACGTTTTCAGCCATTATTTCTCTCCCTGTCCACCCTTCCATGGGAAAGAGGATATTTTTTTTCCATTGATTTTCTTTTCAGTCTACTTTTTTTAAGTTTGAATTCTTAATTGTTTACCATTGACCTCTTCCTGGCCACATTAACCCTCCAGCACACATCTATTGTTCTATATCCATTGGTTTTGCTTATATGCATTCATATAAGTCATTTGGTTGCTCTTTTATCCTCCTCTTCCACACTCCCCTGACTTCCCTCTGAGGTTTGACAGTCTGTTCAATGCTTCTGTGTCTCTGGATCTAATTTTGTTCATTATATTCCACAAATGAGTGAGATCATGTGATACTTATCTTTCTCCAACTGATTTATTTTGCTTAGTATAATGCTCTCCAGGTCCATCCATACTGTTGCAAATGGTTAAGAGTTCTTTGTTTTTTTCAGCAGCATAGTATTCCATTGTATAGATATACCACAGGTTTTTAATCCACTCATCTGCCATTATTTCTTTAAATACACTTTCTCTCATTATTCTCCTTCTGAGGTTTCTGCAACTCAAACAATTAATAGATTGTCTCCTTTAACTAATCCCTTAATTTATATAGACTAACATCACCATTTTTCTTTCTTTTTTATTTTTGCTCCCCTGATTGGATTATTTCAAATAACCTGCTTCTAACTCACTAATTCTTTTTTTCTGTCTGGTTGAATATGATATTGAAGATCTCTACTGAATTCTTCAGTTCAGTCATTGTTTGTTTTTTAATGGTTTCTACTTATTTTTTTTTCTTTTCATTTGTTTATGCATTATATTCTTAACTTTATTTAGTTCTCTATCTCTTTTTTCTTGTAGTCCACTGAATTTCTTTAAGAGTATTATTCTGGCCCTGCTGATGTGGCTCAGTAGTTGAGCATTGATCTATGCACCAGGAAATGACAGCTTGATTCCAGGTCAGGGTACATGCCTGGGTTGTGGGCTCGGTCCCAAGGAGAGGGTGTGCAGGAGGCAGCCAATCAACAAGTCCCTCTCATCATTCTATCTCTCTATCTCTTTCCCTTCCTCTCTGAAATCAATAAAATATCTTTAAGCATTTTTTTTTCAAAAGATGATTATTCTGCATTCCTTGTCAGACCATTCCTAGATCTTCATTTCCTTAGGGTCACTTATTGGAGATTTATTAGCTTCATTTAGTAGTATCATTTTCCTTTTATTCTTGATTCTTGTGACCTTACACTGATGTTTGTGCATTTGAAAAAGTAGACATCTCCTCTATTCTTTACAGACTGGCTTCCACAAGCAAGATGGCAGTATAGGAAATCAGCCCACACTGAGATTCTGTGTAGGATGTGTGGTGGTATACAGGGAGAAGCTTGCAGCTGGAGTTCTTGTGCAGGCAGGTCTGGGGCCTGGGTCAGCAGGATTGGAGCTTGAATCCACAGGGACAAGCCTGGTGCCTGATTCTAAGTGGATGGGCCTGAGGTTGTGTTCATTTGGACAGACCTGGTACTTGAGTTTGCAGTGATGGGCCTGTGATCTGGGTTCAGGTGGATGGATCCATGGAGCGGTCTTGGCATCTGGTTCCACAGGGTGATGAATGGGATTGGGAAGCCTGGATTCAGAGCAAGTAGCCTAAAAGCTGGGGCCATGAGACCTGGCCTGACACTAGGGCAAGCCTGGATATTAGGGCCACAGAAGTAGGCTTGAGAGGTGAGGCCTTAGGGGCCAGCCTGGAGTTTGGGTCTATGGTGCCTAGCCTGGTACTAGGGCTGGCAGAAGCATAGCTTCATGGTATCTAGACTAAAGGCTGTTGCTGGTGTTGGTGCTAGCCTGGAAGTAAGGTAGGCCAATATTTTGGATCCATAGGAATTTTCCTGGAGCCTGAGCAGCAGAAACAATCCTAATATTGAAGTAGCCTGGAAACCTATGTCTCTGTGAAGTGGTCTAAAATCTAGGTCTGTGGAAGGTGGCCAATTCTGGAATAGGCCAGGAGTATGGGTTCAGGAGAGCCTACCAGAAGCCTGGTAACATGGGAGTGAGCCAGAACTTGGGTGAGCCAGAAGCCTGGCTTTATGGGATCCCACTGGTGCCTGGGGAGCTAATTGGAGATGTGGGAGCTGAGTGATATCAATATGGTTTAGAAACTTGGGTTTGCTGATACTGCAGGATCCATCTTGGGTTATGGAATTCATATGGGATCACAGAAGTTGGTGGACTCCTAAATGAGCAGGGAGACAACTGGGAGACTGGAGTAGACACTGGAGTCTGTAGTTGGTCTGTTGCTGGGGTAGGTCAGCACTGGAGTCTACAGTGAAGTCAGGTTCTCACTTCACTATCCCCCTATGATGAGTGTCTACCCTCTATGCTGGACTTCCAACGTTTGGGAGGGGGTTGTTGGTGGTGATATAATTCTATCTTTCCTCCTCAATAAATCTTATTTCTGTGCTTCACCCATGTGTTGTAATCCTTCATCTGGATTCCTTAGCTTGTAAACATATTTGTGCATGGAAATAGCTAATCAAAGTGATGTTTTGGGAACAGAACCAGGGCAAGAAATTCCTATACTGCCATCTTGCTGATGTCTTTCCACAGTCTGCTGACCTCCATATCTTCATATCCCATTTGCTCATTAACCTGGTCTCTGCCCACACTAATCTTTTGGAACTTTTTTTTTAAGGTTGCATGTTTTATTTCTTTGTGTAAAAATTTTTATATATTGTAAGGTTTTTTTCCATTTTTAAATTACTGTATTACATGTGTACATATCTTCCCATTGCTCCCCCCACCCCACTCCCATACATGCCCTTACCCCCCAGTGTCTTGCATCCACTGGTTATACTTATATGCATGCATACAAGTCCTTTGGTTGATCTCTTATCTCACTTACCTCTTCCTAACCTTCCTGCTGTAATTTGAAAGCCTGTTTGATGTTTTACTGCCTCCGTATCTATCTTTCTGTTTATCAGTTTATAATGTTCTTTATTATCTACAAATGAGTGAGATCATGTAGTATTTTTGTTTTCATTGACTGGCTTATTTCACTTAGCATATTTTTAAAAGATATTCATACTTTACTTCCTTATAAGTCTTTTGGTTGATCTCTTAACCCCTCACCCCCCTACTTCCCTAATAGATTGTAGTCTGTTTGATGCTTCTCTGTCTCTGGATCTATTTTGGTTCATTAGTTTACATTGTTCATTATATTCCACAAATGAGTGAGATCATGTGATATTTATCTTTCTCTTACTGTCTTATTTCACTTAGCATAATGGTCTCCAGTTCCATCCATGTTGTTTCAAATGGTAAAGATTCCTTTTTGTACAGCAACATAGAATTCCATTGCGTAGATTTACCACAACTTTCTAATCCACTCATCTGCTTATAGGCACTAAGGCTGTTTTGAAGTCTTAGCTACAGTAAACTGTGCTGCTATGAACATAGGGATGCATATCCTTTCTGATTGGTGTTTCTGTTTTGTTGGGATACATTCCTAGACATGGGATTACTGGGTCAAATGGAAGTTCCATTTTTAAATTTTTGAGGAAACGCCATACTGTTCTCCACAGTGGCTGCACCAGTCTGCATTCCCAACAGCAGTTCAAGAGGTTTCCTTTTTCTCTGCATCCTCGTCAGCACTTGTTTGTTGATTTGTTAATGACAGCCATTCTGACAGGCATGAGATCTTACCTCATTGTTGCTTTGATTTGCATCTCTCAGAGTATTAGTGACTTTGAGCATATTTTCATATGTCCCTTGGCTTCTGTATATCCTCCTTCAAAAATTGTTTTTATAATGATCACCACTAGCTTCCTAATTGTCAAATCCAATGGGCACTTTTAAAGTCTTACTTTGACTTTGCCCCAACAACTGATATGGGTGAAAATCCTACTCTAAAATAGCCTTTACCTTTTAACTTTCTGCATGACTATATTCCTACTCTCTGAACACAGGTTTCTTTCACTGGATCTTCCTAAAAGCTGATTTTCCCCAAGATTGTGTTCTCTGTCTATTGATCTCACTAAAACTGTTAGACACATTCTCTAACAGGTTTATCCATGGATTGTAGTACTAATTTTCTCGAATTATTTCTATACTAGTATATCTAACACCTGCTTAATACCACCACCTGGGTATCTCAGAGCTATCTGAAACTCAACACTTCTAAAATTTAACACACTTAAATATTTTCTTATAACTATTTATTATTTAACTTTTTGTATGCCATAAAAGCATATATACACACAAGCGGCGGACCTTCCCCACACATCACACACATCTATAGTCACAAACCTCGCATATCAACTCTGGTTGCCCAATTTTAAAATCAGACTTGTAGCCGAGACCGGTTTGGCTCAGTGGATAGAGAGTCGGCTTTCGGACTGAAAGGTCCCAGGTTCGATTCCGGTTGGGGGCATGTACCTTGCTTGCGGGCACATCTCCCCTGTGGGGTGTGCAGGAGGTGGCTGATTGATGTCTCTCTATCATCGATGTTTCCGACTTTCTATCTCTCTCCCTTCCTCTCTGTAAAAAGTCAATAAAATATATATATTTAAAAAAAATCAGACTTGTTACTGACATTTCTGTTTCAAGTATTTCAGTGACTCCCCCTTTCTTTAGGACCAAGTCCAAATTCCTTAGTTTGTACCCAAGGTGTTCCATAATCTGGCCACTGTCAACAATCTCCAGTCTCATCTTTTACTAATCTGACATCCCTCTTAAATTACAGCCATTCGGGGTTATTATAGTTCTTTGCATGCTGTTTTGTTATTCCTGTGCATATAAAGAGTTCTCCATGTTTAGAACACATTTTTTCTCTATGGCAGAGGCTGCTAATTGCTTCCCGGTATCCAGTACCCCTTCTTCCTTTTACTAATTGAAATCATTGAGTTTTAGCTGTGTACCCATGCCTACATTTCCTAGCCTCTCTTGCAGCTAGGTAAGGCCATGTATTTAAGTTTTAGACAAGAGAATACAAGTGCAAGTTATATATGAAGATTTCTGGATCATGTTTTTATGAAGAAATTGTCTGCATTGCATTGTTTCTTTCATCCTCTCTGGGAAGTAATGGAGACCAATGGTACAGGTTTCTGGGACAGAGATTGAGGCAACATAGTTAGGATGGCAGAACTACCCCACAAATTTAAGACTCTTCACCTCTGGACTTTTACATGAAAGAGAAATAAACTTCTCAAATTATGTTTCTCTTTGTTATAGGAAGTTAGTCTGTACCTTAATTAATCCACTTCTCTTTAACTTTCAGGACTCAACTCATACAATACACACTGTATGAAGCATTTTCTGACTTCCATAGACAGATATGTTCCTCCTTCCATGTGGTCCCATTGCATCTGATGTACATCTTCATCATAGTAGTTGTCACATTTTATCCTGAGTATTAATTAGTTGGTCTAAATTCCCTGGCAGTATCATGAGTCTCCCAACGGTGGAGAATTTTGTCTCATTCATATCCAGAAGCTAAGGCCCTACTAAGGCACTAGGTGAAAGATAGCAGCTCAATGAGTTTTTAGACTGAATTGATGAATTTAGGCTGCCTCTCAATAGCTGTTAAAAGGTAGAGCCTTGCCCTAACCAGTTTGGCTCAGTGGATAGAACATTGGCCTGTGGACTGAAGGGTCCCAGGTTTAGTTCCATTCAAGGGCATGTACCTTGGTTGCAGGCACATCTTCAGTTGGGACCTGCAGGAGGCAGCTGATAGATGTTTCTCTCTCATCAATGTTTCTAATTCTTTATTTCTCTCCCTTCCTCTCTGTAAAAAAATAAAATATATTTTTTAAAAAGTAGAGCCATTTTTCACTTATTCTTTCTCCAACTGGAATTAGAAAAAGAAAGTATAACACAGAGATTAAAGAGTCAGCTATGAAACTGGACCACTTTCTTACACCATATTAAACAACACACAAAATGTAAGGCCTCAAACCATAAAAATCCCGGAGGAAAATATAGGAAGTAAACTATTTGACATCAGTCTGAGTAATATTTTTTTTGACACAAGCCCTCAAGCAAAGGAAACAAAATAAAAAATAAAAAAGTAAGACTTCATCAAACTAGATAGCTTGTGCACAGTGAAGGAAACCTTAAATAAAACAAAAAGACAACTTACTGAAAGGGAAAATATATTTGCAAATAAGATATCTGAAAAAGGGTTGATATAAAAAACTAAGAAACTCATCAACTCAATAACAAAAAAAGTAACAATCCAGTTGAAAAATGGGCAGAAGACATGAAAAGACATTTCTCCAAAGAAGGTAGATAGATGGTTAGCAGATATATAAAAAGATGGTCAGCATCACTAATAATTGGGAAATGCAAATAAATAAAAAACATGAGATACCAGCTCACACTAAACAAAATAGCTATTATTAAAAAAGTCAACAAATAGGAGGGAGAAGCAAGATGGTAGCATAGGTGAACACCTAAACTGCTGCCTTGCACAACAATTTCAAAACTACAACTAAAAGACAGAACGGACATCTTCTAGAACCACAAGAAAGCTGACTAGGTGAAAATTCTACAACTAGAAGGAAAGAGGGGTGCTCATGGAGACTCCAAGGAGCTGCAAAAAGCTGAGATACAGAGATACACGTGTGGAGAGGACAGGTGGCAGAGTGCCTGGCTGGCTTCCTCTTGTGGGAGGGAGATGGAAACTTCCGTCTGCACTGAAACTCAGTTCCGACTACACTGAACCCCAATTCCAGGTGAGATTCATACAGGGGAGTCTGGACTGTCAAAAGAGTGAGGAGTGCATGGAAACTCAGGGGAGCCATGAAAGGGAGAGGTCTGGAGAAGCACGTGCCAGTGCATGCAAAGAGGGCTGACTGCTGATTGTGCCACTGGCTTTCTCTAGTGGGAGGAAGAGGAAACCTCGCGACTGCACTGAACTCCACTTCCAACTGCACTGAACCCCAGTTTCAGGCAAGACCCTGGGGACCTAGACTCATATGGGTCCCAGGAGCACATGGAAACTCAGGGAAGCCATTAAAGGCAGAGCTCTGGAGGCACATGAGCGTAGGTGCATGAAGAGAGGGCTGCAGGTATTACTGAGGGACACTGACACCCAGGAGCCAAGTAGGGCAGGGCTGAAGGGTAGCCAAGGCTGTCTGCTCAGCCCTAGACTCTCTGCCTAATCCAAGCTGAGCACAGAGGCTTTTGTAATTTTGCAAGTCTTGTATCATAAGGCTGACTCCAGCACAGAAGTTCTGCTGGCGTAGACACAGCTAATCCTCACAACCAATTGGAGGTCAATTCCCCACAGTGATACCAACAACAATCAAGACTTAAATACAACAAGGCTGTACACACAGTTCACAAAGGAGCGCACCAAGAGAGTCCACCTCAGGTAACTAGGGAGGCAGAGCTACTGGGCCGTATAGGACACCTAGCACACAAAGCTACTCTACCAACTCAGGGAAGCAGTGAAAATGCAGAGACAAAGAAACAGATCCCAAACGAAAAAAAGGAGGAAAACAAACGACTGGATATAGAGTTCAAAACCATGGTTATAAGGTTTTTCAAGAATTTCCTAGAAAATATGGATAAATTTAGCAAGACCCAAGAGGAGATGAAAAAGGACCAACTAGAAATTAAACATACACTGACTGAAATTTAAAAAATATTATATGGAAATCTAACAGCAGACTAGAGGAACACAAAATTCAAATCAAAGATTTGAAATACAAAGAAGCAGAAAACACTCAACTGGAAAAACAAATAGAAAAAAGAATCCAAAAATTTGAAGATAATGAAAGGAGCTTTTGAGACAACTTCAAGTGTACCAACATCAGAATTATGGGGGTGCCAGAAGAAGAGAGAGAGCAAGATACTGAAAACCTCTTTGAAGAAATAATGACTGAAAACTTCCCCCACCTGGTGAAAGAAGTCGACTTACAAATCCAAGAAGCTCACAGAACCCCAAACAAAAGAAATCAAAAGAGGACCACACAAAGATACATCATCATTAAAATACCAAGAGCAAAAGACAGAGAGAGAATATTAAAAGGAGCAAGAGAAATTACCTACAAGGGGGCACCCATATGATTATCAGTTGATTTCTCAACAGAAACTATGCAGGACAGAAGGGAGTGGCAAGAAATATTCAAAGTGATGAATAGCAAGAACCTACAAACAAGATTACTCTACCCAGCAAAGCTATCATTCAGAATTGAAGGGCAGATAAAGAGCTTCACAGACAAGAAAAAGCTAAAGGAGTCATCAACACCAAACCAGTATTATTTGAAATGCTGAAAGGTCCTCTTTAAGAAGAGGAAGAAGAAGAAAAAGGTAAAGATAACAATTATGAACAACAAATATATAACTATCAACAAATGAATCTAAAAATCAAATGAATAAAAAATCTGATGAACAGAATAAGTTAGTGAATATAATAGAATCAGAGGCATAGAAAGGCAGTAGATTGACAATTCTCAGGGGGAAAGTGGTGAGGGGGATGAGGGGAGAGACTGGACAAAAATTGTATACCTATGGATGAGGACAATGAGGGGGAGGTAAGGGCAGAGAGTGGGATGGGAGCCAGGTGGAGTTGAGCTATGGAAGGAAAAAGAGGAACAATAAAGATTTATTAAATTAAAAATTATAAAATAAAATAAAGTCAACAAATAATATGAGTTGGTAACAATGTGGAGAAAAGGGAATCCTTGTGCACCATTGGTAGGAGTGCAAATAGTTGCAGCTCTTATGGAAAACAGTATGGAGCTTCATCACAAAACTAAAAATAAAACTATTATACACTAAGCAATTCTACTTCTGAGTATTTATCCAAAGAAAACAAAAGCACTAATTAGAAAACACTGTGCTATGTTCATTGCATCATTACTTACAATAACGAAGCTATGGGAGAAAAACCTAGGTGTCCATCAATGGACAAATGATGTAGCAAAAAACCCAAGATGGTGATATAAGGTGTACACCTGTATGTGCTGCCTCTCACAACCACATCAAAACTACAACTAAAAGACAAAACGCCTGTCACCTAGAACCATGACAAAGCTGGCTGAGGAGAAGTTCTACAACTAGAAGGAAAGAGAAAAGAGCATTGAGACCGGGTAGGACATGCACAAGCACGGAAAAGCAGTGGTAGGGAAGCGCGTGAATCAGGCTGGTGGCTGGTGACTGGGTGCACTTTTTTTTTTCAATCTGAAGGGAGACACAAGCTCCCAACTACTCTGAACTTCGGTTTCCAAAGAGACTCTGGGGACCCAGACTCCTACGGGGAGAAGCTGGACTGTCTGCCAGCAGGTGTGAAAGTGACGGTGGCTTTCTTGCAAAGGTGCATGCAGTAATCATTGTTTACTACACTTTGGTGTGGGGTGCAGAGATGCAGAAACGAGGAGACACAAAGAGGGCTAACTGGCAGCCATTGCTGTTTGCTATGCCCTAGTGATTCCCTGAGACCCTGCCCCACACCATTTACAAACCCACCACAACTGTGCACAGTGGCTTTTGCATATGAATGGCCTGCCCTATTGCAGCTTAACCTAACAAACTACAGAATCGGTCAGACAACTCCAAAACTTCCAAACCCCAAGCAAAGAGGATAAATATGCAGATCTTGCTGAAGCTCCTGCTGGGTGGCCTCAGACTGTAACTGACCTGCACCTCCTTGGAGATCCAGGAGCCAATGTACCTAGTGGTCAGTGTGAAACGACACCAGATTTCCATCCTCACATCCATAAGTGACACAATATGACACCTTCAGATTGAAAAAAACAGCGCATATGTTCCTCTTTTTTCCCCCATAGCTCCACTCCACCTGGCTCCCATCCCACCCTCTGCCCTTACCTCCCCCGCCACTGTCTTCATCCATAGGTGTACAATTACTGTCTAGTCTCTCCCCTCACCCCCTTCATCCCTTTCCACATGAGAATTGTCAATCTACTGCCTTTCTATGCCCCTGATTCTATTATATTCACCAATTTATTCTGTTCATCAGATTTTTTATTCACTTTGTCTCAGTGGGGCTTTGGTGCTCACTGAGTTCGGTGTGGGGTGCAGAGACACAGAAATGAGATGCAGAGAGGGCTAACTGGCAGCCATTGTTGTTTGCCATGCCCTAGTGATTCCCTCAGACCCTGCCCTGCCCAATTTACGAACCCACCCCATAAGGGTGTCTCCAGCACAGTGGTTCTTCCATTATAGACACGGCGGGTCCTCACAGCCAATTGGCCTGGAGGTCAATTTCTCCCAGGGATACCAAGAACAATCAAGGCTTAACTACAATAAGATTATGCACTCACCCCACAAAAGGGTGCACCAAGAGTGTCCACCTCAGGTTATTGGGGATTCTGAACCACTGGGCCCTATAGGTCACTTACCACACAAAGCCATTCCATCAACATGGGGAAGCAGCCAAAATGCAGAGACAAAGAAACATGTCATGAATGAAATAAATGGAGGAAAGCAAACAACTAGACATAGAGTTCAAAACCACAGTTATAAGGTCACACAAGAATTGTCTACAACCACCAAGGAACTTAGTGAGATCTTTAAGGATCTTAATGAGAATGCCAAAATAATGGAAAAGGACCAGTCAGAAATTAAGCATACAGTGCCTGAAATAAAGAATATACAGAAATTCAACAGTAGACCAAAAGACCCCAAGAATCAAACCAAAGATTTAAAATATGAGGAAACAAAAAACACCTAACCAGAAAAACAAAAAGAAAAAAGAACCAAAAATATGAAGTTAGTGTAAGTAGCCTCTGGGACAATTTTAAGCGTACCACCATCTGGATTATGGGGGTGCCAGGAGAAGAGAAAGAGCAAAATATTGAAAACCTTTTAGAAGAAATAATGACAGAAAACTTTCCCTACCAGGTGAAAGAAATAAACTTACAAGTCCAGGAAGCTCAGAGAACCCCAAACAAGAGGAATCCAAAGAGGACCACAACAAGACAAATCATAATTAAAACGCCAAGGGCAAAAGACAAAGAGAGAATCTTGAAAGCAGCAAGAGAAAGACAGGTAGTTACTTACAAGGGAGTACCCATACGACTGTCAGCTGATTTCTCAACAGAAACGATGCAGGCCAGAAGGGAGTGGCAAGAAATATTCAAAGTGATGAACAGCAAGGACCTATAACCAAGATTACTCTACCCAGCAAAGCTATCATTTAGAATTGAAGTTCATATAAAGAGCTTCACAGACAAGAAAAAGCTAAAGGAGTTCATCACCACCAAACCAGGATTATATGAAATGCTGAAGGGTATTCTTTAAGAAGAGGAAGAAGAAGAAAAAGGTAAAGATAAAAAATATGAACAACAGAGTGACAACAAATACATACCTATCAACAAGTGAATCTAAAAATCAAATGAATAAAAAACCTGATGAACAGAATAACTGGTGAATATAATAGAATCAGGGGCATAGAAAGGGAATGGACTGACAATCCTCGGGGGTAAGAGAAGGTAAGGGGTGTGGGAAGAGATTGGACAAAAATCTTATACCTATGGATGAAGACAATGGTGGGGGGTAAGGGTATGAGGTGGGGGGAATAAGGTGAAAGGGAGCTATGGGGGGAAAATGAGGAACATCTGTAATAATCTGAACAATAACAATTTATTTTTAAAAAAAGAAAATGCAGACAAAAAATGACATAGTATATATACAATGGAATATTACATATCAGTAAAAAAGAATGAAATCTTGCCATTTGCAACAACATGATGGTCCTAGTGAGCATCTTCTCTGAGCCCTGAACAAAGTGAAATAAGTCAGGCAGAGAAAGACAATTACTGTATAGTTTCACTTATATGTAAATCTAAAAAAAATAAAACAAGGAAATAAAGAGTAAAAAACAGACTCATAGAAACAGAGACCAAAGGGATGGTTACCAGAAGAGAGGGTGTGTGGTGATAGGTAAAAAGGAGAAGAGGAATATAGTGAATAATATTGTGATAAATTTACATAGTGACAAATGATTACTAAATATTGTATGGTATATAAATGTCAAATCACTATATTGTATAACTGACACTAATTTAATCAATATAAGATTGGTTAAACTATAGTTAACCAACTATACTTAAATGTTTCAAAAGTCAGCTTTGAGTAAGAATCAGTGGTTAAGGTTTTGCCACTTACTAGCTACACGATCTTAAGGTGTGGTCCTTATTACACTATATTAAACTCAATTTTGAGGCTCTATTTGCATTTTCCAAATGTAGTTGCAAAATGAGGATAATGATATCATCTATTTCATAGGGTTGTGCTGATTGATTGAAAAAATACATGTAAAGAGCATAGTCTAAAACTTATTAAGTGTTCAATAAATGGTAACTATTCTAAATATTAGCAATCCTAACAAGGATTTAAACCCATCTTTCCTTAGAGGAAGAGAGAGTGAGAGAGAAGAAAGAAGGCAGAGTAAGCAGAAGAGGGAAGGAGTGAGTTTGATATTGGAGCAATAAGGGTGAAGTGGTTATCTGCTATGCAAATCAGGGATTGTAGACTTGATACCTGATGGTTCTTCAAGATCTCTTTTGGATTAAATTATTTTATTTCCCTCTTCCAGTTATACAAATTATTCATATGTCATTAACAAAACTCTTTCCTCACAACCCGTTCTTCAAGGAGCTACCCAACACCCAAGATGGGTTAAATAACTAGGGGTGATAATGCGAGCTGCTAATTCCATCTGGAAAGGGTACAGTCTATAGGCCCTGTCTCTTCCAAGTAGACTGAGACATAGTTTGAGAACCTTTTGAGACCAGTTATAACTATGTGGCAGTAGGCAGGGCTCAGAAAAGATGCTCACTAGGCTTAAAATCACATTCTCTAAATGAGAAAAATCTACAAAAACAGAGGGCATTTCCTATTGTGTATCTTTTCTAAAATTAAACCGTGGCCTGTAATATGTATTGCAACATCTTCCCCAAAGCTGGCTTACAGATGTAAACCTTGGAGCTAAACTTTAATGTGGAAATGTTGGCAATTACTGTGGTAGGAAGATTCCAGTTATCTGTCTCTCTGTTCTGTCTGCCCTCCAAAGGCCACATTTCATATCTCTTTTAAACGATAAGCTGTAACTTATCTGTTAACTGCTATTCCCATTGAGAAGAATAATGGAGTAAATGATCCTCCTTGCTCATTCAACTTGAGCCACTTTGACTTCTTTGCGGTTCAACATGCCAAGTACCCTTTTGCCTCGGGAACTCTGCACTATTCCTGGATCTCCTCTTCTCTAAGATACCCATCATGGTTTATACCCTTACTTTATTCAGTTCATTGCCTAAATATCAGCAATACCATCTTCTATAAGATAACAATCTCATACCCTTTTTATTTTTTTTCAGAGCAGTTATTACCACCTGACAAATATACCAAATTATTTATCATCAATCTCTCCCCACTAGAACATAGGCTCTATAAAATAAAATCCTCTATTTTGTTTACATGCATATCCCCAATGCCTATAACCTTGCTAGTATGTGACAAACATTTGGTAAGTATGTATTAAATGAATTAATATTATTAGTTCTTTGAAAATAGGATTACAAAGTACAGATATAACTAGTGGGCTTGGGGGAAAAAAACTAGTAAAATATCTACAGTTTTTCTTAGAAGATGAGAAAAGAGCTGATGGGCTCATGATCTCTGGACTTAACTTCTGACACTGTAATTTTACTGAGAAGAAAACTTTTAGAGATAAAAAAAAAGGAGTTAAAAAAGACCCAAGAAAAGAAACTCAGGCTGTTCTATTAAATTCCCTATTGACTTCTTGAGTATTTATTTAAAAATTATTCTGAGCATATTCTGTAAAATAAATAACAATAAACCCTTTGAAGACAGAAAAAACAAACAAACAAACAAACAAAAAACACCGAATCCCAAATGAATGGGAAACTCATAGTGTTTGATGATTTCATACAGGGAAAGATGGGACCAAATACCAAATGAAATAGTATATAAAACTAGTTCCTCTGCATCTCATGCAATCACTGCAAAGAGGAAGTGATAGCAGTGTAAGGAGAAGATGTAAATGGTTGTATCAGGTGCTATACTACTGACTGACTAAAATATGGCTTTGGTGGAACAAACTTTTTTACAGGTTAAAGCCATAGGTCAGAACAGTTTTTATTTTTTAAAATATGATTTTTAGAAAGAGAGGAAGGAGGAGGGATAGAGATATAGAAACATCGATGAGAGAAAAACATCAATTGGCTGTCTCCTGCATGCCCACTACTGGGGATCGAGCCCGCAACCCAGGCTTGTACCCTGACCAGGAATCGAACCAGTGACTTTCTGGTCCCTGGGTTGATGTGCATCCACTGAGCCAAACCACCAGGCAGAACTGTTTTTAATAGTGAACTCCTTCCAATACAATGTCTACTATGTCTCAGTTACAGTTCTAAGTACTTTACATATATTAACTCATTTATTGATTGTTCACAAATCCCTTTTTCTGAACTTCCAAAGAGGATTTGGTAGTAAAGGACATGGTTGATCAACTAGCACATTTCCTAATTTCCACCACAGAATAAATCCCTCTATCTACCTTTTTCATAGGATTACTAGTAAAGGAGGAGAGAATAACTGGAAGTATAAGTAAAAAGTAAAAGAAATCATAAAACCCTGACAGGGTATAAGCCCTCATTTTCTTCATCTGAACACAAGTGGCTCTACCATTACTGAAAAACCAAGCAGGAATTCTTAACTCTAGATTAAATCAATTCACTAGGAAGAAGATTCGAGGGGATTTGTGGTCAAAGGGTTGGCTAAGAATAAAGAGAGTACATTGGCCAAGGTCACCTGATAGCAAGTGGCAGGGCTATGATATAAACTCACATGTGTCTGACTTCAAGGTTAACACTTTTTCCTAAGTATAATATTAAAATAAACATTTTAAGTTTAAAAAAGAATTCCTTGGGTGAAAACAGTATCAGGAACAACTTATTTTCCCACCCTCCAAAACTCCAGCAAGAGGACAGAAAGTTTTGTGTGTTGGTTTTTTTTTGTTTTGTTTTTTTTTTTGGCAGATGAGTTAAGAACACTTAGGGTTTTGTTGTCTTTGATAGGGACTGCAGGAAAAGTCCCAAATGATATACAGAGAAGAATCTGATGAACCAGTGCTATTTGTTTCTTGAAAACATGGTTAACAATGAGTGAATCTTAGCTGAATTAAATTCCTGGTCTAAGAAACCAAAATACCCAAAGAAAACTACTTCACTCTGCTGGGCCTTGGTTATCGCCTGGGGTTGTAGTCAGGAGTCCAGCTCCTAGGAATCCTTTTTCTGAAGGCTCCTCAAGACTAAATCTGGATGGCAACATTTGTTGGGCTTTGAGGCACAATCAAGGTAAGTACCACCATCACTGGGAAAGGGGTTCATGATCTGCTTGCCTGTGTTTAGCCACATATTAATCTCCTTCTGGTTTCGTCTCTGCCATACCTTCAAATGTGAAAAAGAAGAATTTTAACATAAAGCAATCAATTTTCAGTTGCCAAAAGCCATGATATCCAGATTTAAACATTTGGAAATTTTGGCAGAACAGAGCAACTATCCAGATTCAACCCAGATGCCGCTTCAAAGCTGCAAATATCACACTGTTCAAAAAGTATCTTGCCTTTCCATAAATCAAAGCTACAGGAGTTGGCCCTGATGAATCCCAGATTTTCACCAAGTCTCCATTTACTAGTACACTCTGGCTGAGGCTGTGTTGCACTTTCTGAGATTTGGTTATATTAGCAAAAACTGTACTTTGAATTTCATTAGAAACAAAAGTGGTAATGGGGTCAAAAATAATGAGCTCAATATTTGAGAGAGGCCATTTTAAACATCAAGTATATCACTAAGTTTTCAAGTTTTCTTTGAAAATGTCATGTATGTTGTTACCAAGAGCCAACTTTTTTGTAAGAGGGCTATCACCAGGTTTATCTTTGGTCTTTGCAATAGTCTTTAAGGTCCTTCTAGATATAACATTCTAGAATCCTATCTAGTCTATCCATTCATTATACTTATGGCAAAACTCCAAAGGGGGTCATTTATCCAAGGCTCCAAAATCAGTAGGTGTTAGACCCCAGACTAGGACCCAAGAATTCTAATCCCCAATCTGGTGCACTAGTCCCTTAAAACACAGTACTGTACCTCCTATATAAACCAGTTTTAGACACCCACTGATTATATCTAATGGGTCTATAATTCATGCTCTGTCAGCCCATTTCCCTGTGCAATTGTCTTAAGGAGAGAATACTGTGAGAGAGAGAAAGCATGAAGTCAGATCTTCATAAGGAAACCTCCATCTACTTGGCCTGGATTATGTAGTTCCTACTAATAATGGTATGACATATTTCAAGTGGAATTTTACTTTTAGACCTGTTTAGGATGATTTTAGATTTGGGACATAATAGTTTCTGTATCATTAACAACCATGAATTAAAAATGGTCTAAAAATTTTAAAAAGGCCCCTTTAACTATAAAGACTTAGTAGATATCAAGGTAAAAGGACTGAAAGAATACCACAATTAAGATAAAGTTAGTCTCTTGTCAGTACAGTAAATGGGTGATTGTATTAAAATTTGGTGGGAAATACTATGTGCAAAGTACTTGATATATTTATCTCACTGAATCCTCCCAAGTAAAGAAGATCTAATTATTAGCTCCATTTTTAAAAATTTCTTTATGGATTAAGATATTACATATGTGTCCTTATTTCTCCATTACACCCCCCCCATTCATGCCCTTACCTCCCTGTTGTCTGTGTTCATTGATTAAACTTATATGCATGCATATAAGTCCTTTGGTTGGTCTCTCCCTCTTACCCCCACTGTCCCCTACTTTCCCTAAGGTTTGATATTCTGATCAATGTTTCTCTGATTTCTGGATTTTGAAATCACCAGACTGGGGAACCTGAGTCTGCTTCAAGTCTGGCTGCTAAAGTACACCTTATCTGGCCCTTTAGCATACTGGCAACAGTCTTTCTGCATTATCCAGATACTGATCTTCAAACCTGAGACTCAGACCATTCAAAGGAGAATAGCAAAGTTAAAGGTATATAATACGAGAAAATCACTGGCCATAGAAATAAATGGGCTATATGATCTTGGATATCTTTTTCAAATTCTTAAAAATATGATCCTATATTTAATATTTCTCTCCCTCCCTCCCTAATTCCCTCCCTCCATTTCCTCCTTCCTGCCTTTCTTGCTCAAATACAATAAAAAATAAAAACAGCCCTAACTGGTTTGGCTCAGCGGATAAAGCGCCGGCCTGCGGACTGAAGGATCCCGGGTTCAACTCCAGTAAAGGGCATGTGCATTGGTTGCAGACACATCCCTAGTAGGAGATGTGCAGGCAGTGGCTGATCAATGTTTCTCTCTCATCGATGTTAGATTCTATCTCCCTTCTTCTCTGTAAAAAAAAATCAATAAAACACATTTTAAAATAAAAAATAAAAATAAAAACAGATATTTAATTTTGATAGCCCATAACAAATTTAATCCTTCTCAGCCTCAGTTTACCTTTAAGTAAAATTAGGAATTATCTCATAAGTTTTGAGACTTCAACGAGATGCTGAATGTCAAAATTTTAGCATAGTGCATGGCACATAGCAAACTCTCAATAAATGCTTATAATTATTTTACTGCTATAATTATTATTTTAGTGTCATTTGGGCAAATGAAAAAAGAAGCAGAAGGTATTTTCATCTGTTACTTAATCTTGAGGATTATCCTTAGGGTGAAGATAATCAAAAGTGTGACTAAAGGGGAATGTTTCAGCTCTTTGAACATTGGGGGATAAACCCTAATTCACAGCTACATCCTACACCTATCACATTATCTCATCAGGACTGGAGATGGAGTTGCGTATTCATTTCAAACAGGCTCTGATTTCACTTCAAAGCTAAGAGAACTAAGCCTTTGGAAAATGTGTAAAAGATCTTCTTGATTAAGACAGAACTGAAAATTTGAAGACATGTTTTCAAAAGATTCACTAAGACTAATAAGCATGTCTGAAATTTCTCATCTTAATTTTCTACTCAAAGGTATTTTCTTTACATTATACTTTGCTCTTAACATTCACTAATTAAAGATTTTTTTTCTGAAGATTAATTTGAAAATTCCTGCCAAATCCCCAACTAACTACATATTAGAATCTGAAAATGCCCTCACATGTACAGGCTAATAACTTATTTTTAATAACTTTTATCTTAACTTCATTATTTCATAAATTGAAGGTAATGAAGTAGATGTCTGGCTTAATTAGATTTTCTCTCTGTCTAGCTCTCCATGTATGTGATATATTTTGAAATATGTAAAGTATAAATCCGTATAGCATAAGTCTATATTTACATGTACTTCTATTTTTAAATATCTATCTACTAACATCCTTCAAAAAAAGTACAGGGAAATATTTATTCTTTTGCTGCCCTCTAGTGGCACACCAAAATTCACATAAACCACATTTCAGAGAATAAAGGAAGATCAAGCTATGACTAGAAGTTTCTTCTGGGTTGCTAGACTGTGTATTGGAAAAATACACAAATCAGAGTTGTTCCTTAAAAGAACTCTTGATTGCCTCACCAAATCCATTACATGGCTATGATGTTGGGTTTTTCCTGGCCAAGGTCCGATTTGGCCATTTGGGAACATTTGAGTTCCCACAAACCCAGTCAATTTACAGGAAGAACTGCTCTCCACGATCTATATCTGCAGCCAAGACTGTACCATTCAGTTTCCTCAAACATGGCTTCTAAACATACATTTTTAGAGGTAACATGAAAATCCATTTTCACATACATTGGTAATAGATGTTCTAATTATCTTAAAAATAATTATTCTTCCAGAAAACTGCATTTAACATAGTAAAGCAAGATCCTGCAGGATTAAAAAGTAGCTTCTAACTGAGTAAAAGAGAAAAACTGGCAATGAGAAGAGAACTCAAGTGAGGTTAGAAGAGCTAAGTCAACATCAGTAATGCAAAGACAAGTACAACTCTTTGTTGTCTTTAACATCTCACATAAAACAGATCCCCATTCCTTGAGGTGCAGCCTTAACACCAGAGACCTAGATTTAAGTCTTGGCTTTGCCACATATCACAATCAGTGCCTCTCTTTCCAAAGTCGCCCCCCAACCCTGGCGAAGGAAATAATAATATCCCATTATTCACGGGGTGGGGTGACCAGGTAGAGGTAGGTCAATGGGGGAAAAAAGACATATCTAATACTACATGTAATAATTTCCAGCGATTGCCAACCTTTCGGACCTCACAGACCACCAGTGGTCCGCAGAAAATTTTTAAAAAAATGAAGTGCATTGCCCCAGGAGAGAGGTGGGAATGGGTTAGAAGAGGTCAATGGGGGAAAAAAGGATATATGAAATACTTTCAACAATAAAGATTGACAAAAAGGAAAGTATCATTTTGAACAAAATAACAAGGTGAAAGGAATGGGGAAAAAGGTACATTGCCCCACACTGGGCACATAGTCTGATTTCATGTTCCTTGAATAAAAATCTAAACCTAAAGAGGCAGAATTCTGGTTCCTAGCTCCAATCTAGTGATCTACACAGTAGTAAAGGAAGAAAATGGATTAACAATAAGTTGTGTAGTAATTGAGAAGATAGTTTTGCAAAGTGCAAGTGAGACAACTGGCAAGACTTTGGGACTGCTACAACAGAAGTCAACTTTTCTCTGTCAATTCAAATTGCTTCTGTGTCTCAAGGTAGTAGCATCAGATACGTACCCCTCAGTGAGATGGGAAGTAAGAGAACTTAAGAATGATTGACATTGTTCTAGCGATCAGTGTAGTGGTAGATCTCCCATCACTTACCTACCCACCAGAAAATAAGTTAGAGAAGATTATTCAAATTATCTTTTAAAATTCTTTAAAAAGACTTAGAAATTGACTCCTTTAAGTATCAATTCTTCTGATGCATTTAAATTTTATTTACAAACCCTGGATATCCTTAAAAGAAAAACTGAAGGGATGGGATGGCAGAAACTTAAAACTAATATGTTTAATCCATTTTCTATTAAAGAGCAAGTGTAATGGAAAAAATGCATTACTAAAATTATAATATATGCCAACTGAAAATCATATCCCATTAACTAAATAACTTGGCAGGAACATATAATCCCCAATTCTTGCAGAGCGGCATCAGCTCTCATATATATTATCTCTTTTAATCCTCACAATGATTCTATGAGGTTATAACTACAAGGTCCAGAATTTCTAGAACATATCATTTTGCTCTTTTTCAAAAGAAGCAATTTGATAAATGTGTTAATAACCTGAGGATTCATTTCATATCTCCATATGTTTTATATTAATAAATCCATAAATCAGAAAAGATTCTTGGTTACCATGTCTTTGTTTAGAAAACATGGTCAAGGTACATCTCTGGTATTGCATAAAGGTCAAAACTTTAATAATATAACACATTTGACAGTTGTTTATACAAGGGTTAAACAACTTCACCCAAAAGCTATCACTGGTTAGTGAAAATAATCCCCTATTGAATCATGGGGATAACAGGTAACTAGCATTTTAATTGCTCTTCAAAACACACTGCAGATTATGCTTTTGATATCCTGACAAAAGTACAGCAAAATCACACATTTATGAACTCAGTAGGGATTAAGGTCATTCATGGATAAGCTGATTTTCTGGTAAAACTGGAGTTGGCCTTTATCCTAAAAATTATATAGAATGACAAAAACAAAACAAAACAACAAAACAACCCACCTATTTTGTAATGAGGGACTAAACATGCTGGTGTCAGTCTTGTGTCTACTGTAAATTAATTAGAACGTCTAAAATGCAATGAATAATGCAGTGAGATTTCAGGGCCCCCTACTATCTTCAGGATCAAGACAAAATTACTCGTCAAGCATTCAATATGCATGATTTGACCCCAAAATGCTAGAGTTAGAAGAACATACTCTAATACAAAGTCACAGTCTATGTGAATGATCCTTCAGCAATTCTTGCCTCAAAGTTCTTTGGTTTTCATCACCAATGAACTTTACTTCTACTTCAGTTATCCATTTTTATGAACAAAACAAATATCTGGAGGAAGTATAGTATAGATCTAAACTGTCCGGTTCCAAAACTGAGCCTTCATATTTACTCACTCTGTGACTCTGGACAAGTCCCAACTTCTCTGTGCCTTGGATTTTCTTATATATAATTAGGTTTAAATGTCCTAATATGTGTAAAGAGCTTCAAACAATGTTTGATACATAC
Source organism: Lasiurus cinereus (assembly GCA_011751065.1). Taxonomy (NCBI): domain Eukaryota; kingdom Metazoa; phylum Chordata; class Mammalia; order Chiroptera; family Vespertilionidae; genus Lasiurus; species Lasiurus cinereus. The sequence continues at coordinate 7,344,422 of JAAGEH010000013.1, forward strand.
TAAGGGCTTTATAAATGTTGGCTAATACTTTCTTATCATCACCTGAAAATTTGCTTCATCTCTGACATTCAAAATACTAGTATTCAACTCTGATCACAACTTCCTATCCTTCTAAAAATCTAATGCCTCCAATCTTCCTATTCCTGTTTTCAACACTGAGACCTCAATTCCTCTGATTCTTCCACTTTTTGTCACTCTACCAATTCCCTCATTTCCTTCCCCTCCTTTTCAGTTTGGTCTAAATGGTGGGTAATAAACAATTACCAACACCCTCAGCATCTTTGATCCCTGTTCATATTCTGCAATTTTCTAAAAACACCAATGCTGAAAGTAGCACATAGTCTTTTCTAATTTGACATGCCAGCTATTAAGCATTATTGTGTGGTATAAATCCTCACCAGGGATGGTACCACTATAGATTTATGGTCTACATTTTCCTTTAACAACAAAAAAACTTTAACAAATCCTTCGTCAATTCTCTTTCCATTTCCTTCATAGACTCTTCTAAATATTCTCTTATTTTCCTCATGCCTCCAGCCTTACACCCATTTTCCCTTACTCACAGCAGATAAAATAAGCTTATATTTCACTTGAGAAAACAGTGCAACAATCATAATAGCCTTCAAGTGTTTACAGACACTGCTTCTTCATGCCCCCAGCTGGTAAATTTTATACATACTAGAGGCTGTCCTGGGCTGCAGAGGGATCTTAGCCCATAAAAACCCATGGTTACAATATGAGTCTATTTGGCACCATCACCCCACCTGCAAAGCCTTGACTATCCTTAAAGCCTATGAATAAATGAGAGGAAGTGGGTTAGATGACCACAACCTGTGTGCAGACAGTGGGGAAGAGGAGGCTGAGGGCCAATGGGAGACTCCCAGCTCTCAGCCCTGAACCATGCACTAGGTGGCGACAGAAGTGAAGAGAAGGAGGCAGAAGCCCTGATTTGCTGCTTCTTCCTTCTCAGCCTTCTTGCTCTAGGTGGCCCATCCAATTTTCAGTCTAGGGAGGTGGGGTACACACAGTCCCAGGCAGGACTGGTAGGCCAAATGGGGGACCCAACTTTGTGAGGTCCCAAACCTTCTTCTTTGCTTGCTGTATTCTTTGATATTCAGAATAAATTAATGAAGGCCAACTATGTGCCCGAGGCCATTCAGAAGCCCTAGGGAGATGATACTAACATAGATGGTATGAAGGAGTATGATTTCTGTGTGATGAGGACAGTGCAGGCAGTCAGGAGAGCCAAACAGCCTGGATCATGCAGACACCACTGTCTGCTAATTGATCCTTCACTGAGAATATTCTTCACACTTTTTTTTGGATTTTACCTTAATATTTTGTTTTCCAAAGTAATTAAAAGGGTAAAATATTTTATGCATAAGAATATAAAGAAAAATGATCTTTAATCCTTATAAACCAAAGAAATCAGTCCTTTACTACCTCCATATCTACATAATATTTTTGTAGTTTTATCTAAACATTTGAGCACGCAGTTTAAAAAGTCAACTTGTTCTTCTAAAGTAACAAACTACCACTTCCCCTTCCCAGGGAAGGCCTGCTTCCCTTCAGGTCAGTAGAGAATGTCCTACATTACTACTCCCTGATTTGTCATTTTAAGCATTAAATGAAGACTAGAGTCTCAGAGCATGAAATTGGTGCATGGATAGTGTCCCTAGCAGCTGCTGGCCAGAGAACCTCCTTTCCCCAGCTGCTGCTGCCAGCTGCCAGCTGGGGCCTTCTGTTGTCTGGTGCTGCTTCTGGTGGTCAAGACTGTATAGCATAGTGATTAGACATTTACATAATTTATGAAGTGATCCCTTGATAAGTTTAGCAGCCCCTGGCACTATACATAGTTATTGCAATATTATTGACTATATTCCTTAGGCTGAATGTTACATCCCATGACTATTTTTGTAACTGCCAATCTGTACTTCTTAATCCCTTAACTTTTTTCACCCAGGTCTCCAACTGCCCCATACCAATTTAGAATCACCAGTTTGTCTTCTGTGTCTATTAGTCTGCTTCTGTTTTGTTCATTCATGTATTTTATTCTTCAGATTCCACATATAAGTGAAGTCATATGGCATTTTTGTTTCTCTGACTTACTTCACTTAGCAGAATACCTTCTAAATACATCTATGCTGTTGCAAATGTAAGGTTTTTGTGGCCATGTAATATTCCATTGTATATATGTACCACATCTTCTTTAACCATGCATCTATTGATGGGTACTTAGGTTACTTCCATATCTTGGTTATTGTAAATTCAGCAATGAGAGGTATAGAGGTTCTACTAATACACAGACACAAACCCAAACAGACAGCCAAAATGAGTACACAAAGAAATAATCCCCAGATGAAAGAACTAGAGAATTCTCCAGAAGAAGAGCTAAATAAAACAGAGATAATAAATTTATCTGAAACAGAGTTCAGAGTAATGATGGTAAAGATGCTGAACAGCATGAAAAAATATATATAACTATGAAAAAAGAACTGTGTGGGATAAAGAATGACATTAAACAAAATATTGAAAGAAATACACAACAGATTAGGGGAAGCTGAGGATTGAATCAGTGAATAAGAAGATAGAGTTGAAACTATCACCAAATCAGAGAACAAACAAACAAACAAACAAAAAACAATTAAAAAACAGGAGGACAGCTTAAGAGAGCTGCGGGACAATGCGAAAGGTAACAGATGTGCCGGAAGAGGCAGAAACGGAGAAAGGAATAGAGAATGTGTTTGAAGAAATAATGCAGAAAACTTCCCTAACCTGGTAAAGGGAAAAGTCACAAAAGTTTAGGAGGCACAGAGAACCCCAAGCAAGAAGAACCCAAATAGGCCCATTCCCAGACACATCATGCTTAAAATGCCAAAAGTTAAAGACAAAGGGAGAATCTTAAAGGCATCAAGAGAAAAGAAAACTGTTAACTACAAAGGAGTTCCCATAAGGCTGACACCTGATTTATCATTAGAAACTCTACAGCAGTGGTTCTCAACCTTTTTTAATGCTGTGACCTTTTAATACAGTTCCTCATGTTGTGGTGACCCCCAATC
>JAAGEH010000013.1:7352480-7409303 GCA_011751065.1 Lasiurus cinereus
ATTACAGGGTCAAATGGGAGATCCATTTTTAGTTTTTTGAGGAAACTCCATACTGTTCTCCACAGTGGCTGCACCAGTCTGCATTCCCACCAACAGTGCACAAGGGTTCCTTTTTCTCCACATCCTCGCCAACACTTGTCATTTGTTGATTTGTTGATGATTGCCATTCTGACAGGTGTAAGATGGTATCGCATTGTCGTTTTGATTTGCATCTCTCGGATGATTAATGACTTTGAACATGTTTTCATGTGTCTCTTGGCCTTCCTTCTGTCGTCTTTTGAAAAGGTTCTATTTAGGTCCGTTGCCCATTTTTTTATTAGATCCTTGATCTTCCTTTTATTAAGTTGTATAAGTTGGCTGTAGATTTTGGAGATTAAACCTTTATCAGTGATAACATTTGCAAATATGTTCTCCCATACAGTGATCTCTCTTGTTCTTTTGTTGATGGTTTCTTTTGCTGTGCAAAAGCTGTTTATTTTGATGAAGTCCCATTTGTTTATTTTTTCTTTAGCTTCCATTGCCTTTGGAGCAGTATCAGTGAAGAACTTCTTTCGGCATATATCTGAGATTGTGCTGCCTGTGGATTCCTCCAGTACTTTTATGGTTTCCCTTCTAACGTTTAAGTCCTGTATCCATTTTGAGTTTATTTTTGTATTTGGTGTAAGTTGGTGGTTCAGTTTCAATTTTTTGCATGTATCTGTCCAATTTTCCCAACACCATTTATTGAAGAGGATATCTTGGCTCCATTGAATGCTCATGCCTCTTTTGTCAAATATTAATTGAGCATAGTGGTTTGGGTGGATATCTGGGTTCTCTATTCTATTCCATTGGTCTATATGTCTGTTCTTGTGTCAGTACCAGGATGTTTTGAGAACAGTTGCTTTGTAGTATAGCTTGAAGTCTGGTATTGAGATCCCACTTACTTTATATTCTTTTTTCTCAGAATTGCTGTAGCTATCCGTGGTCTTTTTTTGTTCCAGATGAATCTATGAAGAATTCTTTGTAGGTCTATGAAATATGTCGTTGGTATTTTAATGGGTAGTGCGTTGAATCTGTAGATTGCTTTGGGTAGTATGGACATTTTTAATGATGTTGATTCTCCCAATCCATGAGCATGGTATGCTCTTCCATCTGTTAACATCTTCCTCTATCTCTTTTTATAGTGTCCTGTAGTTTTCTGCATAAAGGTCTTTTACCTCTTTAGTTAGGTTTATTCCTAGGTATCTTAGTTTTTTTGGTGCGATGGTAAATGGGATTGCTTTTTTAGTTTCTCTTTCTATAATTTCACTATTAGTGCATAGAAATGCCACAGACTTCTTAGCATTAATTTTGTATCCTGCTACATTGCCGAATTCATTAATTAAGTCAATTAGTTTTGGAATGGAGTCCTTTGGGTTTTTTATGTACAATATCATGTCATCTGCAAATAAGGACAGATTTACTTCTTCTTTTCCAATTTGGATGCCTTTTATTTCTTCTTCTTGTCTAATTGCAATGTCTAATACTTCCAGTACTATGTCAAACAGGAGAGGTGAGAGTGGGCATCCCTGTCTTGTTCCTGTTCTTAGGGGAAATGGTTTTAGTTTTTGCCCATTGAGTATGATGTTAGCTGTGGGTTTATCATATGTGGCTTTTATGATGTTGAGGTATGATCCTTCTATTCCCACTTTGCTGAGAGTTTTTATCAAGAAAGGGTGTTGGATTTTGTCAAATGCTTTTTCTGCATCAATTGATATGACTATGTGATTTTTATCTCTCAATTCGTTTATGTGATGTATCATATTTATTGATTTGTGGATATTGTACCATCCCTGCATTCCTGGGATGAATCCTGCTTGGTCATGGGATATGATCTTTCTGATGTACTGCTGGATCCAGTTTGCTAGAATTTTGTTGAGGATTTTGGCATCTATGTTCATGAGAGAGATTGGCCTATAATTCTCTTTCATTGTGTTGTCTTTATATGGTTTTGGTATTAGGGTGATGCTGGCTTCATAGAAGGTGTTTGGAAGTGTTCCTTCTTCTTGAATGATTTTGAATAGTCTGAGGAGGATAGGTTTTAATTCTTCCTTGAATGTTTGGTAAAACTCTCCTGTGTAGCCATCTGGACCCGGGCTTTTATTTGCTGGAAGCTTTTTGATTACTGCTTCAATTTCTTCCATAGTTATTGGAATATTGAGATGTTTGGTTTTCTACTTATTGAGTTTTGGGAGGTTATATTTTTCTAGGAAAATGTCCATTTCTTGCAGGTTGTCCAATTTGTTGGAATAGAGTTGTTCATAGTATTTTTTAACAATCCTTTGTATTTCCACAGGGTCTGTGGTTATTTCTCCTCTTTCATTTCTGATTTTGTTTATTTGGGTCTTCTCTCTTTGCTTCTTGGTGAGCCTGGCTAGGGGTCCATCAATCTTGTTTATCCTTTCAAAGAACAAGCTCTTTGTTCTGTTTATCTTTTGAATTGTTTCTTTGGTCTCCAAGTTGTTTATCTCCCCTCTGATCTTCACTATTTCCTTCCTTCTGAGTACACTGGGCTTTTCTTGTTGCTCTCCTTCTAGCTCTTTGAGTTGTAGGTTTAGGTAATTTATTACCATTGTTTCCTGTTTTTTTGCAGTAGGCTTGTAGAGCTATGAACTTCCCTCTCAAGACTGCTTTCACTGTGTCCCATAAATTTTATATTGTTGTGTTGTCATTGTCATTTGTTGCCATGATGTGTTTTATTTCTTCCTTGATCTCTTTGGTTACCCAGTCGTTGTTTAATAGCATGCTGTTTAGTCTCCATGTGTTTGATTTCTTTCTATTGTTTTTATTATAGTTGATTTCCAGTTTTATGCCACTGTGGTCTGAGAAAATGCTTGATATGATTTCTATCTTTTTGAATTTGAAGAGACTTTTCTTATGACCCAACATATGATCTATCTTTGAAAATGACCCATGTGCACTGGAGAAGAATGTATATTCTGTGGCTTTGGGGTGAAATGTTCTGAAGATGTCAAGTAATTCCATCTGTTCTAGTGAGTCATTTAAGATTGATGTTTCTTTGCTGATTTTTTGTTTAGAGGATTTGTCCAATGGTGACAGTGGGGTATTAAAGTCTCCTACTATGATTGTATTGCTGTCAATCTCTTACTTAATATCCTCCAAGGGTTTTTTTATGTATTTAGGTGCTCCTATATTGGGTGCATATATGTTTACCAGAGTTATTTCTTCTTGTTGGATTGTTCCCTTTAGTATTATGAAGTTTCCTTCTTTATCTCTTGTTATGACCTTCAGTTTGAGATCTAATTTGTCAGATATAAGTATTGCCACCCCAGCTTTTTTTTTCATTTCCATTTGCCTGAAATACCATGTTCCATCCCTTCACCCTCAATCTGTGTGCATCTCTTTTCCTAAGGTGGGTTTCTTGAAGACAGCAGATATATGGATCATGTTTTCTTATCCAATCGGTTACCCTATGTCTTTTCATTGGAGCATTTAATCCGTTTACATTTAAAGTTATTATTGATAAGTACTTATCTGTTGCCATTTTTAGTCCTTACCCCCGAGTTTCTTCTTTGCTTCCTCTTTCTTTTTATTACAGCAGACCTTTTAACATTTCTTGCATTGCTGGTTTGGTGGTAATATATTCCCTTAGTCCTTTTTTGTCTGTGAAACTTTGATTTCACCTTCAATTTTGATTGAGAGTCTTGCAGGGTACAGTATTCTTGGATTCAGACCCTTCCTTTGCATGACTTTGTATATTTCATTCCATTCCCTTCTGGCCTGACCGGTTTCTGTTGAGAAGTCAGTAGCTAGTCTTATGGGGGTTTCTTTTTAGGTAACTTTCTGTTTCTCTCTGGCTGCTTTTCAGATTCTTGCTTTGTCGTCTGTGTTTGCCAATTTAATTATAATGTGCCTCGGTGTTGGTTTGTTGGGGTTCATTTTGCTTGGGACTCTGTCAGCTTCTTGGATTTGTGTGGGTTTTTTCTTTTCTATATTGGCGAAATTTTCTGTCATTATTTCTTCAAACAGGTTCTCTAATCCTTGTTCAGTTTCCACTCTTTCTGGAACCCCAATTATGCGGATGTTGTTTTGTTTCATGTTATCCCAAAGTTCCCTTAGACTCTCCTCTTGCTTTTTAACTTTTTTTTCTAGAAGCTGCTGTACTTGGGTATTTTTTCCTACCGTGTCTTCTAGCTCACTGATGCGGTCCTCTGCTTCTTCTAGTCTACTTTTGATGCTTTCTCTTGAGTTCTTTATAGCAGTGTTGTCATTTTTCATTTCTTCTTGTTTATTCTGCACCTCCTCTAGGTTCTTCTTCATTTCCTCTTGGCTCTTACTCATATTGTCAAATTTGTCTTCCATTCTTTTCAAACACATTATGATCGTTTCTCTGAACTCTTTCTCTGGTAGGCTTATTTCTGGTTCTATTTCGTTTACTTCCTTTTCTGGTGAAACCTGCCTTTCTGTCTTATGTGGGCTGTTTCTTTTTCTGCCCATGGTCTTTCTTCTCCGGGTGTCTGGTTTTGTAGTTCTCTCTCCTGTCCGTGTGCTCTGTGGATCTCTGGTTCTGCTGCGTGTCTGCGCTGATTGGAGAGCAGAGTTCTTGGTCCCCGGTTCCCTGGTTGCTCGATGGGTGCCCAGCCGAAGGCTTCAGACCTCTGCAGACATCCACCTCCCACTGCAAGATGGCTCGGGCTCCGCGTTCGCACTGGTGGCTCTGGCCGACAAAAGCCTCGTGGCAGTGGGGCTGCCTGGCGGGGAGAGCCCCTTCCAGAAGTTCTCCGTCTTCTCCTGGAGGATAACTGACTCTTAGCTTGCCAACAAACACTCCCACTGCAACTCTCAGCCACTCTCTCTCCCTCTGCCCAGCGACAAAGCTCCAGACGCATTTGTCTACTCCGCCGCCATTTTCTCCTCCCCTCCAATAAAGGTTTAATCTCCAAAATTTACAAGGAATTCATACATCTTTGCAAAAGGAAGATAAACAATCCAATAAAAAAATGGGCAAAGGACCTAAATAGATACTTTTTGAAAGAGGATATACAGAAGGCCAAGAGGCATACAAAAACATTCTCAAAGTCACTAATCATCCAAAAGCTGCAAATCAAAACAACAATGAGGCACCATATCACACCCGTCAGAATGGGTATCATCAACATTCAACAAAGGACAAATGCTGGAAAGGATGTGGAGAAAAAGGAACTCTTGTGCACTGCTGGTGGATATGCACACTGGTGCAGCCACTTGTGGAAAACAGTTTGGAGTTTCCTCAAAAAATTAAAAGTGGAATCCCCTTTTGTCCCAGTGATCCCACTTCTAGGAATATATCCCAAGAACTAGAAATACCAATCAAAAAAGATATATGCACCCCTATGTTCATAGCAGCACAATTTAATTTACCATGGCGAAGATTTGGAAACAGCCTAAGAGCCCATCAGCAGATCAGTGGATTAAAAAATTGGTACACCTGCCTAAACTGGTTTGGCTCAGTGGATAGAGCGTCAGTCTACGGACTGAAAGGTCCCAGGTTCAATTCCGGTCAAGGGCATGTACATGGGTTGCGGGCACATTCCCAGTAGGGGGACGTGCAAGAGGCAGCTGATCGATGTCTCTCTCTCATCAATGTTTCTAACTCTCTATTCCTCTCCCTTCATCTCTGTAAAAACTCAATAAAATATATTTTAAAAAATCAGTACATCTAAACAATAGAATAGTACGCTGCTATACAAAAGAAGCAACAGTTATCATTTGCAATAGCATGGATGGACCTGGAGAGCATTATGCTAAGCGAAAGAAGCCATCCAGAGAAAGATAAATATCACATGATCTCACTCATTTGTGAAATATAATGAACAACATAAACTGATGAAAAAAAATAGAGCCAGAGAAAAAAATGTTTTAGAATATAATAGAACTAATCCTGTTTTTTGCAGATTTTTAATATTTCCTACAACTTTTGTATATTATACTTTTAGTACAGTTTTGGTAATATTATATTGACAATCATTTTTTGAAATATCAATGTTCATTGCATGTAATATATTTAAAATCATTGTTCTTAAAATATTAATATTTATTGCTAAAAAATAATGCAGCAATGAACATAGGAATGTATATATCTTTTCAAATTAGTGTTTTTTAATTTTTCCAGATAAATTTCAAAAGTAGAATTGCTGAGGATATGGTAGTTCTATTTATAATTGTTTGAAGAAGCTTCATTCTGTTTTCCATACGATTGCACCCATTTCATTCTCACCATCTGTGCATGAGGGTTGCCTTTTTTTCTACATCCTTACCAATCAACACTTGTTTATTTTTTTATGATGCCACTCTGACAAGTGAGAGGACAAACAGATGGCCAAAAGGCATATGAAAAGATGCTCAATATCACCAAAGACCAGACAAATGCAAATTAAAACCACAATGAGATATCCTCTCTCACTTAGATATTCAATGTCTTCCTCCACAACAGCGCCACTCCCCGTGGTTTATAAAGATGCACAAGTTTTCCAGCCTTAAAAAGATTCTCTGTTGGTCCTGGCCAGTTTTGCTCAATGGTTAGGGCAGAGGCCTGTGGACCAAAGGATCACAGGTTCGATTCCCTGTCAAGGGCACATACCTTGGTTGCAGTGTCCCCTGCCCCAGTGGGGGTATGTGCAAGAAGCAACCAATCGATGTACCTCTCTCATGTCGATGTATCTCTCCCTTCCTCCCTTCCTCCCCCCTCCCTCTTTCCCTCCCTCTCTCCATCTTTCCCCCCTCCTCCATCCCTTCTTCTCTCTCTAGAAATCAATGGAAAAAATATCTTTGGGTGAGGATTAAAAAACAATAACACAAAAAATGATCTTAAATCAATGTCTCTCTAGCCACTAACTCCAATTTTCCTTTCCCTTTACAACCAAGCTAGTTGATGCTCATTTCCTCACTTTCCACTGGATATTTTAAATAATTTATTATGAAATATTTCACGTAAATAAGAGATTAAAAATATTATAACAAAAAATATCTTGTGTAACCACCACTTGCTTTAAGATCATTCACCAATTATACTCTCTTTCTTCTCACAGAGATAACCATGATTCTCCAGTGGAGTTTTTAGTAAGTGAAGATTCAATGGGTGCACAAGAATGATAAGTACACAATCAAATGTCAACCCAATACATGCAGTCAGCTAGCTAGCTCAATCTCTCAACTGAAATGGACAGCTATTATGAACTACAATGCATTCCCCCACCCCGCCCGAAATTAATAATTTGAAGACTTTGCCCCTAATGTGTCTGTACTTGGACTTAGGGCCTTTAAAAGGTGATAAGGGTTAACTGAGGTCATCAATGTGGGGTCTAAGCAAATATGACTTGTGTCCTTATAAGATGAAAAAGAGACACTAGGGGAGGACATGCACAGAGAAAAGACTACAAGAGAAAAAAGCAAGAAGGTGACCATCTGCAAGTTGAGGAGAAAGGCCTTAGCAGAAAATAGCCCTGACTTGATTAGCACATTGATTTAAGATTTCCAGCCTTTGGAACTGTGAGAAGATAAATTTCTAAAGTTTAAACTACCCAGTACATGGTATTATATTGTTGCATCCTAACAAATTAATATAACAACCAAAAGTATGTGAAAAGATACCCAATATCATTAATAAATTTTAATTAATAAATTAAGAATTTATTTGAAAACAATAAACATAATTATTCAATTACCAGATAGATAACATTAAAACATTTGGTAATACCCAAGTTTACTGAGGATGTGAGAAAATAAACCAAATACTAATTGTGTCAGTATACATCAATGAAACAAATTTTTTACTTTTTATTTTGAAATCATTTTAGGCTTATGAAAAAATTACAAAATTAGTATAGTGTTCCTATATAATTTTCATTCAGATTCCCCTAATGTTAGCATCTTATACTATAGTGAAATTATTAAAGCCGAGAAATTAACATGGGCACAATATTAGCTAATCTACAGGTTTTGATGGAATTTTATCAATTTCTAAAATAATGACCTTTCTATGGTCTATAATACAATCAAGGATCCCACATGACATCAAATTGTTATGTCTCCATAGTCTCCTCCAGCCTGTGATAGTTCCTCAGTAATCCTTTGTCTTCCATGACCATAATAACACTTTTGAAAAGTACTATACTCTTGAAAATAATGGTACCCTTCAGAATAATGATTTCCAAGATGTCCATAATCCCCATAAATTGTTATTATGTCACCTACATAACCAAAGAAACTACAGATAGGATTAAGGTAAAAATTTTGAGATGAGAAGATTATTTTAAACTGGAGGCCCAGTTCATAAAATTCATGCAAGGGTAGGGTCCCTAGTAGCTGCTGGCTGGGGCCTCCCTTCATTCCACATCACACCCTGGTGGTCAGCACAGTCATAGCAAGTGACTGTACTCCTAGTCAGTCAAACTCCTGTAGTCTAACACTTTGTGTGTGTGTGTGTGTGTGTGTGTATAATCTAGGTGAGCCCATTAGAATCACAGGGGTCCTTATATGGGGGAGGAAGGGGGTTCATAGACATAAGGGAATGTGATGACAGAAGCAAATATTTGTGTGAGAGGGAGAGAGAGACAGACACAGAAATAGATTGAGATTGATTTCAAGGTCCTATGCTTTGAGGGCAGGGTCCACAAGCCAAGGAACACTGAGGGCTTCTAGAAGCTACAAAGAGAGATGCGGAATGCCAACCAATTTTATATGCCTAACCTCCAGAATTGTTAAGATAATACATTTGTTATATTTTAAGCCACAAAGTTTGTAATAATTTGTTACAGCAATGATAGGAAAAATAATAATATATATATATATATATTAGAAGCCCAGTGCATGAATTCGTGCATGGGTGGGTCCAGCCAGCCTGGCAACAGGAGGAGGGGACATGGGTGGTTGGCCAGCCTTCCTACTGGTCCAACTCCTGGTCGAGGGGACAATTTGCATATTAGCCTTTTAGTACATAGAATATACACGGAGTGGCCAGATTATTATGCCTTCAGAGATCATAATAATCTGGCCACTCAGTGTAGTGATACTAATGTGGTCTTTATTAGCATTTCCCAAATGGCTAGTGATCTAGAACATCTCTTTATATGGTTATTTGTCATCCATACATCCTTTTCATGTCTTTGGCGTCTTTTCTTTTTTTTACATTGTTGATAATGTTTAATTCTTAGTTTGGATGCTGGGTTCATATGGGATTGTTTTTTTGTTTTGTTTTTTTACTGTTCAGCTGTGGATTTTTTTTCAGATATGCCTCAAGTTTATTAGCAGACATTTGCTACTAAAAATTGAAAAGAGTTATATAAAAAATGTGTTATAACTCAAATTAGTATGAGAATACAGTGTATACCATGTCACAATTTTTTTTAAGGTGTGAGTTTTGTTTTATATATATGTATATATTATTGATTTCAGAGAGGCAGGGAGAGGGAGAAAGAGACACATCAATGATAACAGAGAATCATTGATCAGGTGCCTCCACATGTTCCCCACTTGAGCATGTGCCCTTGACCAGAATTGAACCCTGGACCCATCAGTCTGCAGGCTGATGCTCTTTCCACTCAGGCAAGCCAGACAAAACCAGGTCATAATCCTTAACAATACCGGAAGGATAGCCTAGATGTGATAGGCAATCACTACAACCACATTGAAGGACTGGTTCATTCCTGTTCTTCTTGTGGTTTTAAATAGCCTCATTCCTTCTCTTCAGCCATGTTGGAAACAGTCCTTTGAGGTCTCTTTTAAGACTTGCCATTGTCCTCACTCCACGTCTCTCAGCGTCAATATATAGTCATCTCTGTCCTGTTGGGGTGAACGTTTTCCTGAATCTTCTTTGGAAGGCTGAGAAACCGGCCCAGTGGAGGGGGAATTCGGCTCTGCTGGTGAATCCATTGCTAGTCCAGTCCCAGGATGAATCCAGAAGGCAGAGTTCAAGCAGAAGATGGTGCTCAAAAAATCTAAAGTAGCCTGGAAAGAACTCTACTATTCAGTTTTGAGAATTCTTTATATATTCTAGTTATGAGTCCTTAATCAGATGTGTGGTGTGAACATATTTTCTCCAAACTGGCTTTTGTTTTTTGGTATTGTTTGTTTTCCCCCGTTTTCCTTTCTCCTCATTTTTCTTACATATCTCTAATTTCTCTCTTTCCTTTGATTCTATTATTTTTGTTTCTTTTTTTGTTAATATTGATTTTTCTCATTTTATTTTTCTCTTCTTTCTCTTTTCCTTTCCTTTTTAACTTTTACTATGTATATCTTAATGTACCATTGTTACTATGTTTTAAATTCATTAATATTATTTCATTTATTTTGTTCCCTTTTCTTTTTCAGATTTATACTAGTTCCTTTAGTTTCCTTCTTGTTCCCATATTGCCGTTTTCTTCTTCTTTTTTCTCCCTTTTTCTTTACATCCTCTCTAAATCTTTGGTCTTATGTATTTTAGTATTATTATTTTTTCTTTGACCTGCTTTCTCTCTTTTTCCTTCTTAGTCTTACCTGTTGTTGCTTTGCATAGCTTGATATGTGTGATGATTTTGGTTCAGTCCTATTGTGTCTGATTCTTTTCTGTCAGCACCTGTTCTGGTGGCCTGAAGAGGTTGGGGTTGAGACTTACTGTCAAAAGGTCAGAAGGGACCATGAATGGTGCATAAATAATCAAGTTCCAATTACAACAGGAGAGTCCAAAATAACACACTCAAGGTGCATTCCTAGAGCATCCAGCTCAGGAGATCAGAGAGACTGCACCACTGGACTTTTCAAGACATTATCTATATAAATCAATCCTATAAAGACTGAGAGGCATAAAAGATTTATATAATACATATAAACAAATAAAGCTAGAATGAGGAAACAAAGAAACAACCCCCAAATGAGAGAAAAGAAGGCAAGCAACCTATCAGACCTAGAGTTCAAAGCAATGTTTATAAAGATGCTTCAGGAGCTTATTGCAATTTACAACAGTATAAAAAAGGAATAGAAATCTTGAACAAAAACCAAACAGAAATGAAGAATAATATATCTGACATCAAGAACACACTGGAAGGAATTAAAAGTAGACTGGACAAAGCAGAGAATCAAATCGGTGATTTGGAAGAAATTATAGCAACAAATAGAAAAATAAATTAAAAATCAGAAAGATAGCTTAAGCATGCTCTGGGACAACATGAAATGTAGCATCCATATCACAGGAATGCCACAAAGGAAAAAATGTAAGCAAGGAACAGAGAACCTGTTTGAAGAAATAATGACAGAAAACTTCCTCAACCTGATGAAGGAAAATGTCACACAAGTTAAAGAGGCACAGAGTCCCAATCAAGATGAATCCAAAAATACCCACACGAAGACACATCATAATTAAAATGGCAAATGTTAAAGACACTAAAGGAATCTTAAAGGCAGGCAGGGAGGGAGGGAGGTAGGGAGAGAGAGAGAGAGAGAGAGAGAGTGAGTTACCTACAAGGGAGTTGCCATTAGACTGTGTGGATTTCTCAATAGAAACACATCAGGCCACAAGGGAATGGCATGAAGTAAACAAAGTAGTGAAAAGCAAGGGACTGGATCCAAAATGACTCTATCCAGCAAGGCTATCACTCAAAATTGAAGGGGAAATCAGGGGCTTCGCAGACAAAAAGGGCTAAAGGAGTTTAATACCAAACCAGCAACTCAAGAAATGCTAAAGCGACTGTTATAAAAAGATGAAAGAGAAAGAGAGGGAGGAAAGAACAAGAACCTATCAATAATAACTTTAAATGTAAATGGATGAAGTGCTCCAATTAGAGGACATAGGATAGCTGAATGGACAAGAAAACATGATATATATGTTTTATTTGCTAAATATGGGAGAGACCCAAGTCAGAACAAAGAACTCACACAGAATGAAAGTGAAGGGATGGAAATTTTTTTTCAGGCAAATGGAAATGAAAAAATAAAAACAAACCTGGGGTAGCAATACTTATATTTGACAAAATAGATCTCAAAGTAAAGGCCATAATAAGAAATAATGAGAGCCACTTCATAATGTTGAAGGGATTGATTCAAGAAGAGGATATAACTTTGGAAAATATATATACATCCAATATAGGAGCATACAAAAATATATTTAAAATACACTTCTGGAGGATAACAAGGGAGAGATCAATAGCAATATGATCCCAGTAGGGGAATTTAACACTCCACTGATATCTCTGATGAATACTATAGACAAAAAAAAATCAACAAGGAAACATACAAGGGATCTCCAATTAGATTATCAAATGGTTTCTCAACAAAAACACATCAGGCCAGAAAAGAAGGTCAGGAAATTTACAAAGTGATGCAAACCAAGGGACTGAATCCAAGAATACTCTATCAACCAAGGCTATTGTTCAAAATTAAAGGGGAGGCCCTTGAAAAATGGCAGTGGAATAGACGGATGCATCTGGAGCTTTGTCTCTGGGCAGAGGGAGAGAGAGCAGCTGAGAGGCGCACTGGGGGTGTTTGTTGGCAAGTTAAGAGTCAGTTATCCTCCAGAAGCAGGTGGGGGACTGCTGGACTGGGCTCTCCTGGCCAGGCAGCCCCACTGCCATGGGGTTTTTGTCTGCGGGAGCCACCAGCAAGAATGCAAAGACAATGCCATCTTGCAGAGGAAGGTGGATGTCTGCAGCGGTCTGAAAGCTGCAGCTGAATCACTCACCAAACAGCCAGGGACCCAGAACACTGCTATCCAATAGGTGCAGACATGCGGCGGACTCAGAGGAGATCCATACAGCACACCAAAAGGTCAGATTTCGCCTGGGATAAGGTGAGGTCTTCTGTCCCGCAGAACAGAGATGCGCACACTGTGGGAACCGAGCTGCGGGAAAGTTGCTTCTGGAGAGGTCCGCAGATGTGGGGCAGGGCGTGATCCCTAAGTGTAGAAGAAAACTCTCGGAGCTGTTGACAGAGGGGAGCTCTAGAAAACAACTCATTTTGATCTGAGGCAGAAGGACACCCTGGGAGTTATTACAGTGTCCCAACTGCAAAATCCCCACAAACCGGTATTGAGAACCACAGAGTAGCAGGATCTGAGCACAGCCTAGAGAGGTGCTGTACTTTGTCTCAGAAGTCAATTCCAAAACACTGCCACCCAGTGGATGACGGACAAATTGACTCTCGCTTAACCACAAAAGAATAGAGAAATTAAGAATTCAGCAGTGGAACACAGGGAACTGCAATACCCTCCCTACTGGGAAACAGGAGTGCCAAGCAGAACAATAGTGGAAGTGAATGAACATTCTATTTTTTTATTTTTTTCTCTTTTTTCTTTTTTAAATTTTTTATTTTATTTTATTTTTTATTTTTCATTTTTGCATATTTTAATTAAAAATCTATTTTTTTCTTTCCTCCTCAATTGATTTTACCTTTTTAATTATTACATTTTTTGTTTTAAATTAGTATTATTACTCCTACTATTTTACCTTTTTGGGGAAAAAGAGTGTCATTTGGTTTTCTCTTTATTTTACTTTGGGATTAGAGTTCTAGATTCTATTTTCATCTTTCCTTTAGCATAATTTTACTCCATCTCAAGTCTACCTTTATGCCAACACTTTCCTCCTAACTTTCCCCATTTTGTTGTCTTGTTTCTCTTTCCCTTATCCAACTTTAGATTCTCCCTATTCTTTCTCTTTGCCTGGTTAAAATTTCACCCCACTTAGATATCTAATTTCAAATCTTCTACTACAAGTTCATACAAGCCTCTCTCTTCTTTTCTTCACTATCCAAAAAGTTGTGTTTCTCTATGCCCTTTTGTTGCTATTTCCCTGAACGGTGATTACATCGATTTTTTGTACTTTTTTGTGAGATTCTTTTAGCTTATTCTACTTGTTTCATTTTGCTTTTTGTTTACTTTGTTTTGGTTTGTTTTTTACCTCTCTTTTCCCTCACCTCCCCCGATACCAGTTGTTATTTGTAGTTTGTATTAATCTCCAGGTACTGGTTGCTGGCCTTTGTTGGGATTTGAGACTGTTCTATTGGAGTTTTCTCCTGACATCTATGTTTTGTTCCCCTTTTCTCTCTTATTCTCTTTCTTTTCTCTCTCTTTTTTTGCTTTCTCTTTTCTTCTTCTTCTCCTATTTATTTTCTTATTTTATTTTTTGTTCATTTATTTATTTATTTTTTTCTCTCTCTCCCAATTTGATTTTGGCACTTTTTTCCTTTATTTTTTTCCTCATTTTCCTCTTGTTCTTTCTCTACTTAACTCTAATTAATTTGTCTTTCGTTGGTGGTCACCTTATTGGTGATTATTAAAATTGTGAATACATTTCTGTTCAGTGCCTTGTGTGCTGTACTGGGTCGTGTTGTAGTTTGTGCCTTTGAATCAACATAGGAGAGAGAACTACATAACCAGACACCTGGAGAAGAAAGACCATGGGCAGAAGAAGAAACAGTCAACATACGACAAAAAAGGCAGGTATCACCAGAAAAGGAAGTAAACGAAATAGAAGCAGAAATAAGCCTGCCAGAGAAAGACTTCAGAGAAATGACCATAAGGTGGATAAAAAGAATGGAAGACAAATTCGACAATATGAGTAAGAGCCAAGAGGAAATGAAGAAGACCCAAGAAGAAATGAAGAAGAAGCAAGAAGAAATGCAAGAAGAAATAAAAAAATAACATCACTGCTTTAAAGAACTGAATAGAAAGCATCAAAAGTAGACTAGAAGATGCAGAGTACCACATTAGTGAGCTAGAAGACACGGTACGAAAAAATACCCAAGTACAGCAGCTTCTTGAAAAAAAAAATTAAAAAGCAAGAAGAAAGCCTAAGGGAACTTTGGGATAACACAAAACAAAACAACATCCGCATAATTGGGGTTCCAGAAAGAGTGGAAACTGAGCAAGAATTAGAGAACATGTTTGAAGAAATAATGACAGAAAATTTGCCCAATTTAGGAAAGAAAAAACACAAACAAATCCAAAAAACTCACAGAGTCCCAAGCAAAATGAACCCCACAAAACTGACACCAAGGCACATTATAACTAAATTGGCAAACACAACGACAAAGTAAGAATCTTAGAAGTGGCCAGAGAAAAACAGAAAGTTACCTACAGAGGAACCCCCATAAGAGTAGCTACTGATCTCTCAACCAAAACTCATCAGGCCAGAAGGGAATGGAATGAAATACACAAAGTCATGCAAAGGAAGGGTCTGAATGCAAGAATACTGTACCCTGTTAAGGCTTTCAATTAAAATTGAAGGTGAAATCAGGAGCTTCACAGACAACAAAGGACTAAGGAAATATATTACCACCAAACCAGCAATGCAAGAAATGTTAAAGGGTCTGCTGTAAAGAAAAAAAGAAAAAGTAAGCAAAGAAGGAACTCAGGGGTAAAGACTAAAAATGGCGACAGAGAAGTACCTATTAATAATAACTTTAAATGTAAACAGATAAAATGCTCTAATCAAAAGACATATGGTAACCGATTAGATAAGAAAACATGATTCATATATCTGCTGTCTATAAGAAACCCACCTCAGAAAAAGAGATGCATACAGATTGGGAGTGAAGGGATGGAAGATGGTATTTTGGGCAAATGGAATGAAAAAAAAAAGCTGGGGTTGCAATACTTATATCTGACAAATTAGATCTCAAACTGAAGAACATAACAAGAGATAAAGAAGGCCACTTCATAATATTAAAGGGAACAATCCAACAAGAAGAAATAACTCTGGTAAACATATACAAACCCAATATAGGAGCACCTAAATACAAAAAAAAAACCTCCTGGAGGATATTAAGGAGAGACTGACAGCAATATAATCATAGTAGGAGACTTTAATAACCCACTGTCACCAATGGACAAATCCTCTATACAAAAAAGCAACAAAGAAACATCAATCCTAAATGACTCACGAGATCAGATGGAATTAATTGATATCTTCAGAACATTTCACCCCAAAGCCACAGAATATACATTCTTGTCTAGTGCACATGGGTCATTTTCAAGATAGATCATATGTTGGATCATAAGAGTAGTCTCTTCAAATTCAAGAAGACAGAAATCATATCAAGCATTTTCTCAGACCACAGTGGCATAAAACTGGAAATCAACTATAATAAAAACAATACAAAGAAATCAAACACATGGAGACTAAAGAGCATGCTATTAAACAACGACTGGGTAACCAAAGAGATCAAAGAAGAAAGAAAAAACATCATGACAACAAATGACAATGACAACACAACAATACAGAATTTATGGGACACAGTGAAAGCAGACTTTAGAGGGAAGTTCATAGTTCTACAAGACTACTGCAAAAAAACAGAAAACAATAGTAATAAATTACCTAACCCTACAATTCAAAGAGCTAGAAAGAGAGCAATAAGAAAAGCCCAATGTATGTAGAAGGAAGGAAATTGTAAAGATCAGATCGGAGATAAACCACATGGAGTCCAAAGAAACAATTCAAAAGATCAATAAAACCAAGAACTGGTTCTTTGAAAGGATAAACAAGATTGATGGACCTCTAGCCAAAGTTACCACGAAGAAAAGTGAGAAGTCTCAAATAAAAAAAATCAGAAATGAAAGAGGAGAAATAACAACAGACCCCACCAAAATACAAAGGATTGTTAAAAAATACTATGAACAACTCTATTCCAACAAACTAGGCAACCTGCAGGAAATAGACATATTTCTAGAAAAATATAACCTTTTAAAACTCAATGAGGGAAAATCTAAACAGCTTAATAGTCCAATAAATATGGAAGAAATTGAAGCAGTCATCAAAGAGCTTTCAGCAACAAAAGTCTGGGACCAGATGGCTTCACAGGGGAGTTTTACCATATATTCAAGGAAGAATTAAAACCTATTATCATCAGACTATTCAAAATATTCAAGAAGAAGGAACACTTCCAAATACCTTCTATGAAGCCAGCATCACCCTAATACTGAAACCAGTTAAAGAAAACACAAGGAAAGAGAATTATAGGCCAATATCTCTCATGCACACAGATGCCAAAATCCTCAACAACATTCTAGCAAATCGGATCTAGCGGTATATCGGAAAGATCATACAACATGACCAAGTAGGATTCATCCCAAGAATGCAAGGATGGTACAATATCCGCAAATCAATAAACATGATACATCACATAAACAAATTGAGAGATAAAAATCACATAGTCATATTAATTGATGCAGGATAAGCATTTGACAAAATCCAACATCCTTTCTTGATAAAAACTCTCAGCAAAGTGGGAATAGAAGGATCATACCTCAACATCATAAAAGCCATATATGATAAACCCACAGCTAACATCATACTCAATGGGCAAAAAATAAACCATTTCCCCTAAGAACAGGAACAAGACAGGGATGCCCACTCTCACCTCTCCCATTCGACATATTACTGGAAGTATTAGCCATTGCAATTAGACAAGAAGAAGAAATAAAAGGCATCCAAATTGGAAAAGAAGTAAAGGTATCCTTATTTGCAGATGACATGATACTGTACATACAAAACCCGAAGGACTCCATTCCAAAACTAATTGACTTAATAAATGAATTTAGCAATGTAGCAGGATGCAAAATAAATCCCAAGAAATCTATGGTATTTCTATATACTAATAGTGAAATTACAGAAACAGACACTAAAAAAGAAATCCCATTTACCATCGCACCAAAAAAATTAAGATACACAGGAGTAAACCTAATTAAGGATGTAAAAGAGCTATACGCAAAAAAAAAAAAAAAACAGCTAGAAGACACTGAAAAAAGAGATAGAGGAAGACGTAAACAGATGGAAGAGCATATCATGCTCATGGATTGGGAGAATCAACATCATTAAAATGTCCATACTACCCAATGCAATCTATAAAGTCAATGCACTACCCATTAAAATACCAATGATGCATTTCACAGACCTAGAAAGAACTCTTGGATTAGAAGAATCAACATCATTAAAATGTACATACTATGGAAAGCAATCTACAGATTCAATGCAATACCCATTAAAATACCAACAACATGTTTCACAGATCTAGAAAGACCTATCCAAAGATTCATCTGGAACAAAAAAAGATTGCAAATAGCCACAGCAATCCTGAGAAAGAAGAATAAAGGCGGTGGGATCTCAATACCAGATTTCAAGCTATATTACAAAGCAACTGTTCTCAAAACAGCCTGGTACTGGCACAAGAACAGACATATAGACCAATGGAATAGAATAGAGAATCCAGATATCCACCCAAAGCAGTATGCTCAATTAATATTTGACAAAGGAGGCATGAATATACAATGGAGCCAAGACAGGCTCTTCAATAAATGGTGTTTTGCAAATGTTATCACTGATAAAGGTTTAATTTCCAACATCTATAGCCAACTTATACAACTTAGTAAAAGGAAGGTAAATGATCCAATAAAAAAAATGGGTAACGGACCTAAATAGAACCCTTTCGAAAGACGACAGAAAGAAGGTCAAGAGACACATGAAAACATGGTCAAAGTCACTAATTATCCGAGAGATGCAAATCAAAACAACAATGCGATGCCATCTTACACTTGTCAGAATGGCAATCATTAACAAATCAACAAAGGACAAGTGTTGGCGAGGATGCGGAGAAACATGAACCCTTGTGTACTGTTGGTGGGAATGCAGACTGGTGCAGTCAAAGTGGAGAACAGTATGAAATTTCCTCAAAAAACTAAAAATGGAACTCGCATTTGACCCAGCAATCCCACACTTAGGAATATATCCTAAGAAAGTCGAAACACCAATCAGAAAGGATTTATGCACCGCTATGTTCATAGCAGCACAATTTACAATAGCTACAATTTGGAAACAGCCTAGGTGCCCAGTAGTAGATGAGTGGATCAGAGAACTCTGGTACATCTACACAATGGAATTCTATGCTGCCATTAAAAAGAAGGAATTCTTACCATTTGCACCAACCTGGATGGAACTGGAGAGCCTTATGCTAAGTGAAATAAGCCATTCAATGAAGGAGAAACATCACATATCACTCATGTGTGCATAATAAAGAACATTATAAACTGATGAACAAAAGGATATATACAGAGGCAGTAAAGCATCAAGCAGACTGTCAAAATACAGCAGGAAGATTCAGGAGAGGTGGGATAGATAAGAGATCAACCAAAGTACTTGTATGCATGCATATAAGCATATCCAATGAACACAAGATACTGAGGGGTTGGGGTATGCCTGGAAGGGGGGGCTAATGGGAAGCTATGTATACATGTAACACAATAAAAAAATAAAAATAATAAAATAAATAAATAAATAAATAGAAAGCAAAAAAAGGAAGTCAAACAATCTAATAAAAAAATGGGTAGAAGACCTTTATAGACACTTCTCTGCAGACATACAAATGGCCATGAGTCATATGAAAAAATGCTCAGTGTAACTAGTCATTAGAGCTATGCAAATTAAAATCACAGTGAGATATCATCTTATAAGTATCAGAATTGCTAACAATAACAAATCAGCAAACAACAAGTTGCCGGTGAGGATGTGGAGAAAAGAAAACCTAGTACCCTGCTAGTGGGAATGCAGATTTATCCAGCCTCTATGGAAAACAGTATAGAGATTCCTCAAAAAATTAAAAATGGAACTCCTATTGAACCTGTGATACCACTTCTGGGAATGTATCCTAACAATCCTAAAACACCAATTAGAAAGGATATATGAACCCCTGTGTTCACAGCAGTGTTATTTACAATAGATAAGATTTGGTAATAGTCCAAGTGCCCATAAGTAAATAAGTGGATAAAAAACTGTGGGACATTTATACAACAGAATACTATGCAGCTGTAAAAATGAGGGATATCTTATCCTTCGGGATAGCATCGATGGACCTGGAGAATATCATGCTAAGTAAAATAAGCCAATCTGAGAAAGACAAATATAACATGATTTCATTTATTTGTGGAATCTAATGAACAAAACAAATTGACCATGGAGGCATGGAACAGACTGGCATACCTCCATGTGGGGGTGGGCAGGCGAGGAGAGAGAAACCAAAGAATTGATATACTTATATGCATAGACCATTTGTATGGACAACAGAGTGGGTAAAAGCTAGGCAGATGGGGAAAAGGGGTGGGTAATGAGAGACATGTGTAATACTGTCAACTACAAAAATAAATAAAAGATAAAAAGAATTTTGAGCTCTAACTCTCTGGTCTTCTGTTTTGGCACCCTGATAACAAATGGCTTTAATTTATCTACTGCAAAAAAAATAAAATTAATTAATTTAATTAATTTTTGCATGTTGTTGCTTTGTATGCTGTGGCATTATTAAACTCCCTTATTAGTTCAAGGAGCATTTTTATAGATACTTTGGGATTTGCTATATAGAAAGCCATCCTATTGGCAATAGGGAAAGTTATATTGGTTCCTTTCTGACCTATATGTGTTTTTTTCCCCTTGTTTTAAATATATATATATAATTGTATTGATTTCAGAGAGGAAGGGAGAGGAACAGAGAGATAGAAACATCAATGATGAGAGAGAATCATTGATTGACTGCCTCCTGCATTCCCCACACTGGGTATTGACTCCATGTGCCCTGACCAGGAATAGAACTCTGACCTCTTGGTTTATAGGTCAACACTCAAACACTGAGCCATGAAGGCTGGGCTGTGTATGTGTTTTTTAAATTGAATTTATTAGGGTGACATTGGTTAATGAAATTACACAGATTCCAAGTATACAATTCTACAATACATCATCTGTAATGTATTGTGTATTTACCACCCCAAGTCAGATCTCCTTCCATCACCATTTATCCCCCTTTTACCCTTCTATATCGCCACCAACCCCTTTCCTTTTAGTAATTACCATACTATTGCCTGTGTCTATAAGGTTTGTTTTCTTAATCCCTTCACCTATTTCACAAATATCAGCATATTCTTAATTTTTTTTAGGAACCTCCATACTATTTTCCTTAATGAATATACCAGTTTACATTTCCACCAGCAATGAATGAAGGTTCCTTTTTCTCCACAACCACTCCAACACTTATTACTTTTCTTATTGATAATAGCCAGTCTAACAAGAGTGAGGTGATATTTCACTGTAGTTTTGATTTGCATTTTCCTAATAGTGAAGTTGAACATATTTTCATATATCTGTTGGAAATTTGTATATCTTCTTTGGAGAAATGTCTATTCATATCCTCTGTTCAGTTTATAAATGGACTACAGGCCCAGTGCATAAAATTTATGCATAAGGAGATGTGTCCCTCAGCCCAGTCTGCACCTTCTCCAATCTGAGACCCCTCAAGGGATGTACAACTGCCTGTTTAGACCCGATCCCAGTTAGACATCCCTCTCACAATCCAGGACTGCTGGCTCTAAAGTGCTTGCCTGCCTGCCTTCCTGATTGTCCCTGTTTCTGCCTGCCAGCCTGATCACCCCCTAACCACTCCCCACCAGCCTGATTTACGCCTAACTGCTCCCCTGCCAGCCTGGTCACCCCTAACTGCCCTCCCCTGCAGTCCTGGTCACCCCTAAATGCCCTACCCTGCAGGTCTATTCCCCCCAACTACCCTCCCCTGCTGGCCATCTTGAGGTGGCCACCTTGTGTCCACATGGGGGCAAGATCTTTGACCACATGGGGGGCAGCCATCTTGTGTGTTGGAGTGATGGTCAATCTGCATATTACTCTTTTATTAGATAGGATAAAAGCCTGGTGCACAGGTGGGGGCCACCTGGTTTGCCCTGAAGTGTGTCCTGGATTAGGGTGGAGGTTCCCTTGGGGCGTGGGCAGCCTAGGCGAGGGGCCTGTGATGGTTTGCAGGCTGGCCACGCTCCCCAGCGACCTAAGCGGAAGCTCTGGTATCTGGGATTTATTTATCTTCTACAATTGAAACTTTGTAGCCTGGAGTGGAGCCAAGCCTCCTACTTGTTCCATGGTGGCAGCCATTTCTGTTGGGATTTACTTATCTTCTATAATTGAAACTTTGTAACCTTAAGTGGAGGTCAAAACAGGTCAGGGCTGCAGAAGCTTGGCTTCCTCCATCATCAGGGGCTACCCTAGCCTCTTGCTTTCTCTAACTATGTGGCTGCCACCATTTTTGTAGGGATTTATCTTCTGTAATTGAAACTTTGTAACCTTGAGTAGAGGCCTGGGCCCGCCAGGGTGTGTGGAAATCTTGGCTTCTTCCATCGCTGGGGAAACCCAAGCCTCCCTCCTGCTTGCGCTGTGGCTGCAGCCATCTTGGTTGGGGTTAATTTGCATACTTGCTCCTGATTGGCTTGTGGATGTAGCAGTGATGGTTAATTTGCCTATTACTCTTTTATTAGATAGGATTCTTTTTTGGTATTGAGTTGTATGAGTTCTTAATATATTTTGGCTGTTAACCCCTTATCAGAGCTGTTATTTTAAAATATCTTCTCCCATTCAGTCTGTTGCTTTTTTATTCTGTTGGGAGTTTCTTTTGCTGTGCAGAAGTTTTTTAAGTTTGATATAG
This sequence comes from Lasiurus cinereus, assembly GCA_011751065.1. NCBI lineage: Eukaryota > Metazoa > Chordata > Mammalia > Chiroptera > Vespertilionidae > Lasiurus > Lasiurus cinereus. Next base: position 7,374,924 of record JAAGEH010000013.1, read on the forward strand.
TCCCATTTGTTTATTTTTGCCTTTATTTCTTTTACCTTTGGGGTCAAATTCATAAAATGTCCTGTATACCCAAGGTCCATAAATTTAGTGTCTATGTTTACTTCTGTGTAATTTATTGTTTCAGATATTGCATTTAGGTCTTTGATTTATTTTGAGTTAATATTTGTATAATGGTTTCACTTATATGTGGAATCTAAAAAACAAAATAAATGGCCGAAACCGGTTTGGCTCAGTGGATAGAGCGTTGGTCTGTGGATTGAAAGGTCCCAGGTTCGATTCCGGTCAAGGGCATATATCCTGGTTGCGGGCACATCCCCGGTAGGGGGTGTGCAGGAGATGGCTGATCGATATCTCTCTCTCATCGATGTTTCTAACTTTCTATGTCTCTCCCTTCCTCTCTGTAAAAAATCAATAAAATATATTAAAAAAACAAAAACAAACAACAACAACAACAACAAATAAATGAACAAACAAAACTACAAACTCATTGATACAGAGAACAAAATGTTTGTCACCAGATAAGAAGGGGGTGTGAGGCTGAGTGAAAAAAGTTCAGGGATTAGAAAGTACAAATTGACAGTTACAAAGTAGTTATAGACTAAAATAGTCATTAATATTGTAATAACTATGTGTGGTATTAGGGGGAGTACTAGACTTATCAGGGGAATTATGTTGTAAGTTATATAGTATAATCACTATGGTATATAACTGAAATCTAATATTGAATGTCAAATTTAATTGAAAAGTGAAAAATGAAACTGGAAAACCCCTTCCTTTCTCTGCTTTATTTTTTTCTTAAAGGTTCTTATAATTTGATCAACTAAAAAAATATAAATAAGGATAGAGACAGAACCTAACATATTATATATACTACTAATTTTAAATACATACTGTTTTTCTACTTTCTTTAGAATATAAACTTACAAGGGCTGTATCTCCAGGAAAAGGTCAGGAAATTATAGCCTACAGGCCTCCTGCCTGCTTGTAAATAGAACTTTATTAAAATACTAGAGACCTGGTGCATGAAATACATGCACTGGGGGGGGGGGTTTCCCTCAGCCCGGCCTGCACCCTCTCCAATCTGGGACCCCTCAAGGGATGTCCAACTGCCGGTTTGCAGGGATTGGGCCTAAACTGACAGCCGGAGATCTCTCTTACAATCCAGGACTACTGGCTCCTAACCACTTGCTACCTGCCTGCCTGATTGCCCCTAACCACTTTTGCCTGCTAGCTTGATAGCCCCCTAACCACTCCCCTGCCAGCCTGATTGACCTAACTGCTCCCCTGCTGGCCCAATTACCCCCAACTGCCCTCCCCTGCTGGCCATCTTGTGACAATGTGGAGTGGCCATCTTGTGATGACGTGGGGCAGCCATCTTTGATGACATGGGGTGGCCATCTTGTGATGACATGGAGGTGGCCATCATGTGAGGGCATGAGGGTCAATTTCCATATCACCTCTTTATTATATAGGATTCACTTGTTTACATGTTGTCTATGGCTTTCCCAATACAAAGGTGTATGTAAGTAGTTGTGACAGAGTTTTATAACCTTCAAAGTCTAAAATATTTACTATATGGTTCCTTAAGAAAAGGTTTGCCAATCCCTGGATTAGATTCAGAGACCATCTTTCAGGAATCTCTAATGTAATCTACCTAAAACTGAGCTTTTTTGTACCTCACTAAAAGTTTTCCATTCTGTATTTCTTATTTGTATGAAATACCGGGTGCATGGATGCCCCCCACCGATAAAAAAAACAAACAAACACTATAATTCCCTCTCTTCTAGCTAGATGTGACCATGAGATTAAATTATGACAAATAGTAAGTTAATGAAAGTAATATGTATGACTTTCAGGACAAGACCTTAAAGGAAAGAACTGTATCTTCTACTTCCCTTTATTTTATCTTTCTCAGTTGATATAATATAGGAGATATTTGGCCATGCACATGAAGCAGTACCTTAGCAATGGCAGAGAAAGAAGAAAGAAACCTGCATTTGTGCACATCAAATCACCATACTGGCCCTGGACCACCTTGCTGGACTATTCCACAACAAAGAAATAAATGTTTCTTATGTTGGAGCCAGAGTGTTTATATGTAGAGTCTTAGAAGACTAACTTCTATCTAATGTAACACATCTGTTGGACATTATATTTCAACTGTGGATACCACCTGGATTATATTATCAGTCTCATCTATTTTCAGAAAAGTTTTTATTGAATTATGCCCTGTTAGAATGTCATTGGATATTACAAAGTGTAGAATCAAATGTAGGAACATCTGAAGCAAGTGCATAAGACTTGTCAATAAATAATTTTTGTCTTGCCTCATTCCCGGGTCAATTTTCTGTCTCTATCCTTATTTATACTTTTTTTACTTGACCTAATTGTAATGTACACTACCTCATATTTTACATACCATAAAAATATAGCACTTTAAATTATTTCAGAATGATATAGGTTTAACTAAGTATAGGTATCACTTTCTTTATAGTTTCATTGTACATATAGCTATGTTAAAATATCTATCACCATATTACACTGCTAACTCATTATAGTTATAGTAATGCTAACATATTACTTTCATTAACTTACTATTTGTCAGAATTTAATCTCATGGTCACATCTAGCAGTATAATACTAATGATAATGAAATAGTTACATAATTAAGCAATATCATTAACTTACTATTTGTCAGAATTTAATCTCATGGTCACATCTAGCAGTGTAATACTAATGATAATGAAATAGTTACATAATTAAGCAATATTTGCTGAATAAATTAATTTCACAGGGGCAAACATATTGTTAAATGTAATTGTGCCATAATGGGCTTTTCTTCCATTATCAACTTGACCCAGGAAAGGAGACATAACTCTAAAAGATAGTTAGGAAAAGATGTTACAACATGTTTGGAGGAGTGGTGGTGAAGGCAGGAAATACATACCTTTACAAAGTGTTCAATTAGAATTTCTACCACAATGTTCTGGAATTTGATATTCATCATAGCAGCCACAGTATCCTCCTGAGCTCTCATCAGCGTGGGACCAAAGATTACCCCCATGTTGGAGGGGGTCATAAAATTCTCTTTGCTGTGCTCACACACACTGCCAAAAGAGAAAGAAAAGAATTAACAAGATTTTCACCAAGACTGTTAGATGACATATAGGGTAAGCAAAATTAAAATGTAGATGAAAAGAAAAGTTGTAAATTGGGAAGAAAACATTATAAAGGAAACAACTAGCAAAGAATATAAGAGAGTATATAATTAGGGGCCAAAGTGAGACATAACTTAGTACTAGTAGCAATGTAGAAGCTAAGAGAAGTGGGTTGGGGAGCTATAGTAAGAAAATATTTGGAAAGAAAAGAGAGAAGCAATATGGCATTCCAGGCAAGGGGTATCTATATTAATATAAGTGTAACATGCTAATTAGGGCAGATGTCTTCAGACAAAGCCACAGTAGCTGCGAGGACCTGGCGCTCAGGCAGCCATGGGTTTAGGCAGCTGCGAGGCCCAAGGTAGGTAGGATAGAATGCAATAGAAGGGGATAAGGAAAGAGAGGGAGAGGAAGAAAGGCCTGTATGCAGACAGGCTGAGAGGACAGAAAGACAGAAAGGGAAGGAGAAAAAGATGCAGGAATGGAAAAGGGAAGGAAAGGCAGGGCTGCAGGCTAGAGGGGGTGGTGACCACAGGGAACAGAGCAGGTGTGCCCAGCGAGGGGTGGGGCACAGGCTTCATGGAGCAGGGAGCCCCACCCAGATGTAGAAGGAGGGTGGTGGCCCCACAGGTCCTGGACAGAGGGGCAGAGGGGCGGAGGCACTCCTGCTTCTATGCAGCAGTACCTCTGGCTGAGTGGGCCTTGGCCACCCTCCCTGGGCTGGGTGCCCTGCACTAGGAAGGGAGGCGCAGCTTAGCTGGGGCAGAATCGGACACTAAGGAGTGTACCCCCACCCACTCCCTGAAGGCATGGACAGGGTTAGGTTGGTGGCATGTTAAGTGTTGTTTGTTGAATAGAAGTTGGGACATCCTGGGCAGAGAAAGAGAAGAGAAAAGTGGCAAGGAGGCTGGAGGAGGGGGGGAGGCAAAAGCCTGGCCAGGGCTGGGCCCTGGGCTAGGGGTTAATGCCCCTTCTCCACCCCCTTGGAAGCTTTAATATCAAAGTGTGCTCAGGCTGGGCTGGAAGCAGATTCCAAAGAAGAAAGACGAAAGTTTAAAAGAGAAATCAGTGAACATGGGGCCGCCCGGGGGGCCGCGGGTACAGGTCGGTATTAATAGGAAAGGAGGCAGGTTTCAGGCTCACAAGGGAAAGGCTAATGGGGGGAAGGGTGGGAGGAGTAAGAAGGAGACAGACAAAGGGAATGAAGGGAGAGAAGGGAGGAGGGAGAGAGAGGAGCTTAGGGAGGTTCAAAGAGAGGGAGGGAAAGAAAGCAGGAAAGAGAAGGATGCTAAAATGGGGTGAGGCCAGGAAAATAGTCAAATAAAAAGAAGAAACAGAATGCGAGAGTGAGGGGAGTATAAAAGGAGGAGTTAGTAAGAAAATTAAGTACAAGGTGATTTTTTAAAAATGTATTTAATTTTCATTTGTAATAATATTATCCTACTATCACCCTTTTTTGATTAGTGGAGACTTCTGTAAAATTTTTAATGCAATCTTGATAACTTTAAATTTTAATTTTTTTGCACAAAAATATGACTGCTTTATGTTCATTGCATGTTAAGGAATTTTACCATGAGATGAACTACCAATAGAAATTTTAGTTAATACTTTAGAAACAGCTTTTTGTTCAGTACAATTAAATGTTTTTGAATATTCACTTATTTCAATTAGCCAATTTAAATTAATCTGAAAGCTTGATTACTCTTTTACTGTCAAATTTAATACTCTCCCAACAATCTTAGATTACCCTGTAAATATCAGTGGAAAGGGTTATTTGCATTCCTGGTGCTAGGCTGAATTTAGATATAGGGCAGCTGCTGTTGGCCAAGTTTCTGTCTGTTACCTGGGTCCCCATCTGTGCTAGGCATGGGAAGCGAAGCAGCCATGGGGGAAGGAGACCTCCCTCAGAAGGGGTGAGGTTTCATGCCCCTGCAAGGTTGGGGGGAGGTGAGGGTCTGTGCCCCACCTCTCTTGACCCCCAAGTTCCCTCCTGATGTGCGATTTTTTAAGGGGAGAAGTCAGTACTAAGAAAAGCATAGAAAGAGAAAAGAAAGTATTTTTTTAAATTTGTCTATAAAAAGAGTAAAAGAGTGAGGGAGGAGGGGGGCGAATGGAGAAGAAGGGAAAGAGGGACAGAAAAACTTTATAAAGGAGTCAATAGAGAGCAGAGTTAAAGAAGGAAAGAGGATGTATGAGTGAACTGTAGAAGCTATAATGAAAATCAAGAATAGTTGTCTACTGGGGACAGATTTTAAAAGTAGGAGTCATAAAAAAAGGTAAATGATATTGAATAATTAGGTAGATAGATGATAGATAGATAGATAGATAGATAGATAGATAGATGATAGACAGGTATAAAAGTAGAAATAGAGAAGAATGTATGGGAAAGGTAGGATGAGAGAGAAAGAGTAAGAGAAGAAAAGTTTTAAAAGGGGAGCCGTTAGAACTTAAAAGGAGGATGGCAAGAAGGAAGGAATAGGGGAGGGAACAAAGCAGGTCCGAGGGAGGAAGTAAAGAAAAAAAAATTAAGGTGGGAAGGAAGGAAAAGGGGAGGGAGGGAAGGGATAAAGATAAAGGAAAGAAGGAATGTGGGGAGGGAGGTAGGATAGGAGAAAGATGGGAAGAAGGATGATGGGACAGAAGTAGGAAATAAGGAGGAAAGAAAAGTTTATAAATGAAAGAAAAAGTGTTACATAAAGGAGAGAGAAAAATTGTGTGAGAGGGAGAAGCCAATAAGGAAGTAAAATACAATTGTGTAAAGGGGATACAATTTAAAACAAAAGAGATAAGTTAATAAAAAATACAATAAAAATATGTAGGTGTGTGGATGAACAGACAGACACATGCACAGGTAGATAGAACTGATTTGAAAAAGGAGAAACCAGTAAATAGTAAAAGTAAAGAGTTAAAAAAGAAAAGAGAAGAAATGTTAAAAAGGGTCAGTAAATAGAGGGTAAAAGAAGGGATTGGATGGAATAAGGTGGACAAGGGAAGTGGAGGGAAGAGTAACAAGAGTGAAGGAAAAGGGATAGAGAAAAAGAAGTTTTAAAAGGAGAGCAGAAAAGAAAATACTTTTTTAAAAAATAAGAGAGAGAATGTGTGTAAGAGAAATTTTAAAAAGGATGAGCCAGGAAAAAGAGACAATAGGAGGAAGAAATGAGAAGTTTAAGAGTAGGAGTCAGATAGAAAAGAATTCAGTTCAATGGGATGATGAGGCTGTAACCTTCTGCCTCTGAGATAATAAGTCACTTTAGTTATCTAGCTCCATCTACCTGCAACCTTTAACTTCTACTTCCAGTAGAAAGTTTCAGGTAGGCATCTCAAACAGTGGCCACCTCAAATGCTTTTTGAAATAGAAAATATAAAAGAAATTATTGTGAAATAGACTTATTCTATATAATAAAAGGATGCAAATCGACCATACTGGGGGAATCACGTCACTATGATGCACACTGACCACCAGCGGGACAAGCGCAGTGGCCCGCCTCTGAGGTCACAGCTAGACATCCCCTGAGGGCTCCTGGACTGTGAAAGTGGGCAGGCTTGGCTGAGGTACACACCCCCAATCCTCAGTGTACTAATGTCATACACCAGGCTGCTAGTTCTATATAATAAAAGCCTAATTTGCAAATTGTCCCTCAACCTGGAGTTCAACTGCTCACTATGACATGCTGACCACCAGGGGGTGGCGCAGAACATGGCAGGTGTTGACAACACACTGAGACCTCTCGCTGGCTACCTGGGTACCAAGCAGATGGGGACAGAGGTGCAGTGAGAATGCAGGGTGTACATCAAGCTTGCTCTCACTCCCCCTGCTACCCTCCCCTGGGATGCCAAGGCTCGAGCGTCGGGGAAGGCCTGGTGCTCAGGTGCTGGGCGCCCCATGAGGAGCTTGCCCCACATCCGCATAGCATCTTCCTGATGAGCCAGGCCACAGCTGCTAGGACTACAGGGGCCAGTTGGGCTCCCTGTGGGTCCGCACAGGATGTGGTCTGTGAGGTCAGGCAGGAGAAAGCACACTGCTTGCTGGGCTTCTGTGTGGCATCGCTGGTTGGCCCAGAGGACCACACTGTGCCCCAGCCTGCAGTGTCCAGCTGTGCTTACCGCATCCCTGTGTGGGGACTTGGGCGACATTACTCAGGCTGAAGGAGGCTTGCAGGCTCAGAGGCCCAGGTGTTGCCCAGGGCTCAGAGATCAGCTGAGATCTGCCTTTCCATGCCAGACACTCATGCTTTCATCACTGGCCAGGCCTAGGGCCCATTCCCGTGCACAAATTTCATGCACCGGGCTTCTAGTACTATATATAAAGAACAGTACATAAAGTGTCTACTATTCTCTTCAGTTAGGAATCCAACCCTTCCCTACCCAGAGTTAGAGATGCAAAAGCTTACAGAACTGAAAGGGATCCTTAAGATTAGCCCTTTATCACTGTCCTCATTTTATAGATAAAAAAAATAGAGGTCCAAAGAAGGAAAAATATTTTCCTAAAGTTACAGAGAACCTAATTACCATAGGGCATTGGTCGGCAAACCGTGATTCCCGATGCAGTTTGCCACTCTGTTGACTAATGAGTTTGCCAACCATTGCCATAGGGCCTTTAATCCCCAATTTCCTGATCCCTAGTCACCTCCTAGGTTAAATTCCCTTTACTGATGTCCTGTTTTTCATAGGACAGGACAAACTCTTGTGAAAGTTGCAATTAAGGTCTTCTATAACTTAATAGCTATTTCTAATCCCCAATGCACAACTTGGGCTCTGAAGCTGATGTGGGTGACTCATTAGCTGTGTACAGTGACTGTTAGTGACTTAAACTCTCTGGGCTTCAGTTTTTCCACTAGCAATAAAATAATATCCACCTCAGAGGGTTGTTGAATATAGCTAAATTGCTTTAGCATGGTATCCTAGAAATAAGTCATTAGAAGTACCTGCTTTTATTATTACTTCTCCAGGAGTATCCATCTAGACATCGCTGACCTCAGACTTTGATATACTACACTGCTTGGGTCATATTTTCTGGCTAAACCATGTTGTTTTAGACCTCCATGTCTTTGCTCATTCCCTTTGCTTAGAATATTGTCCTTCTCCTAGATCTAAAGAATGTACATTTCTCCATTGAGATTCAATTTACCCGATAACTCCTTCAGGGTCATCCTAGCTTACTTTCCTCATCTTGATTGGCAGACACCATTGGCAAGAAGAGTATATTGTAAATATCTGTTTATTACCTAACTCTCCTACTAGGTGGTAAACAATTTTCAAGTGTGTGTACCTTGTGCATAGCAGGTACCAATTAATTATTTGTAATGGAACCAAGTACCTCTATTGCTCTTTCAAATAATACTGGAGGTAGCCAAGTAAAAGATGTGATGCCTTTTGGTCAAAATAGCTATGAACTTAGAGAAATGAGGAGACAAGGCAGCTTATGACAAACCCTAATTTCTAAAATCCATCCACGATGGCAGAGTAGAAAGAAACTGCACTAACCTCCTCCTATGACTACATCAACATTACAACTAAATTACAGAACAATCAACCTGGATAACCATCTGAAGACTAACTTAATAGAAGTTGTATAATTAAGAATATATACAGAAGATGCCACAAAGAAACTGGTAGGAGGGGTAGAGAAGAAAAATGGACTGGCTCCTCATCCACCTGTGGTAGTTAAGAATATGGAGGTATGTCTCAGCTGCAGAGGTCCACCCTGAGGAGTGAGGGGTCTCAAACCTACTCCACGCTCCCCAGCCTTGAGCACCAGTGTTGAGAAAATGAGCCCACATAACATCTGCCTGTGAAATTAGCAAGGATTAAATCTGCCCAGGTGAGATGGAGGGCTACTGGAAACCCAGACATGCACTAAAAGAGATGGCACAGAAAATCTTGTTCACAGGTACTCACCATGGACTCCAGTGAAGGGAAAGTACCTAGGAGATTGCCAGGGACATAAAGGATGAAACTGAGTTGTGTGGCTTCAAGGAGAGGGGTGGAGTGAAAGCCGCCAAAGTCCATGTGTGGAGTTCCACAGAGGATATATTTTCTGGGTTGACCCCTGACCCACAGGGGATTAGCCTAAGGAGCTACACTAGCCCCAGCTTGATGACTCCCAGAGATCCTGCCCTATCCAGGTCGCACACAGTTGCAAGCTCTGCCAGTGGTGGCCAGCCTGAGCTTATGTTGCAGTCTTCCTTAAAAATATCAAGGAATTTTGGGCAAGCTTGGGGCATGCCAGAGACAAACAGAGAGAAGCTGTTATATGGTTTTAGCACGAGGGCCATTTTCCTGTGCAGAGCCCTATCTGAAACTGCTGTACCCCCTCCCCAGCTGCTGATCTCCAGAAAACACAGTAGCGCTTCTCCAATGCCACTGTGAGCTCCCGCTGGGCACACTCTTATCCAAAAAAGGATGGACTGCCGAAGCAGTAGAAATTCTGAATTCCTGTTTCCTGCATACCTGTCCAGAGACACCCTGGTCACTCAGTTTCAGCGCCAGGGCCCCCCTAAGTATGGGAGTGCGCCACCCTGGCAAATGACCTGCAGGTGCCCTGCAAGCCTCCACTGGGTGCGTGCAAATCCAACCAAGAGCATAAGGCCTCCTGCAATAGAATTTTGGACTTCCCCCACTCCTGGCTACCTGCCCACAGACACCTCAGTCACGTGGCTTCAGTTCAAGGGCCTCTCTGAGTGCACCACCCTGGGAAATCGCACAAATGTGCCTCTGTGAGCTGCTCCTGAGTGCATGTAAATCCAACTAAGGACTCAAGGCCCTGGAAGCAAAAACTGAGTCTTCCCACTCCACAGCTGCCAACATCTGGATCACATCGGTGGATTAGAAGACAAGGTAGGAGAAAAACACACAAACACAGCAGCAAATCAAAAGAAAACTTAAAAAGCAAGAGGAGAGCCTAAGGGAGTTTTGGGACAACACAAAACAAAACAACACCCATATAATAGGGGTATAAGAAGGAGAGGAAGCTGAGCAAGGAATAGAAAATCTATTTGAAGAAATAATGACAGAAAACTTCCCTGATACAGAAAAGAAAAACAACAACAACACACAAGTCCAAGAAGCAAACAGAGTGCTAAATAAGATGAACTCAAAAAGACTAACATCAACATGCATCATAATTAAATTGGCAGACATCAACAACAAAGTAAGAATCTAAAAGGCTGTCAAAGAGAGAGAAAAAGTTACCTACAAGGGATCTTCCATTAGACTATCAACTGATTTCTCAACATAAACACATGAGGCCAGAATGGAATAGAATGAAATATATAAAGTGATGCAAAGCAAGGGACTAAATCCAAAAATACTATACCCACCATGGCTATCATTCATAATTGAAGGTGGAATCAGGAGCTTCAAAGACAAAAAAGGGCTAAGAGGGTTTATTACCACCAAGCCAGCAATTCAAGAAATGCTGAAGGGACTGCTGTGAAAAAAAGAAACAGGAATGTAAGAAAAACAAACATTAAGAATAAAAATTATGACAAACAAGTCCTTATCAATAATAACATAAAAAGTAAATAAATTAAATGCTCCAATCAAAACATATAGGGTGGCTGAATGCATAACAAAACATGACCCATACATTTGCTGTCTGCAAGAGACTGATGTCAGAACAAAGGATTCACACAGACTGAAGGTGAAGGGATGGAAAAAATTTTTTAGGCAAATGGAAATAAAAAAAAGCTGAGGATGCAATATTTAATATCTAACAAAAGAAACCTCAAAGAAAAGGACATAACAAGATATAAGGAAGGCCACTACATAATAGTAAAGGGAGCAATTCAACAAGAGCATATAACTGTGGTATACATATATGCGCTCAATATAGGAACACCCAAATACATAAAACAATTTCTAGAAGATATCAAGAGAGAGACTGATAGCAATACAGTCATAATAGGGGTCTTTAATACCCCATTGACACCACTGGATAAATCCTCTAAACAAAAAATCAGAAAAGAAACAGTAATCCTAAATGTCTCACTAGATCAGATAGACTTAAGTGACATCTTTAGAATATTTCACCCCAAAGCTATAGAATATACATTCGTCTACAGTGCACATGGAACATTTTCAAAGATAGACTACATATTAGGACACAGGCAAAGTCTCTTCAAATTCAAGAAGACAGAAATCATAACAAGCATCTTCTCAGATCATAATGGCATAAAATCAGAAATCAACTACAATAAAAACAATGAAAAAAATCAAACACTTGGAGGCTAAATAGTATGCTATTAAACAATGGCTGGGTTACCAAAGAAATCAAAGAAGAAATTAAAAACGTCCTGGAAACAAATGACAATGAAAAAAAATTTATAATCTATGGGACACAATGAAAGCAGTCCTGAGAGGGGAGTTCATAGCTCTACAGGCCTACCTCAAAACAAACAAACAAACAAACAAACAAACAAAAAAACAAGTGGCAATAAATTGTCTAACCTTGCAAGTTAAAGAACTAGAAAGAGAGAAACAAGAAAAGCCCAGAGTAAGAAGGAAGAAGATAATGAAGACCAGAGCAGAAATAAAACATAGAGACAAAAAACAAACAAAAAAAAACAAAACAAAGTACCAATGAAACCAAGAGGTGGTTTTTTGAAAGGATAAAAAAGATTGATAAGCCTCTAGGGAGGCTCACCAAGAAGCAAAGAGAGAGATCCCAAATAAACAAAATCAGAAATGAAAGAGGAAAAATAACACCAGACCCCACAGAAATACAAAGGATTATTAAAAGATAATATGAACAACTCTATTCCAACAAACTAGACAACCTGGAGGAAATGGATATATTCCTAAAAAAATACAATCTTCCAAACCTCACTCAGGAAGATTCTAAAAATATCAATAGGCTGATAACTATGGAAGAAATTGAAGAAGTCATAAAAAAGCCTCCAGCAAACAAAAACCCAGACAGTTTTACAGGGGAGTTTTACCAAACATTCAAGGAAGAACTACTCCAGAAATTTAAAGAGGAAGGAACACTTCCAAACTCATTCGATGAAGCCAGCATCACCTTAATACAAAAACCAGATAAAGACACCACAAAGAAAGAGAATTACAGGCCAATATTTCTGATAAATATAGATGCTAAAATCCTCAACAAAATTATAGCAAAACGAACACAGCATTACATTAGAAAGATCATACACCATGACCAAGTGGACTTTATTCCAGGAATGCAAGGCTGGTACAATATCCACAAATCAATAAATGTGATATATCACATAAAAAAGATGAGAGACAAAAATTATATAATCATATCAATTGATGCAGAAAAGGCATTTGACAAAATCCAACACCCTATTTTGATAAAAAATGCTCAGCAAAGAGGGAATAGAGGGATCATACCACAACAAAATAAAAGCCTTATACTGTATAACAAACATACAGCCAACACCATACTCAATGGGCAAAAACTAAAATCATTTCCACTAAGAATAGGAACGAGAGAGGGATGCCTGCTTTTCTCACCCCTGTTCAACACAGTATTGCAATCAGAGAAGAAAAAGAAATAAAGGGCATCCAAATTGGAAAAGAAGAAGTAAAATTGTCATTATTCACAGATTACATGGTACTAAACATAGAAAAATCCTAAGGACTCCATCAAAAAATTATTAGACTTAAAAAATGAACTTGGCAATGTAGCAGGATACAAAATTAATGTCAAGAAATCTATGGCATTTCCATACACCAACAGTGAACTTACAGAGGGACTAAGAAAACAACCCTATACCAAGGAATAAACTTAACTAAGGTGGTAAAATACCTCTACTCAGAAAACTACAGGATATTGAAAAAATAGATAGAGGAAGATATAAACAGATGGAAGAGCATACCGTATGCATGAATTGGTGGGATCAACATCATTAAAATGTCCATACTACGCAAGGCAATATATAGATTCAATGCACTCCCCATTGAAATACCAAAGGTATATTTCACAGACCTAAAATGAACTCTCCAAAAATTTATCTGGAATAAAAAAAAGACCTCAAATAGCTGCAACAATCCTGAGAAAGAAGAGCAATGTAGGAGGGATCTCAATACCAGATATCAACCAGTATTACAAAGCCACTGTCCTAAAAACTGCCTGGTTATATAGCATAAGAACAGACATATAGACCAATGGTATAGAATCAAGAACTCAGAAATCGGCCTAAACCACTATGCTCAATTAATATTTGACAAAGGAGGCAAGAGAATACAATGGAGTCAAGACAGTCTCTTCAATAAATGGTGTTAGAAAATGGGACAAGTAAAATAAAAAAATGAAACTGGACCACCAACTTACACCATGCACAAAAATAAGCTCAAAATGAATAAGGGACTTAAATGTAAGATGGGAAATGATAAAAATATTACAGGAATCCACAAGCAACAAAATCTCGAACATATGCTGGAACAATTTCTTTACTTATACTACTCTTAGAACAATGGAAACTAAAGAGGAAATAAACAAATGGGATTACCTCAAAATAAAAAGCTTCTGCACAGGAAAAGAAACCATTAAAAAAATCAAGAAAGCCCCCAGCATGAGAGAACATATTTGCCAATTTTATCTCCAATAAGGGTTTAATCTCCATCATTAAGAGGGAACTCATACAACTTAACAAAAGAAAGATAAACAACCCAATAAAAAAATGGGCAATGGACCTAAATAGAAGCTTTTCAAAATAAGACAGAAGGAAGGCCAAGATACAGAAGAAAACATGCTCAAAGTCACTAATCATCTGAGAGATGCAAATAAAAACAACAATGAGGTAGCATCTCACACCTGTCATAATGGCTTTCATCAACAAATGACAAGTATTGGTGAGGATAGGAGAAAAAGAAATCCTTGTGCACTGCTGATAGGAATGCAGACTGGTGCAGCTACTGTGGGAAACAGTATAGAGTTTCCTCAAAAAACTAAAAAGGGAACTCCCATTTGACCCAGAGATCCCACTTCTAGAAATACATCCCCCCAAAATATAAACACCAATCAGAAAGGATATATGCACCCCTATGTTCATAGCAGCACAATTTAGAATAGCTAAGATTTGGAAACAGCCTAAGTGCCCATCAGCCAATGAGTGGATTAGAAAACTATGGTACATCTACACAATGAAATAGTATGCTGCTTTAAAAAAGAAGGAATTCTTACCATTTGCAGCAGCATTGATGGAACTGGAGAGCATTATGTTAAGTGAAATAAACCAGACAATGAAAGAAAAATACCACATGAACTCACTCTTTTATGGAAAATAAGAACATTGTAACATGATGAACAAAAGGATAGATATAGAGAAAACAAAGCACTGAACAGACTGCCAAATTACAATTAGAAGGCTGGGAAGAGGGGAGGGAGGTAAGAGATCAACCAAAGGACTTGTATGCATGTATATAAGCATAACCAATGGACTCAAGACACTGGGGGTGAGGGCGTGTATGGGAGTTGGGTGGGCGGGGGGCAATGGAGTGATATGGACATATGTAATACCTTAATCAATTAAAAATTTTTTTTAAAAAGCGCTCAGCAAAGTGGGAATAGAAAGATCATACCTCAACATAACAAAAGCCTTATATGACAAACCTATAGCCAACATTATACTTAATGGGCAAAAACTAAAACTATTTCCCCTAAGAACAGGAACAAGACAGGGATGCCCACTTTCACCAATCCTGTTCAACATAATAGTGGAAGTGCTAGCCACAGCGATCAGACAAGAAAAAAAAATGGCATCCATATTGGAAAAGAAGAAGTAAAATTGTCATTATTCACATATGACATGATACTGTACATAGAAAATCCCAAAGACTCCATCTAAAAAACATTAGACTTAATGAATGAATTCAACAATGTAGCAGGATACAAAATTAATGCCAAGAAATCTATGGCATTTCTATACACCAATAGTGAATTTACATAAAGTGAGATTTAAAAAACAATCCCATTTACCATTCCACACAAAAATTGAGGTACCCAGGAATAAACTGAGCTAAGGAGGTAAAAGACCTCTACTCTGAAAACTATAGGATATTGAAAAAAAGAAACAGAGGAAGACATAAACAGATGGAAAAGCATATCATGTTCATGGATTGGTAGATTCAACATCATAAAAATGTCCATACTACCCAAAGCAATATATAGGTTCAATGCACTGCATATTAAAATGCCAGCAGCATATTTCACAGACCTAGAATGAACTCTCCAAAAATACATCTGAAATACAAAAAAGATCCTGAATAGCTGCTGCAATTCTGAGAAAGAAGAACAAAGTAGGAGGGATCTCAATACCAGATATCAAGCTGTATTACAAAGCCACTGTTCTCAAAACTGCTTGGTACTGGCACCAGAATAGACGTATAGATCAATGGAATAGAATAGAGAACCCAGAAATTGACCCAAACCACTATGCTCAATTAATATTTGACAAAGCAGGCAAGGGCATAACATGGAATCAAGACAGTCTCTTCATTAAATGGTGGTGGGAAATTTGGTCAGATACATGAAAAAAAAACAAAAACTACATGACCAACTTACACCATACAGAAAAATAAACTCAAAATGGATAAAAGACTTAAATGTAAGACAGGAAACCATAAAAATATTAGAGGAATCCACAGGCAGCAAAATCTCATCATATGCCAAAGCAATATCTTCACTAATACTGCTACTAGGGTGATGGAAAATAAAGGGGAATAAACAAATGGGACTACATAAAAAAAGAGCTTCTGCACAGCAAAAGAAACCAACAAAACAACAAGAAAGCCCACTGCATGGGAGAACATATTTTCCAATGTTATCTCTGAAGAGGGTTTAATCTCCAACATTTACAGGGAACTCATACAACTTAAAAAGGAAGATAAATGACCCTATCCAAAAATGGGCAATGGTCCTAAATAGTTACTTCTGTAAAGAGGACATAAGGAAGGCCAAGAGACACATGAAAATATGCTCAAAGTCCCTAAATATCAAAGAGATGCAAATCAAAATGACAATGAGGTACCATCTCAGACCTGTCAGAATGGCTATCAATAAATCAACAAATGACAAGTGCTGGTGAGGATGTGGATAAAAAGGAACCCTCACGTACTGCTGGTGGGAATGCAGACTGGTACAGCCACTGTGGAGAACAGTGTGGAGTTTCCTCAAAAAACTAAAAATGGAACTCCCATTTGACCCAGTAATCTTACTTCTAGGAATATATATCCCAAGAAACTAGAAACACCAATCAGAAAGGATATATGCACCCCTATGTTCATAGCAGCAAAATTACAATAGCTAAGATTTGGAAACAGCCTAAGTGCCCATCAACACATGAATGGATTATAATACTGTGGTACATCTACACAATGGAAAACTATGGTGCTATAAAAAGGAAGCAACTGCTACCATTTGCAAAGCTGAGATGGCGCTAGAAAGCATTATGCTAAGCCAGTGGTTGGCAAACTCATTAGTCAACACAGCCAAATATCAACCGTGCAACGACTGAAATTTATTTTGAGAGCCAAATTTTTTAAACTTAAACTTCTTTTAATGCCACTTCTTCAAAACAGACTCACTCAGGCAATGGTATTTTGTGGAAGAGCCACACTCAAGGGGCCAAAGAGCCACATGTGGCTCACAAGCCACAGTATGCCAACCCAGGTGCTAAGCAAAATAAATCAATCAGAGAAAGATTAATATCACATAATCTCACTCATTTGTGGAATATAATGAACACCCTAAACTGATGAACAAAAACAGATCCAGAGACAGAGAAGCATTGAGCAGATGCTCAAACCTCAGAGGAAAGGTAGGGGAGGGTCGGGGTAAGGGAGAGAGATCAACCAAAGAACTTGTATGCACACATATAAGCATACCCACTATATCCGGACATCAGGGGGATGAAGGCATGAACGGAAGTGAGGTGGGGGGACCATGGGGTGTAATGACATATATATAATACCATAATCATTAAAGAAAAAAATAATTAGTCAAAAATAAAGACTACAGTTATGGAAATGAAGAATATACTATAAGAAATCAATAGCAGGTTAGATGAAGCATAATATCAAGTGAGTGATTTGGCATACAAGATAGCAGAACATCCCATCAGAGAAGCAAAAAGAACAAAGAAAATAATTGTTTTTGAGGTTTCACCCTGATTTTATTTTTTAATTAATCTTTATTGTTGAGAGTATTACATATGATCCTTTTTTCCCCATTATCCCCCTCTATCCAGTTCTTATCTGTCCCCAGGCCTTCACCTATTGTCTGTGTCCATAGGTAACACATATAGATGTATAAGATCTTTGTTTAATCTCTTGCTGGTACCCTATTCCCCTTCCCTCTTATAAATGTCAGTGTGTTCCATTTCCATTCCTCTGATTCTATTTTATTCACCAGTTTATTCTGCTTATTAGATTTCATACTCATTTATTTTGATTTTCAGATTCAATTATTGATAGATATGTATTTGCCTTTTTATTGTTCATATTTTTTTATATTTTTTTCTCTTTCTTCTTCTTCCTCTTCTTAAAGAATACCTAATCTTCAGCATTTCAAAATGGTTTGGTGGTAATGAACTCCTTTAGCTTTTTACTGTCTGTGAAGCTCTTTATCTGACCTTTAATTCTAAATGATAGCTTAATGAAGATAGTGTAAGATGCCTCAGATATAACATAAAATGTAACAACATTCACAGCACAAGGGTACCAGAAGGAGAAGAAAGCGAGCAAGGGACATAGAACATGTTTGACGAAATAATCACAGAACATTCCCCTAACCTGGTGAAGAAAAAGGGCACACAAATCCATAAAGAGCAGACATTCCTAAACAAAATCAACCCAAAGAGGCTGAGAACAATACACATCATAATTAAAATAGCAAAGGTTAAAGACAACAAGAGCATCCCAAAAGTAGCAAAAGAAAGGCAGTTAATTACTTTCAAAGGCATTCCCATAAGACCATTAGCTGATTTTCAAACAGAAACATTTCAGGTGAGAGAGACTAGCATAAAATATTCAAAGTGATGAAAAGCAAGGGCCTACAAACAAGACTACTTTACACAGAAAAGCTATAATTTCAAATTAAAGGTGAAATAAGCATCTTCCTAGACCAAAAAAAAAAAAAAAAAAAAAGAAAAGGAAAAAAAAAGAAGTTCATGATCACCAAAGTAGTATTGCAAATAATGTAAACAGGACTTCTTTAAGAAGAAAGAAAGAAAAGAAAAATACAAGGAACATAAGCATGAATAATAAAATGGCAATACATATGTACCTATTGATAATCACTTTGAATGTAAATGGATTAAATGATTCAATCAAAAGAAATAGAGTAGCTGAATAAGAAAATAAAAACCATATATATGCTATCTATAAGAGATAAACTTCAGATGAAAAGACACACACAAATTGAAAGTAAAATGAAAAAAACAGATATTTCATGCAATGTAAACAAACAAACAAACCCTGAGGTATCAATAGTTAGTTATATCACACAAAATAGATTTTAAATGAAGGCTATTAAAAGAGACAAAGAAGGACATTATATGATGATAAAGGAAACAATCAAACAAGAGGATATAACCCTTGTAAACATTTATCCACCCAACATAGTAGCACCTAAATATATAAAGCAAACCTTGATGGACAAAAGGGAAAGAGTGACAGTAGTACCGTCATTGTAATGAATTTTAACACCCTATACCATCATTAGATAAGTCTTCCATATAGAAAATTAACAAGAAAATATCAGCCTTAAAAGACACATTAGATCAGATGGATTTAACTGATATTTTCAGACTATTTCACCAAAAAGCAGCAGAATATACAATGTTTTCAACTTTACAACAAACATTTCCACTATCTGGCCAATTTAAAAAGATTAAAATAGTATTAAACAAGTTCTCTGACCACAACAGTATGAAACTATAAACCAACAGCAAGAAATAAAGTAAAAAACACACAAAAACATGGAAGCTAAATAACAAGTTACTAAAAAATGAATGGATTAACAATGAGATCAAGGCAGAAATCAAAAGGCATTTTGAAACAAATGAAAATATAAACACAACAACCAACATCTATGGGACACAGTAAAAGCAGTCCTAATCTGACAAGGGTTAATATCCAAAATTTACAAAGGTCTAATACAACTGAACACCCAAAAATTCCACAAATAATCCAATTAAAAATTGGGCTGAGAATCTCAACAGAGGACATACAGATGACTGATATATTTTAAATGCTCAATTTCACTAATAATCAGAGAAATGCAAATTAAAACCACAATGAGATATCACCTCATACCTGTCAGTATCTCAAAAGATATCTGTGTACCTATTTTTATTTTATTTATTTATTGTCTAAAGTTTTACATATGTCTCCTTTTCCCCCATTGATCCCACCCCCCAGCCATTCCCACCTGGGGCAAGCCCCCACTGGTCCAGAGTCTGTGTCCATTGGTGATACTAATAAGCATGCATACAAGTTTTTTGGTTGCTTTCTAACCTCCCTCCTCCCCTGCCATTTGTCTGTGGATTAATCCCTCTTAATCAAATTATATTGATCATTATATCCCACACATGAGTGAGATCATGTGATATTTATCTTTTGCTGACTGGCTTATTTTGCTTAACATAATGCTCTCCAGTACCATCCATGCTGTTACAAATGGCAAAAGTTCCTTCTTTTTTATAGTGGCTTGGTATTCCACTGTGTAGATGTACCAGTTTTTTAATCCACTCATCTGCTGATGGGCACTTAGGTTGTTTCTAAATCTTAGCTATTGTAAATTGTGCAGGTATGAACATAGGGGTGCATATATCCTTTCTGATTGGTGTTTAGGATTTCTTGGGATATAGTCCTAGAATTGAGATGACTGGGTCAAATGGCAGTTCCGTATTTAACTTTTTGTTGAAACTCCATATTGTCTTCCACAGTGGCTGCACCAGTCTGCATTTCCACCAGTAGTACACAAGGGTTCCTTTTTATTCATATCTTCATCAGCACTTGCCGTTTGTTGATGATAACCATTCTGATAGGTGTGAGATGGTATCTCATTGTAGTTTTGATTTGCAGCTCTCAGATGATTGATGACTTTGAACATGTTTTCGTAAGTCTCTCAGCCTTCTGTAGGTACTCTTTTGAAAAGTGTCTATTTAGGTTCTTTGCCCATTTTTATTGGATTATTTATCTTCCTTTTGTTAAGTTGTATGAGTTCTCTATAAATTTTGGAGATTAAACCCTTATCTGAAATATCATTGGCAAATATGTTTTCCCATGCAGTGGGCTTTCTTGTTGTTTTGTTTATGGTTTCTTTTGCTGTGCACAAGCTTTTCATTTGGATGACGTCCCAGTTGTTTATTTCCTCCTTAGTTGCCATTGCCCTAGGTACTGTTTCTGTAAAGATATTGTTACGACATACGTCCACTATTTTGCTACCTATGGAGTTTTGTAGGATTTTTAATGGTTTCCCATCTTACATTTAAGCCCTTTAGGCATTTTGAGTTTGTTTTTGTGTATAGTGTGAATTGGCGATCCAATTTCATTTTTTTGCAAGTATCTGATCAAATTTCCCAGCATCATTTATTGAAGAGACTGTCTTGACTCCATTGTATGCTCTTGCCTCCTTTGTAAAATATTAATTGAGTATAATGGTTTGGGTCAATTTCTGTGTTCTCTGTTCTGTTTTATTGGTCTATATGTCTGTTCTTGTGCCAGTACCAGGCAGTTTTGAGAACTGTGGCTTGGTATTATAGCTTGATATCTGGTATTGTGATCCCTCCAAATTTGTTATTCTTTCTCAGGATCGCTGTGGTTATTCAGGGTCTTTTTTTATTGCAGATGAATTTTTGGGGAGTTTGTTCTAAATCTTTGAAGTATACTTTTGGTACTTTAATGGGAATTGCACTGAATCTGTAGATTGCTTTGGGTTGTATAGACATTTTAATGATGCTGATTCTAACAATCCATGAACACGGTATGTTCTTCCATTTGTTTATGTCTTCCTCTATGTCTTTTTTCAATGTCCTGTAGTTTTCCAAGTACAGTTCTTATACCTCCTTCGTTAAGTTTACTCCTCGGTATCTTAATTTTTTTTTTTTTTGGTGCAATGGTAAATGAAATTGTTTTTTTGTTTGTTTGCTTGTTTCTCTTTCTATGAGTTCATTACTGGTGTATAAAAAGACAACAGATTTCTTGGTGTTAATTTTTTATCCTGCTATATTGCCGAATTCATTTAGATCTAGTAGTTTTTTGATGGAGTCTTTGGGGTTTACAACATATAGTATCATGTCATCTGTGAATAAAGACAGTTTTACTTCTTCTTTTCCAATGTGGATACATTTTATTTCTTCTTCTTGTCTGATTGCTATGGCTAGCACTTCCAATAGTATATCAGACAGGAGTGGTGAAAGTGGGCATCCCTGTCTTGTTCCCATTCTCAGGGGGAATAAGTTTAGTTTTTGCCCAGTGAGTATGATGTTGGTTGTAGGTTTGTCATATTAGGCTTTTATTATGTTGAGGTATGATACCTCTATTACCACATTGCTGAAAGTTTTTATTAAGAAAGGATGTTGGATTTTGTCAAATGCTTTTTCTGCATTGATTAATATGATTATGTGATTTTTGTCTTTCAATTTGCTTATGTGTTATATCACACTTATTGATTTGTGGATATTACACCATCCTTGCATCCCCGGAATAAATCCCACTTGGTCATGGTGTATGATCTTTCTAATGTAATGCTGAACCCTATTTCCTAAGAATTTTGTTGAGGATTTTAGCATCCATGTTCATAAACTATATTGGCCTGTAGCTCTCTCTTTTTTGTGTGGTATCTATCTGTTTTTGCTGTACCTATGTTTATTGCATCATTATTCCCAATAGCCAAGATATGGAAACAAACTAAGTATTCAGATGGACAAATAGATGAGTGTACAAACACAATGAAATGTTAAGTAGCCTTAAAATAGGTAAAAATCCTGCCCCTTTCAACATGGATGAATCTGGGGGACATAATGTTAAGTGAAATGAGCCAGACACAGAAAAACAAATACTGCATGATTTCACTTATATGTGGAATCTAAAGTAGTCAGTGTCTCAGAAGTAAATAGAGGGTAGAATGACAGTTGCCAGGGACTGAGTGGAGGAAAAAGTGGGGAGATGTTGTCAAGAGGTACAAAGTTTCAGCTATATACGTTAAGTTCTGGAGATCTAATGTACAGTTATGTGATTATAGTTAACAATACTGTATTGTATACTTGCAACTTGCTAATAAAGTTGACCTGAAATATTCTCATTACAAAATTAGAAAGGAAAGAGAAAATGGTAACTATGTGAAGTGATAAATATCACTTGGGTAATTGTGGTGATTCTTTCACAATGTATCTACACCAAACATCAAGTTGTACACCTTAAATATATACGATTTTTATTTGTCAATTATACTTCACTAAATAATAAAACTCCAAGTGAATTCATTAGTTTTATAATGCCATCACTATTGTGTGGTGTGATGTTGGGCCACTTTTTCCATCCCTAGGTATATGTTCCCTCATCTGTAAAATAAGGTTTTTAGGTGCTATAAAGGGCCTTCCAGCTCTGCCTTTCATTGATTTCAGAGAGGAAGATAGAAACATCAATGATGAGAGAGAATCCTTAATTGGCTGCCTCCTGCATTCCCCCTACTGGGGATTAAGCCCAAAATCCAGGCATGTGGCCTGACTGGGAATCAACCATGACTTCCTGGTTTGTAGGTTGATGATATATATATATATATATATATATATATATATATATATATATATATATATATATAATCATTAAATGCAAGTGTGTTGGGGGGAGGATGTATACAAAAACACAAACATTCACAGAAAGATTAAAAAAATGTGTACTAATATATTAATAGCAGTGATTTTTTTGTATGCTTGGATATAGAAAGCTTTTACTTTTTTTCCTGTATTTTCTAATCTCTACAATGCCTGGTGCTGCTTCTGAAACAACGGAAGTTTTATTACAAAAATAAGAAGACCCCATTAAACTTAGTAGCCCATACACTTCAAAATGGTAGCCTAGGCCTAAGATTACACAGGAGATTTGCATTTGGGGATTAGATCATAGGATTTTATTGCCTGCTCCCAATTGTCTTGTTATATCTCATTTGCCTGTATTGGACCTTTCATACAAGATACAGTATGAGCATCTGAAAGAAAAGAGCTGGGATTTCATTGAGTTTATAGATTATACAACTGGTTTTGTGTCTGTTTGCTGGTCAATACCTGTATGAGGGCAGAATTAGGTCTGGGGCTGTTTCCACTGTAATATTCCACAGGTAGTGAGATTGTGGGGGAGGTGACCCATACATCTGATTAATGAAAATTATAGATACCAAGCAAAAATAAGTGGATAGCTCGGCCAGTGTTGCTCAGTGGTTGAGCATAGACCTATGAACCAGGAGGTCACAGTTCACTTCCTGGTCCGGGCATATGCACGATCCCCATTTGGGAGCATGCAGGAGGCAGCCAGTCAATAATTCTCTGTCATCATTATTGTTTCTATCTCTCTCTCTCCCTCTTCCTTCCCCTTTGAAGTCAACAAAAAAACACACAAAACTTAAAGATAATTGGATAATAGAAAACTCCAAATTTGCCAAGATCAGTTTGTATCTGCCTGTTATTAGCCTAGAAATTGAGCTAGCAGTGGAAACACATTACAAAGGTATTGATACATTTAGCATATAGGTTGAGAATGCAGTGGTTGGCAGGCAAGATGATTATGTGAATTTTAAAAGTACATGGGTTTTTTTTCTGTGTAAATTTCCCTATTGGAGGTAAGCCTATTTTTATTTGTCTTTCCCTACAACTTTTTATTTCAAAGGTTTTCAAACATATAAAAACTTTGAAAGAATGGTATTATGAGCAATCATACTGTCTATACCTGGATTCAAGAATTAACATTACTTCTAATTTTAACATTTTGCTTTCTCTCTGTATACTAGTATATTAAGTACCTCAGCATTCATTTCCAAAAAAACAAGCATGTTGGCCTACAAAATTACAATAACACTTTCACACCTATGAAAATTTACAACATTTACTTATAATCTAGTATCTATTCCACACACAAATTTTCTCAAATGTCATGCAAAAAATTATTTTTCACTTGGGTTTTTCAAATCTAGATAGAATCAAAATTCACACACTGCATTTGTTTCTGTTTCTTTAGTCTCTTAGTATAAAACAGTACCCCTAATTCTCATTCCAGGACAACACTTTTTTGTTCTTTTTTAAATTTATTGTTGTTATAGTTGACATACAATATTATATTAATTTCAGATGTACAATATAGTCATTAGACACTCATATACCTTGTAAGATGATCACCCTAATAAGTATAATAACCACTTGTCATATAGTTATGATATTCTTTATTTGAAAAATAGGAGTAATAATTATACTTAGTTCTCAGAGGTGTTTGAATTAAATGAGGTCATAATGTAAAGTATATACCATAATATCTACTCCATAGTAATAGCAGCCTGATATCAGAAAACCATCATTATTTGCAAGATCAAGGGCAGCTGTTCTCCCTTATTTATATTTTATCACCCTGTATCACCAAACTAATGATTTGCAAATTGTAGACACTCGACATCAACTTTTTTTAGAGTCCAAACCAGTTAGAATATCAGACACTCTGTATTTATGTATGTACTGTATTTCCAGTAAACTGGAAAGGCTAATTTGATTTGAGCTAAATGTTTTTGGCAAAAAATATTTCAGTTTATGTTGTGTATTATTACTGAATCCCATTAGGAATCACATAAGGTCATTTTGTACCATTATTAGTAGTGTTAACTTTTTGTTGTTGTTTCAAACTTTATTCCCAGGCTTATTTAGCATAATTAGCTGCAAAGAATGATTTGTGCATAAGGAAAAACTGTAAAGAGCTGCAGTGTTCAAGGAGATGAGCTTAAAAAATTAGAAATCTACATTTTATCAGACTCATAAAGTATGAAAAAGCAATCATAATATAAAATAGCAGCTCCCAGTAACTTCTCCAAATTAATCTTCTTCAGAAGTTGATTGAATTCAGTTTGCTTCATTCTTGGAAGCCAAATCAAAATTCTACATAAGATCTGGAACTTCATTAAGCTTGTTTGTGAGATTGTTGTTCTTTTTCTTTTTTATTTTTTTGTTGTTATTGTTGTTGTCTGGCTTCTGTTTTCCCTCGCCTCGCTTGATATTAGTTGTTGTTCGTACTTTCCATTAATCTCCAGGTATTTGTTGGGATTAGTGGCTGCTCTATTAGAGTTTTCTCCCCATATATAGAGTTTTTCCCCTTTTCTTTCTAATTCTCTTTCTTGTCCCTCATACTTTTTTATCTTTTCCTAATTTCATTTTTGCACTGTTTTTTTTTTTCCTCCTCCTTTTCTTTCTCTCTTATCCTTTAATTTGCCTTTCTCTAGTGGTCACCTTTATTTGGTATTATTACTATCATGAGTAATTTGTGTTCAGTGCCTTGTGAATTGTACCATATTGTGTTATATTTTGTGCCTTTAAATCAATGCAGGATAGAAAGAAATACATAACCAGAAACCAGGAGAAGAGAGACTATGGAAAGACAAAGTAAAAGCTCGCATATAAAAGAAAAGTGGGTATCACCACAAAAAAAAAAGTAAACAAAATGGAGACAATAACCTGTCAGAGAAAGAATTCACAGAAATGGTGATAAGGTGCATGAAAAGAATGAAAGACAAATTCAACACTGTGTGTAAGAACCAAGATTAAATTGAGAAGAATAAAGAAGAATTAAAAATGACATCGCTGCTGTAAAAAAAACTCTATAGAAAGCATCAACAGTAGACTAGAAGAAGCAGAGCACCACATCAGTGAGCTAGAAAACAAGGTAGGAAAAAATAACAAAGTAGAGCAGCTTCAAGAAAAAAAAAATTAGTGAGATAGAGGTAAAGATGGCGGCTGGCAGGATGGAGGTGAGGGAGAGGAAGTGAATGAGGGGACAAATGGGTGTGTGATTGAGTGAGGGACAGTGGAATCTCATGGGAGCAGTGGGGGCTGGCAGTCCAGGCTCTCTTGGACAAGGAGAGAATGCATTCGCGGCTTTCACTCCCTGGACTGTGGAATTCGGGCATGGAGCCCATGCCATCTTGAAGAGGAAAACAGCCTTTCTTTGGGAACTCATCAACACCGCCAGCCAGACAGGCCTTGGAGCTGCCCTTTGACCAAACAACCACTCCAGTCAGAGTCCCGCAGAACGTGGACCCTGCAGACCCGTTGATCCTGGGACCGCTGCCTCCAAAGCAGTGAGTGCAACCTCCCTCTCCCCAGGGACATTGGCGTGGCTGCAGCCATACACTGGTGCAGGCTTGCAGAACTCCTGGGTCACTGTGTGTGCGCACACCATGGTTTCGGCTGCCCCACTGTTTCAGCTGCGGCCGCACACTGGTCCCCGCTTGCAGAAATCCCAGGTCATTGTGGTTCCACACAACACGTTTTCCCAGTCTGCAGTGTGGCTTTGTGCCAGTTTGCAAAGCACCCTAGTCCCCATGTTTGTGTGTCAGGGTTGCTCCATCTATGGCGCCCTAGTCCCTGTGTTTGCGTGTTCTGATTGCACTGTCTATGGTGTGCCCTCCTATCTGGTTTGTGGAGATCCCTTATCACCGTGTTTGCGGTGTGCCCTCATGGCCTCCACCCAAGGCGGTTTTTCAGCAGCGTGTTTCTGGTGGTCCACCCCCTAAGCAGTGCCTGGGAGCCACTGGGAGCCCCTGCAGGTGTGATATTTTAACTCTGGGCACAACAGTCCTGCCTTGCCAGGGAGCAGGCCCCCTGAAACACATCACCCTGACAGACGGGTCCTTGGTGCCACTGTGTATCTCTGCTGGGCACTTGTGATCTCAATTAAGGGTGCAAAACAGCAAAAATAGGGACACTCCTCTCAACGGCTGCCAACTTCTAGACACCACAGTTGTGCTGCTCAAGCTTGCAGATCTACATCAAGAGAGCCCAAATAGTTCAAGTAGAAAACAACAGTAAATTAACAAACACAGGAGAACTGAGAGAATACACCAGTAGCACCATCCCCCTAAAAAAACTTTGGTAGAAAAGCAATTGAACATACAATTAAATCATTACTGGAAAATATGGGAAGATATAAAAGCAATCCCCAAAGGAAAGAAAAAGAGAAATGACCAGAAAGGGAGTTAGATGAAATTGAAGCCAGCAGCCTTTCAGAGAAAGAATTCAGAGTAATGGATTTAAGGATGTTTAAACAGATTAAAGACAAATACACACACCTCAATGACAATATCACACAACTCAATGAGAACTATAAGGAGCTGAATGAGACTGTCATCAACAGGAAACGAAACCAAGAGGAGATGAAGAATGCTGTTAGCAGAAGGAAGAAAATAATAGCAATCAGAGAAGAAATGAATGACATAGAGACCAAAAAAACAATACAAAAAAATCAACAAAACCAAGAGCTCGTTCTTTAAAAGAATAAACAGGATTGAAGACCTTCTAGTCAGGCTCACCAAGAAGCAAAGAGAGAGGACCCAACTAAACAAAATAAAATATGAGAGAGGGGAAATAACTAGAGACGCCACAGAAATACAAAGGATTGTTAAAAAATATTATGAACAACTCTATTCTAACAAATTTTACAATGTAGAGGAAATGGACAGATTCCTAGAAAAACACAACCTTCCAAAACTCAAACAGGAAGATTCTGAAAATCTCAACACGCTGATAACTGTGGAAGAAATTGAAGCAGTCATCAAAAAGCTTCCAGCAAACAAAAGCCCAGGGCCAGATGGCTTCACAGGAGAATTTTACCAAACATTCATAGAAGAACTAAAATGTACTTCTCAGACTATTACAGAAAAGTAAAGAGGAAGGAACACTTCCAAACTCCTTCTATGAAGCCAGCATCACCCTAATACCAACACTCAATAAAGATAACATAATGAAAGAGAATGACAGACCAATATCCCTCATGAACATAGATGACAAAATCCTCAACAAAATTCTAGCAAATCAAATCCAGCAGTATGTCAGAAAGATCATACACCATGACCAAGTAGGATTTATCCCAGGGATGCAAGGATGGTACAATATCTGCAAATCAATAAAGGTGATACATCAAATAAACAATTGAGAAATAAAAATGACATATTCATATCACTTGATGCAAAAAAAGCATTTGACAAAATCCAACACCCTTTCTTGATAAAAACTCTCAGCAAGGTGGGAACAGAAGGATCATACTTCAACATAATAAAAGCCATATATGACAAACCCCCAGCCAACATCATACTGAATGGGGAAAAACTAAAACCATTTCCCCTAAACACAGGAACAAGACAGAGATGCCCACTCTCACCACTATTTAACATAGTACTGGAAGTATCAGCCATTGCTACCAGACAAGAAAAAGAAATAAAAGGCATCCAAATAGGAAAAGAAGAAGTAATCTGTCCTTATTTACAGATGACATGATACTGTACATAGAAAACCCTAAAGAATGCATAAACCCTAAAGACTACATCAAAAAATTATTAAACATGATAAATGAATTCAGCAATGTAGCAGGATACAAAATTAACACCAAGAAATCTATGACATTTCTATATACCATAATGAACTTACAGAAATAGTGACTACAACAACAATCCCATTTACCATTGCACCAAAAGAAAATTAAGATACATAGGAATAAACCTAACTAAGGAGGTAAAAGACCTATACACAGAAAACTACACAACACTAAAAAAAGAGATAGAGGAAGACATAAACAGATGGAAGAACATACCATGTTCATGGATTGGGAGAATCAATATCATCAAAATGTCCATTCTACCCAAAGCAATTTATAAATTCAACGCAATCACCATGAAAATATCAAAGGCATACTTCACAGACCTAGAATGAACTTTCCAAAAATTCATCTGGAATAAAAAAAGACCCCGGATAGCTGCAGCAATCCTTAGAAAGAAGAACAAAGTAGGTGGGATCTCAATAACAGATTTTAAGTTGTATTACAAAGCCACTGTTCTCAAAACTGCCTGGTACTGGCACAAGAACAGACAAATAGATCAATGGAATAGGATAGAGAACCCAGAAATCGACCCAAACTACTATGCTTAATTATATTTCCCAAAGGAGGCACGAACATACAATGGAGTCAAGACAGTCTCTTCAACAAATGGTGGTGGGAAAATTGGAAAGAAACATGCAAGAAATGAAACTAGACCACCAATGTACACCATACACAAAAATAAACTCAAAATGGATACAGGACTTAAACATAATACGGGAAACCATAAAAATACTAGAGGAATCCAAAAGCAGCAAAATCTCTGACATATGCAGAAGGAACTTTTTCACTGACAAAACTCCTCGGGCAATGGAAACTAAAGAAAAAAATAAACAAATGGGACTACTTCAAAATAAAAAGCTTTTGCACAGCAAAGGAAACCATCAACAAAACAACAAGAAAGCCCACTGCATGGCAGAACATATTTGCCAATGATATCAATGATAAGGGTTTAATCTACAACATTTACAGGGAACTCATACATTTTCACAAAAAGAAGATAAACAACCCAATCAAACAATGGGCAACTGATCTAAATAGGCAGTTCTCAAAAGAAGACAGAAGGAAGGCCAAGAGAAATATGAAAACCTGCTCAAAGTCACTAATCATCAGAGAGATGCAAATTAAAACAATGAGGTACCATCTCACACCTGTCAGAATGGCTAACATCAACAAATCAACAAACCACAGGTGTTCGTGAGGATGCGGAGCAAAAGGAACTCTCCTGCACTGCTGTTGGGAATGCCGACTGGTGCAGCCACTGTGCAGAATAGTATGGAGTTTCCTCAAAAAACTAAAAATGGAACTCCCATTTGATCCAGTGATCCCACTTCTAGGAATACACCCCAAAAAACTAGAAATTCCAATCAGAAAGGATATATGCACCCCTATGTTCATAGCAGCACAATTCACAATTGCTAAGATTTGGAAACAGCCTAAGTGCCTATCAGCATATGATTGTATAAAAAACTGTGGTACATCTGCACAATGGAATACTATGCTGCGGTAAAAAAGAAGCAGCTCCTACCATTTGCAACAACATGGATGGAGATGGAAAGCATTATGCTTAGTGAAATAATCCAGGCAGAGAAAGACAAATATCACATGATCTCACTCATCTGTGGAATATAATTAATGACATAGACTGATGATCAAGATCCGATCCAGAGAATGAGAAACGTGATCAAAACATCAAACCTCCAGGAAAGTGGGTGTTGGTGAGAATAAGGGGCAGAGATCAATAGAGGGACTTTCATACATGCATATGAGCATAATCATTGGGCACAGACAACGGGGAAGGTGGGCATGAGAGAGAATCCATACAGTGGTCACCATAACCTTAAGAGAATTTGCTTCATGAGACAAAGATTTTTAAATGAAAATCTGTAACATAAAAAACATTTTGGAAGGAAATAAAGACAAGTTTCCTTTAAATGTCATAAGGATTGTAATTGAAACTCAATATATTTGGTCTCTTGAGCTAAAGTAAGTAATCTGTGTTTTGCCTCCCTGTAATAGTTTATATAAAGCTACGAAAAGTAATTGAAAGCCCGTTTGAAATTGAATTGCCATGGCTTAGAGCAAAGAATATCCTTACATGATATTATTCTACAATATCATTTAATTTGTGATATTTCACAACAGCATACTGTACAACTATCCCAAACGAACGTACAAACTAATTCTTTGAATGTTTAGCAGCTATTGAAAAATAGGACATGAAAGGATTTAATCCCTTTCAGAAGGAACTGAGGCACTGGGAAGGCACTTGAGCATTCTATACTGGCCTCTCTTTCCTCTTTTGCCAAGAGGGACCCTCCTCTCACAAACCAATGGCCCTCAGCTATAGCCTGAGCTCTCTATTCATGCTGAGGTTGAAGCCTCGAGGTGGCTGGTATAATGGATCTGTCTCTCGCCAAATGGTATGAGCTGGGACCTCCCTGGAGAAGGAACCTGAATTCCCCTAGATAAGTGATCAGTGTCGGGGCCCGCATCAGCAGGCGAGGGGATGCCCAAGCCAGGTGCTGGGTGTGGAGGCCACGAAGGCATAGGCTACCATGGAGACAGAACTGAAACTCACAACACCCTGCATGACCCAGGAGGATGACTGTTTAGCCAGAGATGGATAAGATTCCTCAGGGAAGGAACAAACTAAGACAGGCACAGTTGCAGATGGGCCATCAGGAGAGAACTTGGGGGTCAATAGATGTAGGGCACAGACCCTTACTGCCCCCCCAACCTTACAGGGGTGTGAACCTTCACCCCTTCTGAGGGAGGCCTTCTGCCCCCATGGATACTTCGCTTCCCACGCTCAGCACAGATCGGGACCCAGGTAACAGACAGAGACGTGGCCCACCTCAGATCAGGACCCAGGTAACAGACAGAAACATGCTGAGAACAGCTGGCCTATATCTAAATTCAGCCTAGCACTAGAAATGCTCAGTGCCTACTCAAGAATGCAAATAAACCTTTTCACTAATATATACAGGCTAATCTAAGATTATTGGTAGAGTATTAAATTTGATGTAAAAGAGTTATCAAGCTTTCAGATTAATTTAAATTGGCGAACTGAAATAAGCGAACACCCAAGAAAATTTAATTGTATTGGACAAAAAGGTGTACCTAAAGTATTAATTAAAATTTATATTGATAGCTCATCTCGTGGTGAAATTGCTTAATATGCAATGAATATAAAACAGGAATATTTGTGTGCAAAATATTAAAATTTAAAGTTATCAAGACTGCATTAAAAATTTTAGAAAAGTTTCCATTAATCAAAAAAAGGTGGGGGGGGGAAGAGTAGGATAATATCATGTAAGGAAAAATATCTGGTAAGTAAATTACATGTAGAAAATTTTCAGTTTAGAAAATTAATTTCCATTTGTAATACTAATAGCAAGACACCCATGAAAAACACACTTGGTGTCAAAATATGCCAACGAAAAGCTGGTAGGCAAAAATAAAAAGGACCCCAAGTCAATTTTATAGAAAAGATTCTTTTATTAACTCTTGGTGGATAATATGTTTATATAGTTTCAGAAAACAACTCCAACATAAAGTGGACTCCTGCAACAGAGAGGAACTGAGAAATCTGTGCCAACCATGAGCACAAGTGAAGAAACATTCCAGAAATAGAAGACGCAGATGATGCCTTGCCATGAGAGTAGTCAGCAGCAGTGCATCGCTACATGATGCCTAGGATCAAACCAGGGAGGGTCGGACTGGCATTGCCACCATTTGTCCACTATCCAGATACCATTGATGACATGTACACATAAGGAACTGTTTGACATTGAAACTGGGACTCAAAGCTATCAGTGAAATTGGGACTCAACATTTTTCTTTTGCTCTTGTGGGTTTATTTCTAGTCTACAGGGGCAAGATGTTTTTGAAGACAAGAATCAGGGGGTGTGGGGGAAAGCAGATGCAGTGGTAAAGAAGAAATGAACAGACTGTCATGCTACAGTGGGAAGGCAGATGAGGTTGGCGGGGAGAAGCCTCTATTAGATCAACTGAAGGAGTTATATGCATGTGTGTAGGCCTAGCCAGTGGATACAGGGTAATGAGTGGGGACGGGGGGGGGGAGACAGGGGAGGACATGTACTGGGGGATGGGGAGGGCAATAGGGAAAAAATATAAAAGAGAAGAAAAAGAAAAGAATAAATAAAATGAAAAAAATAAATACAATGAAAAAAATTAAAAAGCAGGAGGAGAGTGTAAGGGAACTTTGGGACAATGTTAGACAAAAACAACATCTGCCAGAAGGAGAAGAGATTGAGCAAGGAATAGAAAACCTGCTTGAAGACATAATGACAGAAAGCTTCCTGATATAGGGAAGAAAAAAACCTACACAAATCCAAGAAGCTCACAGTCTCCCAGAAATATGAACCCCAAAAAATTGATGCCAAGGTACATTATAATTAAATTAGCAAACACCAATGACAAAGTAAGAATCTTAAAAGTGGCCAGAGAGAGACAGAAAGTTACCTCCAAAGGATGCTCCATCAGACTGATTTATTAACAGAAATGCATCAGGCCAGAAGTGAATGGAATGAAATACACAAACTCATGCAAAGGAAGGGTCTGAATCCAAGAATATTGTACCCATCAAGGCTATCAAACAAAACTGAAGGTGAAATCAGTAGCTTCACAGACAAAAAAGGACTAAGGCAGTTTATTAGCACCAAATCAGCAATGCAAGAAATGCTAAAGATTTTTCTGTAAAAAAAAAATAGAAAAAGGAAGCGAAGAAAGAACAGAGGGGTAAAGAACAGAAATGGCAAAAATCAAGTGCCTATCAATAGTAACTTTAAATGTGAATGGATTAAATTCCCCAATCAAAAGGTAGGGTAACAGATTGGATAAGAAAACATTATAGGGGGGGAGAAAATGGCGGAGGAGTAGACAGATGTGTCTGGAGCTTTGTCGCTGGGCAGAGCGGCTGAGAGTCGCATTGGGAGTGTTTGTTGGCAAGCTAAGAGTCCGTTATCCTCCAGGAGAAGGCGGAGAACTGCTGGAAGGGGCTCTCCCGGCCAGGCAGCCCCACTGCCACGGGGTTTTTGTCGGCCAGAGCCACCAGCGCGAACGCAGAGCCCGAGCCATCTTGCAGTGGGAGGTGGATGTCTGCGGCAGTCTGAAGAATTCGGCTGGGCACCCATCAAGCAGCCAAGGACCCAGGGACCCAGAACTCTGCTCTCCAATCGGCACAGACACGCAGCAGAATCAGAAATCCACAGAGCACACGGACAGGTCAGATTGCGCCTGAGTTAAGGGGGAGGTGGATGTCTGCCGAGGTCTGAAAGCTGCGGCTGACGGAGGCACCCACAGAGCATCCTGGGACCCAGAGCACGGCTTCCCAGGCAGCACGGATGCGCAGGTGGCGGATTCGAAGATCCACGTGGTGTGTGGAAGGGTCAGATTTCACCTGGGTCAGGGTGAGGTCTCCTACCCCCTCACAACAAAGACGCAAACACTGTGGGAGCCAGGCTGCGGGAAAGCTGCCTCTGGAGAGGTCCGCAGAGGTGGTCAGGGCGTGATCCCTGAGTGTGAAGGCAAACCCTCTGAGCTGTTGACAGAGGAGAGCTCTGGAAAACGAATCTGTTTTTTTTTTTTTTTTTATGGGGCAGAGGGA
>JAAGEH010000013.1:7409403-7434955 GCA_011751065.1 Lasiurus cinereus
TTTTTTTTTTTTTTTTTTCTGGGGCAGAGGGACAGCCTGGGAGTCATTACAGTGTCCCAGCTGCAAAAGCCCCACAAACTGGCTTTGAGAACCACAGAGTAGCAGGATCTGAGCACAGCCTAGAGAGGTCCTGTGCTTTGTCTCAGAGATCAATTCTGAAACACTACCACCCAGTGGAGGACACACAAATTGACTCTCCCATAACCACAAAAGAATAAAGAGATTAAAACACCAAGAGGGGAACACAGGGAACTGCAATACCTTCCCTACTGGGAAATAGGAGTGTCAAGCAGAATAATAGTGGAAGTGAAGGACCATTCTATTTTTCTTCTTTTTTTTAACTTTTAATTTTTTATTTTTCATTTTCACATATTTTAATTAAAAGAGTATTTTTTTTCTTTCTGCCTCAATTGATTTTACCTTTATAATTATTACATTTTTGTTTTAAACTAGTATTATTAATTACTACTAGTACTTTACCGTTTTGGAAAAAAACAACAAGTGTTATTTTGTTTTCTCTTTATTTTATTTCGGGATTAGAGTTCTACATTCTATTTTCATCTTTCCTTTAGCATAATTTTACTCCAACTCAACTCTACCTTTATGCCAACACTTTCCTCCTAACTTTCCCCATTTCATTGTCTTCTTTCTCTTTCCCTTTTCCAACTTTAGATTCTCCCTATTTTTCTCTTTACCTGGTTAAAATTTCACCCCATTTATACATCTAATTTCAAATCCCCTACTACAAGTACACACAAACCTCTCTCTTCTTGTCTTCACTACCCAAAAAGTTGTTTTTTCTCTATGTCCTTTTGTTGCTATTTGCCTGCAAAGTGATTATATCAATTTTTTGAAATTTTTTGTGAGATTGTTTTAGTTTATTCCACGTGTTTTAATTTGCTTTTTGCTTGCTTTGTTTTCTACCTCTCTTTTCCCTCACCTCCCTCGATACCAGTTGCTATTTGCAATTTACCTTAATCTCTAGGTCCTGGTTGTTGGCCTTTATTGAGATTAGTGACTGTTCTATTGGAATTGTCTCCTGACATCTATATTTTGTTCCTCTTTTCTCTCTTATACACTTTCTTTTCTCTCTGAATTTTTTCTCTTCCTCTTTCCTTCTCCTTCTTCTCCTTTTCATTTTCTTATTTTATTTTATTTTATTTTATTTTATTGTTCATTGATTTATCTTTTTTTTCTCACTCTCCCAATTTGATTTTGGCATTTATTTCTTTCCTTTTTTCCTAATTTTCCTCTTCTTATTTCTCTATTTACCCCTAATTTGTCCTTCATTGGTGGTCACCTTATTTGTGATTATTAACATCTTGAATATAATTCCACTCAGTGCCTTGTGTGCTGTACCTGGTCGTGTTGTAGTTTGTGCCTTTCAATTAACGTAGGAGAGAGAACTACATAACCAGACACCTGGAGAAGAAAGACCATGGGCATAAAAATAAACAGCCCACATAAGACAGAAAGGCAGGTTTCACCAGAAAAGGAAGTAAACGAAATAGAACCAGAAATAAGCCTACCAGAGAAAGAGTTCAGAGAAATGATCATAATGTGGTTGAAAAGAATGGAAGACAAATTTGACAATATGAGTAAGAGGCAAGAGGAAATGAAGAAGACGCAAGAGGAGATGAAGAAGCAGCAAGAAGAAATGCAGAAGAACCTAGAGGAGGTGCAGAATAATCAAGAAGAAATGAAAAATAACATCACTGCTATAAAGAACTGAATAGAAAGCATCAAAAGTAGACTAGAAGAAGCAGAAAACCGCATCAGTGAGCTAGAAGACACGGTAGGAAAAAATACCCAAGTACAGCAGCTTCTAGAAAAAAAAGTTAAAAAGCAAGAGGAGAGTCTAAGGGAACTTTGGGATAACATGAAACAAAATAACATCCGCATAATTGGGGTTCCAGAAAGAATGGAAACTGAACAAGGATTAGAGAACGTGTTTGAAAAAATAATGACAGAAAATTTCCCCAATAAAGAAAAGAAAAAACCCACACAAATCCAAGAAGCTCACAGAGCCCCAAGCAAAATGAACCCCAAAAAACTGACACCTAGGCACATTATAATTAAATTGGCAAACACTGACGAAAAAGCAAGAATCTTAAAAGCAGCCAGAGAGAAACAGAAAGTTACCTACAAAGGAACCCCCATAAGACTGCTACTGACTTCTCAACAGAATCTCATCAGGCCAGAAGGGAATGAAATGAAATATACAAAGTCATGCAAAGGAAGGGGCTGAATCCAAGAATACTGTACCCTGCAAGACTCAATCAAAATTGAAGGTGAAATCAAAAGTTTCACAGACAAAAAAGGACTAAGGGAATATATTACCACCAAACCAGCAATGCAAGAAATGTTAAAAGGTCTGCTGTAATAAAAAGAAAGAGGAAGCAAAGAAGGAACTCGGGGGTAAGGACTAAAAATGGCAACAGATAAGTACTTATCAATAATAACTTTAAATGTAAATGGATTAAATGCTCCAATCAAAAGACATAGGGTAACCGATTGAATAAGAAAACATGATCCATATATCTGCTGTCTGCAAGAAACCCACCTTAGGAAAAGAGATGCACACAGATTGAGGGTGAAAGGATGGAACATGGTATTTCAGGCAAATGGAAATGAAAAAAAAAAGCTGGGGTTGCAATACTTATATGTGACAAATTAAATCTCAAAGTGAAGGACATAACAAGAGATAAAGAAGGACACTTCATAATACTAAAGGGAACACTCCAACAAGAAGAAATAACTCTGGTAAACATATATGCACCGAATATAGGAGCACCTAAATACATAAAAAAAAAACTCTTGGAGGATATTAAGGGAGACATTGACAGCAATACAATCATAGTAGGAGACTTTAATACCCCACTGTCACCATGGGACAACTCCTCTAAACAAAAAATGAGCAAAGAAACATCAATCATAAATGACTCACTAGACCAGATGGAATCAATTGACATCTTCAGAACATTTCACCCCAAAGCCACAGAATATACATTCTTCTCCAGTGCACATGGGTCATTTTCAAAGATAGATCATATGTTGGGTCATAAGAAAAGTTTCACAAATTCAAGAAGATAGACATCATATCAAGCATTTTCTCAGACCACAGTGGCATAAAACTGGAAATCAACTATAATAAAAACAATAGAAAGAAATCAAACACACGGAGACTAAACAGCATGCTATTAAACAACGACTGGGTAACCAAAGAGATCAAGGAAGAAATAAAACACATCATGGCAACAAATGAAAATGACAACACAACAATACAAAATTTATGGGACACAATGAAAGCAGTCTTGAGAGGGAAGTTCATAGCCCCTACAAGCCTACTACAAAAAACAGGAAACAATGGTAATAAATTACCTAACCCTACAACTCAAAGAGCAAGAACGAGAGCAGCAAGAAAAGCCCAGTGTACTCAGAAGGAAGGAAATAGTGAAGATCAGAGGGGAGATAAACAACTTGGAGACCAAAGAAACAATTCAAAAGATCAACAAAACAAAGAGCTGGTTCTTTGAAAGGATAAACAAGATTGATGGACCCCTAGCCATACTCACCAAGAAGGAAAGAGAGAAGACCCAAATAAACAAAATTAGAAATGAAAGAGGAGAAATAACAACAGTCCCTGTGGAAATACAAAGGATTGTTAAAAAATACTATGAACAACTCTATTCCAACAAATTGGACAACCTGCAAGAAATGGACATTTTCCTAGAAAAATATAACCTCCCAAAACTCAATGAGGAGGAAGCCAAACATCTCAATAGTCCAATAACTATGGAAGAAATTGAGGCAGTCATCAAAAAGCTTCCAGCAAATAAAAGCCCGTGTCCAGATGGCTACACAGGAGAGTTTTACCAACCATTCAAGGAAGAATTAAAACCTATCCTCCTCAGACTATTCAAAATCATTCAAGAAGAAGGAACACTTCCAAACACCTTCTATGAAGCCAGCATCACCCTAATACCAAAACCAGAAAAAGACAACACAATGAAAGAGAATTATAGGCCAATATCTCTCATGAACATAGATGCCAAAATCCTCAGCAAAATTCTAGCAAACCGGATCCAGCAGTACATCAGAAGGATCATACCCCATGACCAAGCAGGATTCATCCCAGGAATGCAGGGATGGTACAATATCCGCAAATCAATAAATGAGATACATCAAATAAACAAATTGAGAATTAAAAATCACATAGTCATATCAATTGATGCAGAAAAAGCATTTGACAAAATCCAACATCCTTTCTTGATAAAAACTCTCAGCAAAGTGGGAATAGAAGGATCATACCTGAACATCATAAAAGCTATATATGCTAAACCCACAGCTAACATCATACTCAATGGGCAAAACTAAAAGCATTTTCCCTAAGAAGAGACACAAGACAGGGATGCCCACCCTCACCTCTCCTGTTCCACATAGTACTGGAAGTATTAGCAATTGCAATTAGACAACAAGAAGAAATAAAAGGCAGCCAAATTGGAAAAGAAGAAGTAAAGTTGTCCTTATTTGCAGATGACATGATATTGTACATAAAAAACCCAAATGACTCCATTCCAAAACTAATTGATTTAATCAATGAATTCGGCAATGTAGCAGGATACAAAATTAATGCTAAGAAGTCTTTGGCATTTCTATACACTAATAGTGAAATTATAGAAAGAGAAACTAAAAAAGCAATCCCATTTACCATCGCACCAAAAAAACTAAGATACCTAGGAATAAACCTAACTAAAGAAGTAAAAGACGTTTATGCAGAAAACTACAGGACATTGAAAAAAGAAATAGAGGAAGACGTTAACAGATGGACGAGCATACCATGGTCATGGATTGGGAGAATCAACATCATTAAAATGTCCATACTACCCAAAGCAATCTACAGATTCAACGCACTACCCATTAAAATACCAATGACATATTACACAGACCTACAAAGAATTCTTCAAAGATTCATCTGGAACAAAAAAAGACCGCGGATAGCTACAGCAATTCTGAGAAAAAAGAATAAATAGGTGGGATCCCAATACCAGACTTTAAGCTATACTACAAAGCAACTGTTCTCAAAACAGCCTGCTACCAGCACAAGAACAGACATATAGATCAATGGAATAGAACAGAGAACCCAGATATCCACCAAAACCACTATGCTCAATTAATATTTGTCAAAGGAGGCATGAACATTCAATGGAGCCAAGATAGCCTCTTCAATAAATGGTGTTGGGAAAATTGGACAGATACATGCAAAAAATTGAAACTGGACCACCAACTTACACCAAATACAAAAATAAACTCAAAATGGATACAGGACTTAAACATTAGAAGGGAACCCATAAAAATAATAGAGGAATCCACAGGCAGCACAATCTCAGATATATGCCAAAAGAACTTCTTCACTGATACTGCTCCAAAGGCAATGGAAGCTAAAGAAAAAATAAACAAATGGGACTACATCAAAATAAAAACATTTTGCACAGCAAAAGAAACCATCAACAAAACAACAAGAAAGATCAATGCATGGGAGAACATATTTGCAAATGTTATCACTGATAAAGGTTTAATCTTCAAAATCTACAGCCAACATATACAACTTAATAAAAGGAAGATGAACGATCCAATAAAAAAATGGGCAACGGACCTAAATAGAACCTTTTCAAAAGACGACAGAAGGAAGGCCAAGAGACACATAAAAACATGTTACAAGTCATTAATCATCTTAGAGATGCAAATGAAAACGACAACGCGATACCATCGTACACCTGTCAGAATGGCAATCATCAACAAATCAACAAACGACAAGTGTTGGTGAGGATGCAGAGAAAAAGGAACCCTTGTGTACTCTTGGTGGGAATGCAGTCTGGTGCAGCCACTGTGGAGAACAGTATGGAGTTTCCTTAAAAAACTAAAAATGGACACCTCATTTGACCCTGTAATCCCACTCTTAGGAATTTATCCTAAGAAATTACAAACACCAATCAGAAAGGATTTATGCACCCCTATGTTCATAGCAGCACAATTTACAATAGCTACAATTTGGAAACAGCCTAGGTGCCCGTCAGCAGATGAGTGGATCAGAAAACTGTGGTACATCTACACAATGGAATTCTATGCTGCCATTAAAAAGAAGGAATTCTTACCATTTGCAGCAACCTGGTTGGAACTGGAGAGCCTTATGCTTAGTGAAATAAGGCAGTCAATGAAGGAGAAGCATCACATGATCGCACTCATTGGGGGATAATAAAGAACATTATAAACTGATGAACAATAGGATAGATACAGAGACAGTAAAGCTTCAAACTGACTGAGAAATTACAGCAGGAAGATTAAAGTTAGGTGAGGTAGATAAGAGATCAATCAAAGGACTTGTATGCATGCATATAAGCATAACCAATGAACATCGACACTGGGGTGTTGGGGTATGCCTGGGAGGATGGGGGCAATGTATAAAAAATTAATAAAAATAAAAAAGAAAACATTATATATATATGCTGCCTACAAGAAACCTACCTCTGAAAAAAAGGACTCACACAGACTGATGGTGAAGGAATGAAAACAGGTATTACAGACAAATAGAAATGAAAAAAAAGCTGGGGTTGCAATACTTATATCTGGCAAAGTAGGTCTCAAAGTGAAGGACATGCAAGAGATAAGGAAGGCCACTTCATAATACTAAAGGTAACAATCCAACAAGAAGAAATAACTCTGGTAAACATATATGCACCCAATACAAGAGCATCGAAATACATAAAAAAACTTCTGGAGGATATCAAGGTAGAGATTAACAGCAATACAATCATAGAAGGACACTTTAATACCCCACTATGACCATTGGACAAATGCTCTAAACAAAACATGAGCAAAGAAACATTAATACTAAATGACTCATTAGACCAGATGGAATTAATTGACACCTTCAGAACATTTCACCCCAAAGCCACAGAATATACATTCCTCTCCAGTGCACATGGGTCATATTCAAAGGTAGACCATATATTGGGTCACAAGCAAAGTTTCTTCAAATTTAAGAACGTAGAAATGATATCAAGTACATTCTCAGATCACAGTGGCATAAAACTGGAAATCAATTACAATAAGAACAATCCAAAAATATCAAACACATGGAAACTAAACAGCATTCTATTAAACAATGATTGAGTTACCAGAGAGATCAAAGAAGAAATTAAAAAATCATGGCAACAAACAACAATGAAA
This sequence comes from Lasiurus cinereus, assembly GCA_011751065.1. NCBI lineage: Eukaryota > Metazoa > Chordata > Mammalia > Chiroptera > Vespertilionidae > Lasiurus > Lasiurus cinereus. Next base: position 7,416,634 of record JAAGEH010000013.1, read on the forward strand.
ACAAAACAATCCAAAATCTATGGTACACAGCGAAAGCAATATTGAGATGGAAGTTCTTAGGTCGAAAAGCCTACTACAAAGCACAAGGAACAATGGTTGTGATTTACCTAACCCTACAACTCAAAGAGTTAGAAAGAGAGCAACAGGAAAAGCCCAGTGTGAGCAGAAGGAAGGAAATAGTAAAGATCAGAGTGGAGATAAACAACACAGAGACCAAAGAAACAATTCAAAAGATCAACAAAACCAAGAGCTGGTTCTTTGAAAGGATAAACAAGATTGATGAACCTCTAGCCAGGCTCACCAAGAAGGAAAGAGAAAGGACCCAAATAGACAAAATCAGAAATGAAAGAGGCAAAATAACACCAGACACCACAGAAATACAAAGGATTGTTAAAAAAATACTATGAACATCTCTATTCCAAAACTCTAGACAACCTGGAGGAAATGGACACATTGCTAGAAAACTACAACCTTCAAAACTCAATCAGGAAGAATCTAAATATTTCAATGGGCCAATAACTATAGAAGAAATTGAAGCCGTCATAAAAAGCTTCCAGCAAACAAAAGTCTGGTGACAGACAGCATCACAGGGCAGTTTTACCAATATTCAAGGAAGAACCTAAAATTATCTTCCTCAGACTACTCCAAAAAATTAAAGAGGAAGGAACACTTTCAAGCTCAGTCCATGAAGCCAGCATCAACGTAATAACAAAACCAGATAAAGAAAACACATTGAAAGAGAATTAGAGGCCAATATATCTCATGAACACAGATGCCAAAACTCTCAACAACATTCTAGCAAATTGGATCCAGCTGTACATCAGAACGATCATACACCATGACCAAGTAGGATTTATCCCAGGGATGCAGGGATGGTACAATATCCGCAAATCAATAAATGCAATACATCACATAAACAAATTGAGAGATAAAAATTACAGAGTCATATCAATTGATGCAGAAAAAGCATTTGAAAAAATCCAACACCCTTTCTTGATAAAAACTCTCAAGAAGATGGGAATAGAAGGCTCATAAATCAACATAATAAAAACCATATATGATAAACTCACAGCCAACGTCATACTCAATGGGTAAAAACTAAAACCATTTCCCCAAAGAATAGGAACAAGACAGGGATGACCAATCTCACCACTGTTGTTTGACGTAGTACTGGCAGTATTAGCCACTGTAATTAGACAAGAAGAAGAAATAAAAGGCATCCAAATTGGAAAAGAAAAAGTAAAGCTGTCTTTATTTGCAGATGACATGATATTGTACATACAAAATCAAAAAACTATCAGACTTAATAAATGAATTTCATAATGTAGCAGGATACAAAATTAATGCCAAAAATCTATGGCTTTTCTATACACCAATAGTGAACTTACAGAAAGAGAGACTAAAAAATTAATCCCATTTACCATTTCATCAAAAAAAATTAAGGTACCTAGGAATAAACTTTACTAAGGAGATAAAAGACCTGTGCTCGGAAAACTACAGGACATTGAAAAAAGAGATAGAGGAAGACATGCACAGAAGGAAGTATATACCATGTTCATATATATGTAGAATGAACATCATTAAAAATGTCCATACTACCCAAAGCAATCTATAGATTCAATGCACTCACCATTAAAATACCAACGGCATATTTCACAGACCTAGAAAGATTCTCCAAAAATTCATCTGGAGTAAAAAAAAGTCCCTGAATAGCCACAGCAATCCTGAGAAAGAATAACGAAGTGGGTGAGATCTCAATATTAGATTTCAAGCTGTATTACAAAGCTATTGTTCTCAAAATAGCCTGGTACTGGCACAAAAACACACATAGAGACCAATGTAATAGAATAGAAAACCCAGATATTGACCCAAATCTCTATGCTCAATTAATATTTGACAAAGGAGGCATGAACATACAATGGAGTCAAGACAGTCTCTTAAATAAATGGTGTTGGGAAAATTGGACAGATACATGCAAGAAATGAAACTAGACCACCAACGTACAGCATACACAAAAATAAAGTCAAAATGGATACAGGACTTAAACATAAGACGGGAAACCATAAAAATACTAGAGGAATCCACAGGCAGCAAAATCTCCGACATATGCAGAAGGAACTTTTTCACTGAAAAGCTCCTCGGGCAATGGAATCTAAAGAAAAAATATACAAATGGTTCTACATCAAAATAAAAAGCTTTTGCACAGCAAAGGACACTATCAACAAAATAACAAGAAAACCCACTGTATGGCAGCACATATTTGTAAATGTTATCACTGAAAAATGTTTAATCTTCAACATCTATAGGAAACTTACACAACTTAATAAAAGAAAGATAAACGATCCAATAAAAAATGGGTGAGGGACCTATTATAGAAACTTTTCTAAAGAAGACAGAAGGAAGGCCAAGAAATATATGAAAAGATGTTCAAAGTCATTAATTATCCAAGAAATGCAAGCCAAAACGACAATGCGGCATCATCTCACACCCGTAAGAATGACAATTGTCAACAAATCAACAAAGCACAAGTTTTGGTGAGGATGTGGAGAAAAAGGAACCCTTGTACACTGCTCATGAGAATGCAGAATGGTGCTGCCAGTGTGGAGAAAAAAACAGCAAAATACAAAAAACTAAAAATGGAACTCCCATTTGACCAAGTAATCCCATTTCTAGGAATATATCCCATGAAGCTAGAAACATCTATAAAAAAGGATATATGCACCCCTATGTTCATAGCAGCACAATTCACCATAGCTAAGATTTGGAAACATCCTAAATTCTCATCAGCAGATGAGTGGATTAGAAAAGTATGGTACATCTACACAATGGAATACTATGCTGGTATACAAAAGAAGAAATTTTTTTTAAAAAAATATGTTTTATTGATTTTTTACAGAGAGGAAAGGAGAGAGATAGAAAGTTAGAAACATCGATGAGAGAGAGACATCGATCAGTTGCCTCCCGCACGCCCCACAGTGGAGATGTGCCCGCAAGCAAGGTACATGGTCCCAACCGGAATCGAACCTGGGACCTTTCAGTCCACAAGCCGACGCTCTATCCACTGATCCAAACCGGTCTTGGCAAAAGAAGAAATTCTTAACATTTGCAGCAGCATGGATAGATCTGGAGATAATTACATTAAGTGAAATAAACCCGGCAAATATAGATCAAATATACCACATGATCTCACTTATTTATGGAAAATAAAGATTATAATGATGAACAAAAAGATAGATACAGAGACAATAAAGCACAAAATAGACTATTAAATTACAACTGGAATGCTGGGGAGTATTGAGGTGTGGGGGGAATAGATCAACCAAAGGACTTGTATGCATGCATATAAGCACAACCAATGGACAGAAGACACTGGGGGGGGGTGTGATGAGGACATGCAACAGGGGGTAGGGGAGGCTGGGGGAAGGTTAATGGGGGGGAAAAGGAGATATCTGTACTACTATATGTAATACTTTAAACAATAAAAAACCCAAGCAATAACAACAATAAAAAGTTTATATTATAATAATATTACTAGTACTAAAGAATGTTCTGGGTGATGTTTACAAATTTTCTTGCAGTTCTCTTTTTAGAATATATCTCATTAACAATGAGTCAGAGGACTGTGTTGACATGTTAGTTGGAATAACTTTCCTCAATGTGTCTTTGGTATCAATTTTATAAACATTTCAATTTGTTAACTTTTTGTGTTTAATTTTTGGGATTGTAATGCTTTCCTTTTGATTAAATTTTACTTTTTGGTTATATGAAACATTAACGTGCCTCAAAAGTTAAACCCAGCCCAGTGGTCTGTGTACTGAACATTCCAGAGTTCGATTACAATCAAAGGCACATGTCTGGGTTGCAGGCTCGATCCCCAGCAGAAGGGATCCAATCAGTGATTCTCATCATTGATATTTCTATCTCGCTCTCCCTCTTCCTTCCTATCTGAAATCAATAAAAATATATTTTTAAAAAGTCTAAACCACAGAAAAGGTAGACTTGAGGACTCACCCATAACCTTTTCACTCTATTTACTTCCTGTCTTGTTTAGTAAACATTTCAATTAATTTTTATAACAGCTTTATTAAGATATATTTCACATACCACAAAATTCATCATTTTAAAGGGGAAAGGGTACAATTCAATGTTTTTAGAATATTCAGAATTGTGTAAACAACACTACTATCTAATTCTAGAACATTTCCACCACTCAAAAACAAAGCAAAATACCTATAACCATTAGTGTCACTCCCCATTTCCTCCCATGTCTTGGGTCCCAGCCCCAGGCAACCCATAATCTACTTTCTGTCTCTATAGATTTGTCCACTCTGAATACTTCATTTAAATGGAATTATCTAATGTGTCCTTTTGTGTCTGGCTTCTTTCACTTAACATAATGTTTTCTTTTTTTATTTTATTTTACTTTTTATATTATTTTAATTAAATCTTTATTATTCAGATTATTACATTTGTTTCTCTTTTTTCCCCTCCATAGCTCCCCTCCACCCAGCTCCCACCCTTCCCTCTGCCCTTCCCTCCATCCCATTGACCTCATCGATAGGTGTATGATTTTTGTCCAGTGTCTCTCTGTACATCCCTCACCCCTTTCCCCTTGAGATTTATCAGTCCACTCCCTTTCTGTGCTCCTGATTCTATTATATTCACCAGTTTATTCTGTTGATCAAATTTTTAATTCACTTAATTTTTAGATTCACTTGTTGGTAGATATGTATTTGTTGTTCATAATTTTTTGGATTTTACCTTTTTCTTCTTCCTCTTCTAAAAGAGTACCTTTCAGCATTTCATATAATACTGGTTTGGAGTTGATGAACTCCTTTAGCTTTTTCTTATTTGTGAAGCTCTTTATCTGCCCTTCAATTCTGAATGATAGCTTTGCTGGATAGATTATTCTTGGTTGTAGGTTCTTGCTGGTCATCACGTTGAATATTTCTTGCCACTCCCGTCTGGCCTGTATCGTTTCTGTTGAGAAATCAGCTGACAGTCGTATGGGTGCTTCCTTGTAGGTAAAAAACTATTTTTCTCTTGCTGCTTTTAATATTCTCTCTTTGGCTTTTGCTCTTGGTATTTTAATTATGATGTGTCTTGGTGTAGTCCTCTTTGGATTCCTTTTATTTGGGGTTCTGTGTGCTTCCTGTACTTGTAAGTCTATTTCTTTTACCAGATGTGGGAAATTTTCAGTCATTATTTCTTTAAATAGGTTTTCAGTGTCTTGTGCTCTCTCTTCTTCTGGCACCCCCACAATTCTGATGTTGGTACACTTGAAGCTGTCCCAGAGGCTCCTTACATTATCTTCACATTTTTGGATTCTTTTCTCTTCTTGCTTTTCCAGTTGAATGTTTTCTGTTTCTTTATATTTCAAATTTTTGACTTGATTCTTGCCTTTCTCTAGTCTGCTGTTAGGACTCTGTATAATATTTTTTATTTCAGTCAGTGTATGTTTAATTTCTATTTGGTCCTTTTCCATCTCTAGTTGGATCTTTTCCATCTCTAGTTGGATCTTTTGAGTCTCTAGTTGGTCCTTTTTCATCTCCTCTTGTCTCTCGCTAACTTTATCCAACTTTTCTAGCATATTCTTGAAAAACCTTATAAGTGTGGTTTTGAACTCTATATCCAGTCATTTGTTTTCCTCCATTTCTTTTGTTTGTGATCCCTTCCCTTGTCTCGGCATTTTCACTATGCTGGGAGAACTTCTGTGTTGGATTCAGCCTTAAGATACCAGACTTGAAAAACCGCAGAAGCCTCTCGGTTGAGCTTAGGATGGGTGGAGTCTCAGGGCTTAAGGGACCACCTTGCCTTCCAGTCGGCCCCGCCCGCCATGGCCCCTGAGTCTCATGTGACTGGGTAATCGCTGGAGTGGTCCCTGTGAGCACGCGCCCTCAGTGCCTCTAGACCGCTGCCTTTCCGGCTCCCCTATGCTCTAGGACCACAGGAGTCTAGGTCCCCAGGGTTTCACCCGAAACTGGGGCTTAGGGGAGTCAGAAGTGGCATAGTTGGGAGGGTCTGTCTCCCGCCCACTCCCGAAAGCCAGTGGCACAATCAGCAATCTGTCCTCTGTGCAGTGCCATGCGCACAACCAGACCTCTGATGTTTTGCGACTCCCCTAAATTTCCATGCACCTCTCCCTTTTCACAGTCCAAACTCCCCCCCCCATATGAGTTTTGGCTGGATCTGGGGTTTAGTGTCGTAAGATAAGGGGTTCAATGCCTTTGAGAGTCTCTGTTTCCCTCCTGCCAGAGAAAACCAGCCAGGTACTCCGGCACCCGCTCTCTCAGCACGCGCGTCTCCATACCTCAGCATTTTGCAGTTCCTCTGGGTCTCCGTGAGCACTCTCTTTCCCTCTAGTTGTAGAATTTCCACTCAGCCAGCTTTCCTGTGGTTCTGGATGACGTCCGTTCTGTCTCTTAGTTGTAGTTTTGAAATTGTTGTGCGAGGCAGCAGTGTAGGTGTTTACCTATGCCGCCATCTTGGATTCTCTAATATAATGTTTTCAATGTTTGTCTATATGTCAGTACTTGATTCCTCTCACGGCTATATGTTTAGATCACATTTTATTTTTACATTCATGAGTTGATGTCTCATTTAAGTTGTTTTTATGTTTGGGCAACTATGAATCATGCTACTACAAATATTGTGTGGACATATGTTTTCTTTATTTTGGTGGACATATATTTTCATTTCTCTTCAGTATATACCTAGGAGAGAGTTGCTGTTTCATGTGGTAAATAAGTTAGCATTCTGAGTCATTAGGTTTTTTTTTTAATTTATCTTATTGTGCTTCCTTTGACAAGGGTAAGGAAATATGTGTTTATATTCTTATTCCCCTCTTTTTTCTTACAAGAAAGGTAGATTATATATATCCCATTTTACACCTTGAGTTTTTATTACTGTTGCTATCTGTTTTATATTCTGGAAATTTGTAACACATCCTGGAAGTCACTCTAAAAACATCCTGGATATCTCTACATAAACAAAGCCGATAGATTTTTTTCCCATTCTTTTTTATGACCACAGTGTTTGAACTATTTACTTAACTAGTCCCCTATTATTAAACATTTGTGTTGTTTTTAATATTTTGTTATTAAAAATTATGCTGCAATGATGAATCTCATGCATATGTTGTTTTGTGGAGATGTCTTCAAAGTAAATGCCTAGAATTGGGACTGCTGTGTGAAAGGATAACAACATGCAGATTTGTTAGATATTGCCATACACACCTCCTCTAGGTCTGTATGCATTAACACCAGCAATATATTAGAGCAAAGGTTGCCAACCTTCCAGACCTCATGGACCACCAGTGGTTCCCGGAGCACCGGTTAGTGACCAATGTATTGAAGTACCTGCTGCGCCGAAGTTTCATCAACTGAGAATACAGTAACACCTTAGTATTTGCCAAAAGATGGTATCTCAGTTTAGGTTTAATCTGCATTTTTTCTTATGAGTAAAGTTGATCTTTTTTTTTTCATTTTTTCAGGGTAATTTGTCTTCCTACTTCTTTGTCCTATATGTTTGTTCTATCTCTCGCTCATTTTATTTAGGGATTTTAAGAATAAAGATTCTGGCAGTAAGGCAGGTGGCCAGCCTTTGGGTGAAGAGAGAAAGGTGTTACTCACCCACTGCTAACAGGAGACTCCTCAACCAAGTCCTTGACTACTGCAACATATTGACATTCTTCAAGAAATTATTCGGAAGAACATTTCAAGATTAGCTGTTCTAGACCCCTCATGTTATAGATTAGCAAATTGAGGTCCACAGAGTAGGTGGAACTTTCTTAAGGTCACATGGCAAATTAGCGATAGAGCTGGAACTTAAAGGCAAAGTCTGTTTTCCCCAGGGAAACTTCAAATTAACATTGAAATGGCTTTTGCCCTAATTTTTATACTTTTACTGAGATTATCACAAATAACCCTTTTCAAAAGAAAATATCTCTTACTATTCTCTATTAGCCCAAATTGCAAACATTGGCAACAAATATAAAAGCCATTCTCTTGCCAAGTCTATTTATCTACATTAGTGTTTGTAATACTCATTAAAAAAAGGTAGAATGTCAGAGCTGAATCAGATCTCAGAGATATTTCATTATATCACAAGTAACCCGAAGCCCAATGATACAGAGTGATCAGGATTTATCACAAAGGGAGATTAGGAGGGCCACTTAGCCTGGAGCCTCACCGTCACTAAGCATCTAAGTTCTCGGTATTTGAGATCCTTTCCAAATAAGATTAAAGTAGATCATCACTGCATTTTTGTGTATGTGTGGGCAGCTTTATTTTGTTAAATACACTTAAAATGTATAAATTTTTTTCTAAGATTATTGTCTTATTTCTCTACTTTTTAAAATACCAAAAGTGGCCTAGAAAGTGACCTGCCCATGATAATCAAGGAAGCTAAGTAGCAGAACTGAAACGAGAATCCAGGTTTGCTGACTCTTGGAGATACTGCTTTCTGCTGCACCATACTGCTTCCAAAGAAGCAGAAACTGGCCATTTATGAGTCAAGTAAATTTGTCTTTAGGAAGCATTGCAGTGGGGCACACATGCCCCTTACACACACCTATATTAGAGCCCTATTCTCTAGAATGCTTCTCTCTGTACTGGCTTTCCACACCCAAGCAAGAAGTTGACTATAATCCTACATAATGAAAGCCTAATATGTTAAGTGTCCAGTAGTCTGGTTGTCCATGCAACCAATCAAAGCATAATATGCTAATCATATGCTTAAGCTGCTCAACTGCTCGCTATGATGTGCACTGATCAACTGGGGGAAGATGCTCTGACTGACTGGTATGTTAGCTTGCTGCTGGGGTCCAGACAATCGGGACTGAACAAGATGGGCTGGACACATACTGGAGGCCTCCCACCATCCTTCCCTGGCTGGCCAACCCTCCCTGGCACCAATTGTGCACTGGTGGAGTCCCTGGCCTGCACCCTCTTGCAATCCAGAGAGCTGGTTTTAGCCCAATCCCATAGGCCAGGGGTGGGACCTCACTGGTGCACGAATTCGTGCACTAGACCTCTAGTCTTAACAATAATTCCCATTTCTTGAAAGCCTCCTGGGTGTCATGCATTTTACCTGTGTTCATTCAAATCCACAGAACAATCCTGTTGCATGGTAGGCAACATTATTGTCATTTCAGAGATGACTAAACAGAGGCTAAGAAAGGGTTTCCTAACATTTTCCAGCTAAATAAATGGTAGAGTTGGAATCACAAACTAGGTTTATCTGAGAGCAAGGCCTGTGTTCAGCCCACTCTACCTGGCGGGATTGTCTCAGTTGTGACAACCCTTCAAATGAGATGCATTATGACACTGGGAGGATATAGACTAGGATCCAGGCAAAATCATCTTCCTTAAAGAGCACTCAGCATGTCTAGGATGAAGCAGTTGAGGACTTGGAATTAGAGATGGCAGGCAATTTCTTTTTAGTGCTATCATGTGGGCCAGTCCTCTAATAGGAACTTGTCATGAAACCCCAGAATTTACTTACTTGACCAAGTGTCTTATAAGAAGTTCTAGCATCTCCCGGTTTTTTTCTGGTAGCTTATATACCAAAGAGTGAATAGCTCCCAGCCGATAATCCAGGTTGTCAGACTCTGAGAGAGAACAGAGACAGAGAGAGGTTTGCCTTCTGGGCAACTGTATCAAGTAAAGTTTCATACATACACACATGTGTACATGCAAAGATAAACAATAAGAGACAGCGAGAGTGTCAGATGAAAAGACAGAGAAATAAGCACAGAAACAAAATGGCAAAAAATATACTAAGACACAAAGACAATGTAACAGAGAGATAGAGGAAGACAGAGACCAATAGGCAAAAAAAAAATAATAATAAAATAAAATAAAAACAGGATAAGCCTAGAAAGATGAAGAAATTAGAACAGAGAGGAGAAATATGAGAAGAAAAGACAAGACTGTTTTAGAAGCAGTCAGAATTTGGGGTACAAAAGGTCGCTCTTAACATTGCACATGTTAATTTTCAGATGGAAACCTTTGCCCACCCACCATCCTTGTGGTTCCTAAGAAAATCACTGAGAGAGCTCAGAGTAAAGATCAATAGGTATCTTGCTTGAACAAACATTATAAGGACAAGCCTCATTATTCTTTTTCCTGCACACCATACAGTACATGATGCAGGAGGAGGGTCACGTCGAAGTAGGCAAAAATACTCATACAGGGGCCTCAACCAAAAATTTTAATGTTTAGTCAGCAGCCAATTTTTGGGGTGATTCTACATGCCTTATTACCCATGCACCTCTCTACCCTCACTTGCAGTTTTAACATCTAGAAAACATGCTGCTAGCACTAACAGATTAGGAGTAAAGACTAACAACACAATTAAAAGGCATTTGAAAAGAAAAATGCTGGAAACAACTTGAAATAGCAAGCATAATAGAACCATTGTGCTGTCCCCTTGTAGTGTGAGCTCTTGTTCTGATGGAAGAGGCACAATCGATCAATAACCTATCACATCCCTCAAGTTAGCCAGTTTTCTCCAAACCATTCAACTACCATTGACTTATGAAAAATAATACAACACTTGAATTAGATAGCAAGTGAGAATACTTTCATTTGGCAGTGCATAAAAATCTATGTATTTTTCTCCCCCTCTGCCTGCTCAATTGCATTCCCTCAAGCAGTTTTCTAGGCTTATTGCTATAAATATTAAGAAACCAGGATAATACAACATAACTGATAACATAAATACTTACTGGCAGCAGAGACCAGCTCTTTATGTAGTCTATAGGTCATGACAGGTTCAGAAAGATTCCTGAAATTAATAAAGACTGTAAGTTCCTTTGGGAGGGGAATAGCCAGGCCACAGATTCTCAGTTCTGTGCATAGCAAGGCTTTAAAGTTTCTGCACCCCACCGTTTAGTGACTACATACATTATTCTCCTCACCTGAAACTTTGTCAGAGGAATCCTATTTGCTAGTAATTCAACAGAAAACCTGTAAAACTGTCGACTGTGACCTTGAGCAAGGTCTTTAATTTATTCTCCAAAATGAAAAGAGGCATAAGCCAATCCTGCAAAATTCCAAGCGAATCCACCCTGAGTGCTACTCTGAAGTCTTTACAGTTTGATAGTTGCTTAGTGGTTTTCACATCTGTCTTCCCATTTGATCCTTCCAATGATCCTGTGTGGTATAGCAGTTATTCAAATCAGAATTAAATAAAGGAGGCTTAAATATGTTTATTTATTAAAAGCAAAAATATCTACTTAGCATCTATTTGTGTCTGGCATTGTGCTAAGTATTGGGGATCCAGAGATAATTATGACATAATCCAAAAGTTCCAAGGAGCTAATAGTCTAATCGAGGAGAGTGTCATATACAACATTTCCAATGCAACAGAACAAGTGTGATAATAAAATAAAGTGGTGGGTGGTGCAGAGGAAGAAAGTAATCCACTAAAAATAATAATCCTATCTAATAAAGGAGTAATATGGCAAATTAACTGTCACTCTGACAAAAATGGTGGCCCCCATAGCCACAAGATGGCAGGGCCCAGTCCCCTCAGCCCCGCTGCTGGAGTGTCTCGGCCTGTCCACCTGAGCAGCCTCCTCACTGCATTGCTGCTGCAGTGTTTGGGCCTGTCAGCCTTGCCAGGGTTTGCAGGGACCAAGCGGCGAGGATGGATCCCCCCCAGACATGGCAGACAAAGCCTGGACAGCAGGGCTTGGGGGCTTCCTTAGCGATGGCAGCAGGGAAACCCCAGGACCAGCACACAGAGCCCAGAACGCAGGGCTTGAGGGCTTCATTCACATGGTGATGGCGGGGAAGCCTCAGGCCAGGCAGACAGAACCTGGACAACAGGGCATGAGGGCTTCCTTAATGTGTTGGTGATGGCAAAGTCCCCAGGCCTGGCAGACAGAGCACACTGCAGGGCATTGGGGCTTCCTTCACATGGCACATGGTGAGGGTGGACAGCAGGGCATGGGGGATTCATCTCCATGGCTGCAGCAAAACCCCCTGGCATTGCAGAGAGCAGAGAACCATGGGAGTGGGCCTAAGCCATCAGTAGGACATCCCCTGAGAGCTCCTGGATTGTAGAGGGTACAGGTTGAGCTGAGGGATCCCTGTGCATGAATTTCATGCACTGGGCCTCTAATAATAATAATAATAATAATAATAATAATAATAGCAAATTCTTCACTGTTTTTAAGTGATATACATGCATTTACTCATTTCAACCTTATAAAGTATATATTCTTAATATTTCCATTTTATAGACAAGAAACTAAAGTTCAGAGAAGTTAAATAATTCATCCAAGATCATACATCTAATAAGTGTAAAACTAGGCAGTTTGCCTCGTCTATGCTCTTAATCACTATGCCATAGTGCTTGCCATTATTCTTACTATAGTAATCCAGGAGAGAGTTAATAAAGGTCTAAATAAAACTAGTGTAATTAGCAACAGAAATACCAGTAAAAGGTGAGGAGAGTTATTGAAAGATAGTAAAGACAGAAATCCAACAATTGGGTTTGTTGATAAGGGAGACAGTGATCTGGTTTAGGTGACTGGGTAGAATAGAAATTGATTCAGAGAGTAGAGGAAATGCTATGTTAGAGGGGTCACTGGGATAGCCAAAAGGATATGTCTTTTAGAAAGACGTATGGAGTGAGCTTTTGGATCTGCAAAGTAGATATAAAAATCATGAACCTAGGACAGTGGTTAAAACCACGAGAACAGATACAACTGCTCAAGTAGAGATACCTATCTGGCAGCTAATACCTACATGAGGCTTTCCAACATTTATTTGTCCATAATAGTGTATAAAAAAGAAAAGGAGTTGAATCAGGTATCAGAATATAAAAAATTAAAATATTTCACATAAAATTCATATTTTATGCCTCTATTAAAAACTTTGAGGGGGTCAGTGGGGTAAGGGGGGGACATCTGTAATACTTTCAAAAATAAAAATAAATAAATAAAAATTTACTAAAAAATTTGAAAGATATGGCTACACTGGGCCCATATGACTATTTGTGGCAGTAAAGAATACTGCTGTTTATATATAAACAAAGGGATTGCTATGTAAATAATGGTTCCATGTGCAATATATTTAATATGAAAGTAGTCTATTTCACACTCATTTTCATGTCCTGTGTCCTGTGGATATCTAAATTTTCCATCCCTCTAGTGTGGGAAAAAGAGAAGAGAGTCCTGGGAAATAGCAGATAGAAAGTTCATAAATGAATGGGACTGCTAAAAATGGTCAAATAGGTGGGAGAAAATCCAAAAGCAAGCAATATAGCAGGATCTAAAAGAGGAAAAAGTTTTAAAAAGGGCTTGTTAACAGCTTCAATTGATAGAAAGAAGTAAAATAAATACTAACAATTGTCCATTGTGTTTAGCATTGAAAGAGTCATTAGTGACCTTGACAAGAGCAGCAATAGAGCAGAGAGGGTAGGAGTCAGATTACAATGGGTGAAGCAGTAAACAGAGAGATTAAGTACAGGCAGGGAGGGTATATTACTTCATATACTGAAGTTTAGTTTGGAAGAGGTAATATCATCTAAGTTCCTGCTTCCAATTATCTTCTACATTGTCAAAGATTCTCAATTTTTTTTTTAAATATTTTGTTGATTTTTTTTTTAATTTTTTACAAGAAGGAAGGAGAGGGATAGAGAGTTAGAAACATGGGTGAGAGAGAAACATCAATCAGCTGCCTCCTGTTCACCCACTACTGGGGATGTGCCCATAACCAAGGTATATGCCCTTGACCAGGAATCAAACTTGGGACCTTTCAGTCCGCAGGCTGACACTCTATCCACTTAAGCCAAACCGGTCAGGGCAAAGATTCTCAATTTTTTATCTCAAACCTAGAACTCATTCCTTTATATTTCCCATATATCCAATTGCTTGTTTAAGATCTTGTCCTGATTTCTTCAAAGACATCCAAATTTGACATTTCCAAAACCTAACGTCATCTCAAATCTAGTATTTTTCTTGTGTTTCCAAAATCAGTAAAGGCATGACCATCATTTGGTTATATGGTCCCAAAACATGGAAGTCACTGTTTTATCTCCCCATCCTCTATCCTAATATCCAATTTTTCTCCCTAAATCTATTTTTATAACCTTTTCATTTTTTTAAATTACAACTTACATTCAGTATTATTTTGTATTAGTTTCAGGTGTACAGTATTGTGGTTAGACCAGTGGTCAGCAAATTGCGGCTCCTGAGCCACATGTGGCTCTTTGGCCCCTTGAGTGTGGCTCTTTCACAAAATACCACGTGCGGGCGTGCACATATAGTGCAAATGAAACTTCATGGCCCATGCGCAGAAGTCAGTTTTCAGCTCTCAAAAGAAATTTCAGTCGTTGTACTATTGAAATTTGGCTCTGTTGACTGAGTTTGCAGACTACTGGGTTAGACAATCATATAACTAAATCTCTTAAGTAAGCTTATTTCTACTAATCTCCACTGCCATCCCAGGCCAAGGAGAAGCACAATATTTTTCCTGGACCACAGCGATACCCTGCTAATTGGTTTCTACCTATAACTACTTTGCCTTCCTCTAATGTGATCTCTCTATATTTTTTCTAAATACAAATCTCATCATGCAATTTCCTGATTAAGCTCTTTCAATACAGGGGTTGGCCACAGTAGGTTTACAGTTATTTATATGGAAAATACTTAATAAATAATACAAGAATAAACTATATTACACATAATCACAACTGTAAATCTACTTTTGCCCATCACTGTATATTCCCATCATTTTAAGATAAACTTAGCTCCAATTCTTACAATGTCATATAAGGCTATGCATGATCTGGACCCTACATATCTCTCCACGCTCTCTACACTGAATACCCCACCTATACAGGTACATGAAGTTTCTTGAAGGGGTCTGCCTCCCCTTTAATTCAGGCCTTTGCATATTGAGTTCTTTCTGTCTGGAACAGCCTCCCACAGTTGACTCCAAGTTATAATTTAAACCTTAATTCAAACAAACAACCAGAATAAATCAGGTCTTCCTGTTATTTGCCTTCACAGTATCTTGTATCTTTCCTTCAGAGCACTTATTATAGTTTGTTATATTTGTACTAGAGGCCCAATACACGAATTTGTGTATGAGTGGGGTTCCTCAGCCTGGCCAGCCCAGCAGGGAGGGCTGGGGGTAGGGACTACAGGAAGTTGGCTGGCTGGCCCCACCCCCAATCAGGACCCATTGGGGCTAGACTGGGTGTGGGAGGAGCTGTAGGAGATTGGCTGGTCAAACCCGCCCATATCAGGGCCCATCCAGACTGGCCAGCCAGGGGTAGGGACCACAGGAAGTTGGCCAGCCACGCGAAGCTGGCTGTGGGAGCGCACTGACCACCAGGGGCAGCTCCTACATTGAGCTTCTGACCCCTGGTGGTCAGTGCACATCATAGCGACTAGTGAACTGGTAGTTCCAGTCATTCAGCCATCATGGTTGCTTAGGCTTTTATATATATATAGATATATAGATAATTATTTGTCTTTGCCTCCTTCACTGTTTTATAATCTATATGCCTTCAGCCTAACACTATGCAAGACTTAGAATGGGACATGTTTATTGACGGACTCAGTGAATGGTGGATTGAATGAATGAAAGGTCAAAGAGATGTGCACTACTAGAGCATATTTATATTCTGTGGGGAAAGAGCCAGTTGAATGAGAAAGGTTAAAGATACAGGAAAGAGAAGGGATCATTTTTAGAGTACTTTTCTGGAAATGGTAGAGATAAGGGGTGAGTTAGGTACCTAGAACACAGATGCAGGAGACCCACTGTGAAAATACTGATATCTTTGAGAAATCTTAAGGATGTTGAATAGCTAGTGCATATTAAAGGCCCATAAATAAGAGTCTTAAGGATTAATACTTCTTATTAGGAATGCTATCCACCCACACTTGATTTTTCCATCTTTCAAAAGATTATTGGGGGATGAGCTGAAAAAGATGTTTATTGAGGGATGAGCTGGAAAAGATGTAATGTGGGAAGGAACTTAAGCTATATAAAACTTTAAAAAATTGATTCCTTTGAAGGAAGCTACAGACAGAATTATTTATTCTCATTATTCTTGTCATCACAAGTCTCCTGAAAGTAAGTAGACTGCTATGTTAAGAAATTACTGAAGCAACTCCAAGAAAGCCACATTGGTTGGCAGAAATGTATAAAGAAAAGATGTTCCAATACCAGTGGCCTTACAAGTCAGAGATATTTAGGTTCAAATAATATGAGTTGTGACCACTGATATTATTAATAGGGAAAGGGGTGTACTTCAATTACCTTATCTTTAAAAAACCTTATAGTTATTGTGAGAAAAAACAATGAAATTGTCAGTATAAACAAGTAGAAAACCAGCTAGCAAAGAATAAATCCTCCACAACAGTATCTCTTTTATTTGGCAGATGTAAAAGAAATACTGCTGGAAAGAGTATTCATGTTCATATAAAGTTATAGGATGATGCCACAGCAGAAGGTTATTTAACAGCAATATCTGAGACCCAATATATTTTGGATTAATGATATTTTCCAGAGCTTAAGTACCTATCTTAATGACTAAAAAGCATACCAGTAATAACTGAAAATAAGATATTTTAGCACATAAAGTATGATACATACTACGAAACATAAAAAATGGTAAGAAATTAATGTTTAAAATAATAGATATGTGACATATCTTTACATAATATAGACTTATGCCAATAAATTGAATAATATATTAATCATCATTGTGAAGCTAAAAAATTTGCTGGGGGATAAACTTTTTTCCCTACTGCTGCCACTTCATTTAATTCCAACATTTTTATGGTTACATTTTATTTTTCCCCTATTATATTGATTAAAGCATTAGAAATGAAACCCATACACAAACACACAGATTATATTTGCACAAATGTAATTTAATGTTTCAAAATGGTTATTATCTACCAAAACATTTTAAGAACTTAAATGGTCACAAATCCTGATTTTACTAGTGAGCACATAGTGAGATCACTATCGATGCAAAATAGCAAAACTTAAATTTTAAGGGCATGATTTTTAAAATAAAATTTTCCCCTTAAAAAGAAGCACACACCCCATAAACACAGACATCACAGAGGGAAAGAGGGGTGGGGGCAGTTAGTGAAGGGTAAAGGGGGGATAAATGGTGACAGAAGGAGACTTGACTTTGGTTGATAAACACACAATATAATATACAGAGGATATACTAGTATTATGGAATTATA
This sequence comes from Lasiurus cinereus, assembly GCA_011751065.1. NCBI lineage: Eukaryota > Metazoa > Chordata > Mammalia > Chiroptera > Vespertilionidae > Lasiurus > Lasiurus cinereus. The sequence goes on from JAAGEH010000013.1 coordinate 7,433,861, forward strand.
CACCTGAAACCCAAATAATTTTATTCACCATTGTCATCAGAATAAATTCAATAAGAAGTAATTAAAATAAAATAATTTTCTTTTGATGCTTCCCTTGTTTAAATTTACAGATTTAACAAATTTACATTCCTCTTTAACAGAAGTCTTTTTCACTTGCTCTTTCTTTAGCAATTTGATCCAATATCCTGAAATGTGGACCATATTAACTCCAATTTCTATCCAGACAGCTTTCATCTATATATATAAAAGCTTAAGCAACCAGTGACCAGCCAACCAGCCAGTAGCTATGATGTGCACTGACCACCAGAAGGAAGATGCTCAATGCTGGAGCTGCCAAGTTGTGGTGACTTGGCAGCTGCAGTTCTTGGATAATGCACCCGGAGCCAGAGAGGAGGGAGCCCCATTCTGGGGTGTGTCACCTGAGAATAGCCCTCTCGCAATTCTGGACCCCTTAGGGGATGTTGGAGAGCCAGTCCAATCCCCACAGGCCAGGCAAGGGACCTCTCCAGTGCATGAATCCATGCACCAGGCCTCTAGTCAACTATATAAAACAAAGTCCCAAATCATATCAGGCATACCTGAGGTAGAATTTCAAGGAGCTGGTGATTGTCTTAATGTCCCAGTCACTATTATGAAAATCAACATCTCCTGGGCATTTGGGATCTAATTGAGAAAAGAAAATGAGAAAAAAAAGTTAATTTTCCAAAGATCTTATGTTTTACCCCTTTAAAAGGAAAATAAAGTGCCTTAATTAAAAGACAGTTACTCTGAGAAATTGCTAGAGGCTTATGCTGCCATTAAAAAGAAGGAATTCTTACCATTTGCAGCAACCTGGTTGGAACTGGAGAGCCTTATGCTTAGTGAAATAAGCCAGTCAATGAAGGAGAAGCATCACATGATCGCACTCATTGGAGGATAATAAAGAACATTACAAACTGATGAACAAAAGGATAGATACAGAGACAGTAAAGCTTCAAACAGACTGTGAAATTACAGCAAGATGATTAAAGTTAGGTGAGGTAAATAAGAGATCAATCAAAGGACTTGTATCTATGCATATAATCATAACCAATGAACATAGACACTGGGGGGTTG
>JAAGEH010000013.1:7435055-7528933 GCA_011751065.1 Lasiurus cinereus
TAAAAAAAAAAAAAAAAAAAAAAATTAAAAAAACCAAATCAAAAAAAAAAAAAAAAAAAAAAAAAAAAGGAATTGCTAGAGGCTTGATGTGGATGAATTTGAGAGTGAAAAATTCTAGAGGGACTAAGTCCTAGGTGGGAACTCCACACTTTTGTGAGTTTTAGTTCCAGGAGCCCTGTCAGGTTCTCACAATGATGATCTGAGAAAAATCCCTCATACTTCTGTGCTTTTGAGAGGAGGAGAGAAAAAGGAGCCTTTTAAAATTTATGCAAAGAGCATTTCATTTTTCTTCACAAGAAACTCTCAAGAGAAACTATTTTACCAGATTCTCATGTACTGGGGTTTTACCAGGGCTTAACTGACCTAAGAAAAGAGAAATTCCCAACTACAGACAAGCTTGCCTTCCTATCTTTTCTAAGTGGTAAAACCAAAATAAAACTGAGGAGCACTTGTGATGGTCACAAGTCAGGAGCTTAGGATCACTAAAGACTAAGTTGTAATTACAGGAAAGTAGAATGGTACCCTTTTTTGACACCTTGCCACCACATCAACAGGCCTTCTGGATAATAACATGAAAATATGACTAAAATAACTATGCTTCTCAGATAATATTTAAGAAGACTTTAGGGAAAACCAAAGACAACAGGGGAAATAAAAACAAGGATACCAGAGATAAGTTTGGCCTCTGATTTATAAATACAGTAAGCAATTAACACAGGCTAAACCCTAACAAGATAAAAAAAATCACATTAAAGGTTTGTTTACCGCATTTCTGTTTATCACAGTTCCCTTTACTGATTACATCATGTCTGGCTTGAAACAAAAAATTGCAAAATACTAAAAAACAGATACTTTTCAAGAGATACTAAAAAACAAAGAAACAAAAAAACACAATTTGAAGAAACACAGCCAACCAAACAACAAGACTCAGATATGGCAGAGATGTTGACATTATCAGACTGGAAATTTCTATGATTAATAAGTTATGGTCTATAAATGATTATGTGGGCAACATAAAAGAGGAGATGGATAATGTAAGCAGAGAAATAGAAGCTATAAGAATCAAAAAGAAATTCTAAGATCAAAAACACAATAACAGAAATGAATGATTCTCTTGCTGTGCTCATCAATGGATGTGGGGAAGTATGCGACTTGGTTGGAAAATCTGTAAGGAGGATTCTCTGAATGGTCAAAGGCCTCTGGGGTACCTTGCTGAAGGTGGCAGTCCCTGCCTTGACTTTTCCAAACAAGTCTGAGCCCCTGGGTGTTTTACTAGAATCTTTATGTTTAGAATTCATAACATCCCTGTTTGAAAGACACTACAAATCTCAAGAATGCTTACCCTGCTGATTGTATCTAGATGTTAATTTTAGTTCAAGCAGTTATTACAATAAAAGTATAAGGAGGAAGGTGAACAGGGCTGTTTGCTCCTAAAGCCAAACAGCCCCTAGCTTTCTCTTTCACAGAAACATGTATCAGAGTAATCTATTCATCTGTGGCTCAGAGTCTCCCAGTCAGCCCTGGCAAAGTGGTGCCCTGTGTGAGGAGCCAGGAATGCAACGTAATGTAGCGGAACCCTCGAAAACAAAAAGTAAGTATTTGGAGCCCACTTGTGATTTCCAAATTCAAGGGAGTTGTTTCTCAGCTAAGGAATTCACTATCTCTGTTATGCTTCTTAAAAATGTGACTATGTTTTCCATTAGAAAAATAAGCCTATTTCCGAAAGTAAGAAAAAAAGTTTTTTTCCTGTATTTGCCTAGGAAGCAAAGGACATAAATATATTATTAAAATAATTATCTTATGTTAATAAGGAAGTTGATTACTTTAAATGAATAGATTACTTAATACTGTTTAACAATAATAGTAATAACAACATATCTCTCTATATAAAAGCCTAATATGTAAAGTATCTCGTTAGGAGTTTAGGAGACCAGGAGTTCTATTGCTCACTATGATGTGTGCTGACCACCAGGGTGTGGCACATAATGAAGGAAGGCCCCAGCTGGCAGCCAGAAGGCCCCGGCCAGCAGCTGGAAGGCCCTGATCGGCCCTTATAGCCAGCCAGGCCTATCCGTGCATGAATTTCATGCACTAGGCCTCTTGTAATAATATATTTGACTATCTCCCCAGTGTTTTAAATTTTAAGATTTGCTTTTTCTCCTTATGAAGAAAAATTTTATACTTAAGGTATATAGGAAGCTCTGTCAAATAAGGAAATATTAATTATTTTCTATTAATATAAGCATATTAAGTAGATTCTAATATGCTTTCATTTATAACTAATTGTTATAAGTTATAATATTGTGGAATATTGTGTTATACAGAAAGAAGAAGATTCCATGTCATTTGCATTATTATCAAATCAATAACCATGTCATTTTAAATTTCTTCTCATTTGGAGACAGTCATTATTTTGTTATGATACATTTTAAAAAATGTTACATCTTCTCAGGGATCCATAGTAAGGACTCTGAATTATTTTAAGCTACATATCTCTGAGAATAAAATTTCAGATCATCCCCTTGAATTGGATAAAAATTATTAGAACTCTATAGAGTATCTAGATTTATAGAAATTCTGTCAAGAAAAATCAGGAGAAAAAAATTTAATTATAGGACTAAATGAACTAAAAATAATTATAGTTTTAGTAATTATTGTTCTCATGGCAATGTGCTTGTTGCATGAATCCAATAAGAATCTGATTTCTTCATAACAGGACATACATCAGTTTCTAATTATAGTTTTATTAATGAAAACTTTACTGGAATGTCAGGACTGAAAGAGAGAAATGCCAGGACTCTGAATGTTACCAGAAAGTTCAAAGGAATGGAAATTAACTTTGAAGCTGATAAGCCCCATGGATAAATAGCCTGATACCATTCCTGGTCACGCGGTTCATAGCAGTCTTTCCAGGTAAGGAACAAATGCTGCTTCACTGAGAGATGGCATGAAAGAAACCTCAAGACCCTTAGTAGGGACCTAATCTTGAGGAATGCACCCCAGTTCTGTAGGTATTGCAGGCAAAGCTTGATGGAAACTGTGTGGCTTGGCTTTTTGGCCCTTGAAGTAAATTTTCTCATTAAATTCCAGCAAAGCATATATTTTTTTAAATAGCATATATAATTAACTGTTATTCTTGTTGTGTTTAGGCAAATAATCAGGTCAAATTATAACTAGACTTAATGCAATAAGTAAATTAGTCTTTAATAAAAATGAAGGTGATTTTAGAAAGAAAAATAATTTCAATAGGAAATTATTAGAAACTCTTCTAACTTTTGCCCAATTATAGTAAACTTTAAAACAGTTTGTCTCCACCAGATTACAAGCCCTACTTACACCTCTACGCACCATTGCCACCTCCTTCTGTGCCCAGGCTTCATCACCCTTTGACAGAGAGCAAGGATTTCTTGGCTCTAAGAGAAACCTTCAACCTGCTCAGCATGAAGAAGTTACAGAAGAATTCCAGCATCCCCTTTCCCCAAAATAATTCAGACCCAAGATCCTTGAGGATGGTATAATAGGCAGTTAGACATGAGCAAAGCAAGGACAATAGACGAACTAGAAGATAGACCCTAAGACATACTTCTCACTACTCCAACTACTCTGAAACTAGGAATAAAGGAACCTGTGTAAAACTAACCTTTAATCATAATTAGAAGGAATTTATAGTTTTCGAGTAATAGAAGGTATAGATATAAAGGAAAAAGAAAGTGAAGTAAACAAACTGAAATGATATGTATAAGTTATAGAAGGTATGTGTAAGTTACAAAAGCTATATATGTTACAGAAGATATATATATAAATTGTAAAAGGTACGTATAAATTAAAGAGTCCGTACAAGTAAAGAAGAACAAGAGTTGAGGAAATAAAAATTGTAAGAAGGAATATAAAGAAATATAACAGGAAGAAAGAAAATTAGAGTAGGAATACTTAAGAATAATTGTAAAAGTCATAAGAATGTTTATAAAAGTCATAGAAGGTTTATAAAGAGAAATCTCAAAAGGAATTTTAAGTATACTGAATAATAAATCCAATAGAGTACCTGAATTAATCTGAAAAGTAATCATATTAATTTAAATCTTAAAACACATATGCTTATATGTGAATAGAGTACTGTTTTTCCCCACTTTTTAATTAATGTATTACATGTGTACATATCTTCCCATTGCCCCCCCCACCCCACTCCTATACATGCCCTCACCCCCCAGTGTCTTGCAACCATTGGTTATGCTTATATGCATGCGTACAGATTCTTTGGTTGATTCATTATCTACCCCAACTTTCTCTAACCTTCCCGCTATAATTTAACAGTCTGTTTGATGCTTTACTTCCTCTGTATCTTTTGTTCATCAGTTTATAATGTTCTTTATTGTTATCCATAACTGAGATCATGTGGTATTTTCTTTCATTGACTGGCTTATTTCACTTAGCATAATGCTCTCGAGTTCCATCCAGGTTGCTGCAAATGGTAAGAATTCCTTCTTTTTATGGCAGCATAGTATTCCACTGCGTAGATATACCATAGTTTTCTGATCCAGTCATCTGCTGACAGGCACCTAGGGGTTTCCAAGTCTTAGCTATTGTAAATTGTGCTGCTATGAACATAGGGCTGCATAAATCCTTTCTGATTGGTGTTTCTAGTTTCTTAGGATATATTGCTGGGAGTGGGATTACTGGGTCAAATGGGAGTTCCATTTTTAGGTTTTTGAGGAAACACCATACTGTTCTCCACAGTGGCTGCACTAGTCTGCATTCCCACCAGCAGTGCACAAGGGTTCCTTTTTCTCTGCATCCTCATCAACACTTGATGGTTGTTGATTTGTTGATGATAGCCATTCTGACATGTGTGAGATGGTATATCATTGTTGTTTTGATTTGCATCTCTTGAATAATTAGTGACTTTGAGCATGTTTTCATGTGTCTTTTGGCTTTCCTTCTGTCTTCTTTCGAAAATATTCTGTTTAGGTCCATTGCCCATTTTTTATTGGATCACTTATTTTCCTTTTATTAAGCTGTGTAAGTTGGCTGTAGATGTTGGAGATTAAATCTTTATCAGTGATAACATTTGCAAATATGTTCTCCCATACCATATGGCTTTCTTGTTGTTTTGTTGATGGTTTCTTTTGCTGTGCAAAAGCTTTTTATTTTGATGTAGTCCCATTTGTTTTTTTCTCTTTAGCTTCCATTGCCCTAGGAGCAGTATCAGTGAAGAAGTTCCTTTAGCAAATGTCTGAGATTCCTCTAGTATTTCCCATCATATGTTTAAGTCCTGTATCCATTTTGAGTTTATTTTTGTGTATGGTGTAAGTTGGTGGTCGCGTTTCATTTTTTTGCATATATCTGTCCAATTTTCCCAACACCATTTATTGAAGAGACTATCTTGACTCCATTGTATGTTCATACATCCTTTGTTAAATATTAATTGAACATAGTGGTTTGGGTAGATATCTGGATTCTCTATTCTATTCCACGGGTCTATTGTGCCATTACCAGGCTGTTTTGAGAACAGTGGCTTTGTAATACAGCTTGAAATCTGGTAATGAGATCCCACCCACTTTATTCTTCTTTCTCAGTTTTTTTGTTAAGTTTCTTTTTCAAGGCCTGTGTGAAGTAATTAGGGAGGTGACTCAGCAGTGAATCCAGCAAGCAGAACTGATAAGCATGGTAAGACCGACCCACTAGGAGTGAAAACATCATCTCATTGCCTGACAATAGCTAATGTCTACAGACCCCAGCCTGCATGTAGCTACATTCCTCACCCTACCCCCTTCCTCTTTATAATCCTGTTTCCTAAATCTTGCTAGAAGGCAAGATTTAATACTTTGAAGTACCCTGTCTTCTTGATTATAATAACTAGTACTGTCATTATAATTTTCTTTTTTTTTCTTATAGTCTACAAAATTGGAAGTCGAGCAGTAAACACACTTCATGGACCAAGACATTCCAAAGCAGAAAGTTTGCCTCCTCCTCCTGTCTTCTGCAGCCAGCAAAAGAAAAAGAGGGGAGATGTGGGAAAGCATGGGACTTGGTTGGAAAGTCTATAAGGAGGATTGTCTGAAAGGTAAGAGTCATCTAAGGGAACTTGCTGAAGGTGGCAGACCCTGCTTTGACTTTCCTAAACAAGTCTGAGCCCCCAGGGGTTTTACTGGAATCTTTATGTTTAGACTTCAAAATGTCCTTATTTGAAAGTCACTAAAAATGCAGGTGTTTTCTCAAGAATGCACACCCTACTAATTATATATAGAGGTTAATTTTAGTCCAAGCTGCTGTTACAATAAAAGTCTATGGAGGCAGGCGAAAATGGTTGTTTGCTCCTAAAGTCAAACAGCCCCTTAGCCTTCTCTTTCACAGAACAGGGTGTCAGAGTAATCTATTCATACATTGCTCAGGGTCTGTCGGTCAGCCCTTGCAAATGGACTAGACAAAAATGAGAAAATAATCAATGAACTTGAAGAAATGTCAATAGAAACCTAAAAAACTAAAATGCCAAAAATAAATAAATAAATAAATAATGAATAAGGAGGAATCAAGATGGCAGCATAGGTCAACACCTGTATGTGCAGACTCCTACAACCACATCAAATTACAACTAAAATACAGAACAACCATCTTTCAGAACTGCCTGAAAGCTAGCTGAATGGAAGTCTTATAACTAGAAAAGTAAAAAAGAAAGCACATTGAGATTGGTAGGAAGTGCAGATGTGTGCAACAGGCTGTCCAACACTCATGTGTGCCCTTTTTTAAGCAGGAGAGAGATCATCTCTGTGGAGGCTACCTTTGAGGAGCAAGGGGTCCCAGGCCCACAACATATCCCCAGCCCATGTTTCTAGAGCTATAAAAACAAGCAGGGATTGTGGCTAAGTAACACAGAGGCTGCTGGATACCCAGTTGTTCCTTTTAAAGGGCCTGCATAAAAATTTACTTGGTTTCTTTCACTCTGAGCTCCAGTGTTGGGTAGCTTTAGGGGACCCAAACACATATGGGGAGGAACTGGTCTGTCTGGCCTCTGGGAAGGAACTCAGGGGTAACTTTCTCCCAGACAAGGGTAGGCACAGGGGTCCTTCTTCCTGTGCTAGGACTTCCATTGTCTCAGAGCTGACTGGCATCCATATATGAATTTTATAAGCCTAGTTCACACTGTTTGCTCTGCCAGTGTGATTCTCTGAGACCCCACTCCATCCATTTTGCAGCCTCACCCAAGCTATTTGCAGCATCTTTTCCATATGAATGATCTGTCCTGGCTTAGGCTTCAGACATTGCTAAAATGTCTCAAACAAGCTGCAGCTGGTGATAGCATGTCCCAAGCCTATCAATAAAAGGCTCTAGCACCAGCCTATCTTAGTTCAGAGCTAGGCCTCATGTGGACACTTCCTAGCCTAATACAAAGCACAGACACCTGCAGCTCTCTCTGTAGCTTTTGCTAGGTGGTCCTAGGCAGTGGCTTACTTTGCACCTCTCTAATGCCCCTAGAGCCAGTGCACTCATAGGACAGCTTCAGAACATACCAGATTAAAACTCTACACATCCACAATCAATGCACTCAAGAGGCAGATTCAGTGAGCAACAAAGACCCACTGGTTTTTGTTATACCTGCCCCATGGAGGTATATCCTGCACAGCAACTCTAACACTGTAGTCATAGATGGTCCTGACAGCCAATTGGCCTGGAGGTCAACTCCTCCCAATAATGCCAACAGCAATCAAGGCTCAACTACAAGACTGTTCACACAGCCCACACAGGGGCATACCTAGAGTGCCCAGCTCAACTGACTGGGGAAGCTGAGCCATGGGACCCTACAGGACACCTACTACACAAGACAACTCTACCAATTTTAGGAGACATAGCAGCTCTACCTAATACATAGAAACAAACATAGGGAAGCAGCCAAAATGCAGAACCAAAGAAAGTTGTCACAAATTAGTGAAATGGAAGCAAGCAAACTACTCTTACTCAAGGATCTTCATGAGAATTTCAAGGATCTCAATAAAAATGTTACAGATTAAAAAAGGGCCAATAAATTAACTATTCACTAACTGAAATAGAGAATAATTTACAGGAATTCAATAGTAGAGTGGAAGGTTCTGAGAATCAAATCAACGATTTGGAATCAGAGGAAACAAAAATCACCTAATCAGAAGAGAAAAAAGAAAGGAATCCAAAAATATGAAGGTGTAAGGACCATGTAGGACAACTTCAAGCATTTGCAATTTGGGCTGCTGTTAGGAGAATAAAGAAAGCAATATATTGAAAACCTATTTGAAGAAATAATAATAGAAAACTTCCCCTACCTGGTGAAATAAATAAACTTACAAGTCCAGGATTCACAGAGATTACCAAACAAGAGGAACCCAAAGAGGCCTACACCAAGACACATCATAATTTACATAACAAGGGTTAAAGATAAAAAGAGAATCTTAAAGCAGCAAGAGGAAAACAGTTATCTACCTACAAAGGAATGCCCATACAACTGTGAGCTGATTTCCCAACAGAAACTTTGCAGACCAGAATGAAGTGACAAGAAATATTAAAAGTAATGAATAGCAAGAACCTACAACCAAGATTATTCTAGCCAGAAAAGCTATCATTTAGAATTTAAAGTCAGATAAAAGGCTTTGCAGAAACTAATAAAGCTCATCACCACCAAACCAGTGTTACATGAAATGTTGGAGGTTATTCTTTAAGAAGAGGAAGAAGAAGAAAAGAAAAAAAAAGAACAATAAAAGAGCAATAAATGCATATCTACCAATCACTGAATCTAAAAATTAGGACAAATGACCAAGGAATCTAATGAACAAAATAAACTGGTGACTAAAATAGACTCAGAGTAATGGAAACATAGAATTAACTGATCAATTTCAGAGGGAAGGGGTGGGAGGTGGATGGGATGAGATTAACCAAAGATTTTTACCTATGGACCTAGACAATAGGATGATGAAGGCCTGGGGTGGGGCAAGGCAGTAACCAGGTAAAGGTGGGTAATGGGTGGAAAAAAGGGGACATCTTTAATACTCTCAACTATAAATATTTTTAATAAAGAAAGAAAAATAAATAAAAATACGAACAGAATATCAAAGAACCCTGGGACAATAACAAAAGGTATAGAATACATGTAATAGGAATGCCAGAAGGAGAAGAAATAGAAAAGTGAATAGCAGAAACATCTGAAGGACTAATAAGTGAGAATTTTCCAAAACTAATAATAAACAACAAACCATAGATCCAGGAAGCTCAGAAAACACCAAGCAGAATACATACCAAAACATCTACTCCTAGGCATATCATATTTAAATTAAATATAAAAAAAAAGGAAAAAATCTTGACAGAAGCAGAAGAAAAACACACCTTACCAAAGGAGGGACAAGAATAAGAATTATATCATACTTCTCTTTGGAAACCATATAAGCAAGAAGAGAGTCAAATAAAATATGTAAAGTGTTAAAAGAAAAGCAGATCAGCCTAAATACTATACCCAGTAAAAATATCTTTAAAAGTAAAGGACAAATACTTTCTCATTTAAACAAACACTGAGGAAATTTGTTACCTGTAGACGTGTCTTGCAAAAGACATTAAAAAAAGTTCGTCATAGAGGATGCTATAGGTCAATAATTCAAATCTACATGAATAAAAGCGTATGAGGAGAGGAATAAATAATGGTAAATAAAAACTTTTTAGTTATCTATTCTTAATTCATCTAAAAGGTAAAAGTTCAAAATAATAGTAATAATGCATTCAGTGATTATAGCTTACAGATAAGGGAAATGAACGACAATGTTATAAGGGATTAAAGATAAGAACTAAAAGTATTCTGTTATAGGGTACTAATGTGACTTGTATAGTGGTATAATATTACTGAAAAGAGGACTTGGAAAGAGAACCAAGATGGCGGCATAGGTAAACACATATACTTGTTGCCTCACAACTACATCAAAACCACAATTAAATGGTAGAACAACTACCACCCAGAACCACAGGAAAGCTGGCTGAGTGGAAGTTTCACAACTAGAGAGGTGAAGAAAGTGCACTGAGACTGGTAAGAGGTGCCGAGGTATGGAAAGTGCTGGCACCTGGATTTGCTGTTCTTTAAATCAGGAGGGAGATACAAGCTCCCCCTGGCTTGGAACTCCAGTTCCGAGTGAGACTCTGGGGAACCTAGGCACATACAGGGAGAAACTGGACTCTGTGGCATCTGGACAGGAACATGAGGGAGGCTTTCTCTTAGAGGGACTCAAAACAATCATTGTTCCTGCATGGGGGCGTGGAACATGGAAAACCAGGGACTTTTCTGGTTTAGGGCTTACTGGCAGCCATTGCTGTTTGCTTGCCCTGTTAATACCCAGAGACCCCACCTCACCAAATTTACAACCTCACCCAAGCAGTGTGCATCAGCTTTTGCATATGAATAGCCTATCGTTGGGCCTAAAACCTGTCAAACTGCAGCTGGGTCAGAGAACCTCAGAGCTTCCAAAAGAAGGTCAAAGGCCCTTCCAAACCCCATACAAAGAGGAGGAAACTGCAGATATCTCTGTAGCTCCTGCTGGGTGGCCTCAGATAGTGGCTGACCTTGCACCTCCTTGCAGATCCACGAGCCAGTGTACCCAGAAGTGAGAGTGACACCATACCGGATTACAACTCTTCACATCCATAAGAGACACACTCAAGGGGCAGACTCAGTAAGCAGCAAAGCCCCATAGAAGCAAGTCCTGCACCGTAAGGGTGTCTCCTGTGCAAAAGATTTTCCAGTGTAGACACAGCAGGTCATCACAGCCTATTGGCCTGGAGGTCAATTCCTCCTAGTGATACCAAGAGTTATTGAGGGTTAGCTACAATAAGACGGTGCAAACAGCCGACAAAGGGGTCCACCAAGATTATCCACCTCAGGTGACTGGGGAGGCTGAGCCACTGCATCCTATAGGACACCAAGCACACAAGGCCACTCTTTCAACTCAAGGAGACTTAACACCTTTCCAGTACATACCGTTTCCCCGAAAATAAGAGAGTGTCTTATATTAACTTTTGGTCCCAAAGATGCGCTAGATCTTATTTTCAGGGGATGTCTTATTTTTCCATGAAGAAAAATACGGCACACATATATTGTTGAACAAAAAAAACAAAAACAAAAAAAAGGAAATTTATTGCCTGTATATGGTACGGTAGTAGTTATCATCACAAACCAGCTCACTGATTGGCCGTAGCACAGCCGGAACTGTTCAGGCAGTGTGAGCTCTCTTTAAATCAGGAGTCAGACGCCTTATGGTAGCTTCAGGGGCCTTATATTCCAGGACGGCCATATGTTTGGGGGAGGCCTTATTATCAGGAAGGTTTTATTTTCGGGGGGATGCCTCATATTACAGCAAGAGGCAAAACTGGAAGTAGGTCTTATTTTGGGGGGATGTCTTACTTTCAGGGAAAGAGGGTAGAAACAAACACAGGGAAGCAGCCAACGGCAGAGACAAAGAAAGAAGTCACAAATGAAAAAAATGGATGTAAGCAAAACACTGGATATAGAGTTCAAAACCACAGTTATAAGGTTACTCCAGAATCTTTAGAAATCTCCAAGAAATTTAGTGAGACCTTAAAGGATATAAAAAAATGACCAATCAGAAATTAAGCATACACTGACTGAAATAAAGAATAATATACAGAGATCCAATAACAGACTAGATGATCCCAAGAATAAAGTCAAAGATTTGAAATACAAGGAAGCAAAAAACACCCAACAAGAAAAGAAAAAAGAAAAAAGAATCCAAAAAATATGAAGATAGTGTAAGGATCCTCTGGGACAACTTCAACATACCAACATCAGAATTATGGGGGTGCCAGAAGAAGAGAGAGAGCAAGATATTGGAAACATATTTGAAGAAATAATGACAGAAAACTTCCCCTACCTAGTAAAAGAAATGGACTTACAAGTCCATGAAGTGTAGAGAACCCCAAACAAAAGGAATCCAAAGAAGACCACAAACAAAACACATCATAATTTAAATGCCAAGGGCAAAAGACAAAGAGGAATCTTAAAAGCAGCAAAATAAAAACTGTTATTTACCTACAATGGAATACCCATATGACTGTCAGCTGATTTCTCAACAGATACTATGCTGGGCAGAAGGGAGTGGCAATAAATATTCAAAGTGATGAATAGCAAGAACCTTCAATCAAGATTACTCTAACCAGCAAAGTTATCATTTAGAATTTAAGGTCAGATAAAGAGCTTCAAAGACAAGAAAAAGCTAAAGGAGTCCATCAACACCAAACCAGTATTATATGAAATGCTGAAAGGTATTCTTTAAGATGAGGAAGAAGAAGATAAACATAAAAATTATGAACAACAAAGTGACAACAAATACAAACCTATCAACAAGTGAATCTAAAAGTGAAGTGAATGAAAAATTTGATGAACAGAATAAACTGACGAATATAACAGAATAAGGGGCAAAGAAAGGGAATGGATTGACTATCCTGGGGGTGGGGGGAAGCGGGTGTGGGTGGTGTGGGAAGAGATTGGACAAAACCTTACACTTATGGACGAGGACAGTGGGGGGGGTAAGGATATGGGATGAGGTAGGAACCAGGTGGAGGGGAGCTAAGGGGTAAAAAAAAAGGAACAACTGTAATAATCTGAACAATAAAGATTTATTGAAAAATCGAACTAATAAATGAATTCGGCAATGTAGATTAATGACAAGAAATCTATGGACTTTTTATATACCAATAAAGAACTCACAGAAAGAGTAAGGAAAAAACAAAACAAAACAACAATCCCATTTACCATTGCACCAAAAAAATTAAGATACCTAGGAATAAACTTAATTAAGGAGGTAAAAGACCTGTACTCGGAAAACTACAGGACATTGAAAAAAGAGATAGAGGAAGACATAAACAGATGGGAGATCATACCATATTCATGGATTGGGAGAATCAACATCATTAAAATGGCCATACTACCCAGAGCAATCTACAGACTCAATGCACTCCCCATTAAAATACTGATGGCATATTTCACAGACTTAGAAAGAATTTTCCAAAAATTCATCTGGAATAAAAAGATCCCAAATAGCCACAGAAATCTGGAGAAAGAAGAACAAAGTAGGTGGGATTTCGATATCAGATTTCAAGATGTATTACAAAGCCACTGTTCTCAAATCAGCCTGGTACTGGCATAAGAATAGACATACAGACCAATGTAATAGAGTAGAGAATCCAGTTATCAAACAAAAGCAATATGTTCAATTAATATTTGACAAAGGAGGCATGAACATACAATGGAGTCAAGACAGTCCCTTCAATGAATGGTTTTGGGAAAATTGGGCAGATACATACAAAAAAAAATGAAACTAGTTCAACTTACACCATACATAAAAATTAACTCAAAATGGATACAGGACTTAAACATAAAAATACTGGAGAAATCCACAGACAGCAGAATCTCAGACATATTCTAAAGCAATTTCTTCACAGATATCACTCCTAGAGCAATGGAAACTAAAGAGAAAATAAGCAAATGGGACTACATCAAAATAAAAAGCATTTGCATAGCAAAAGAAACCATCAAATAAACAACAAGAAAGGGCACTATATGGGAGAACATATTTGCCTATGTTATCACTAATAAAGGTTTAATCTCCAGCATTTACATGGAACTCATACAACTTAATAAAAGGAAGATAAATGATCCAATAAAAAAGTGGGCAATGGACCTAAATAGAAACTTTTCGAAAGAAGAAAGAAGGAAGGCCAAGAGACATATGAAAACATGCTCGAAGTCACTAATTATCCAAGAGATGCCAATCATAATGACAATGAGGTATCATCTCACACCTGTCAGAATAGCAATCATCAACAAATCAACAAACGATAAGTGCTTTTGAGGATGTGGAGAAAAAGGAACCCTCGTGCACTGCTGGTGGGAATGCAGACTGGTGCAGCCACTGTGGAGAACAGCATGGAGTTTCCTCAAAAAACAAAAATGGAACTCCAATTTGACCCAGTCATCCCACCTCTAGGAATATATTCCAAGAAACTAGAAACACCAATCAGATAGGATTTATGTATCCCTATGTTCATTGCAGCACAATTCACCACAGTTAATATTTGGAAAAAGCCTAAATTCTCATCAGCAGATTAGTGGATGAGAAAATGATGGTACATCTATACAATGGAATACTACCCTGCTATAAAAAGGAAGGAATTCTTACCATTTGTAGCAGCATGGTTGGATCTGGAGAACATCATGTTAAGTGAAATAAGCTTGTCAATGAAAGAAAAATACCACATGATCTCACTCATTTATGGAAAATAAAGAACATTATAACCTGATGACTAAAAACATAGATACAGAGGCAGTAAACCATTGAACAGACTGTCAAATTACAGTGGGAAGGCTGGGGAGTGTTGAGGAGGGGGGCAAGAGACCAACCAAAGGACTTGTATGCATGCATATAAGCACAACCAATGGACACAAACACTGTGCGGGAGTGGGAGAGGGAGGATGAAGCATATGACAGGAGGTAAGGGAGGCTGGGGGAAGGTCAGTGGGGAAAAAAGGAGATATATGTACTACTATATGGAATACTTTAAACAATAAGGAAAAAGAGGACTTGGATAAGTTGTAAATATATGTTGCAAATGCAAAGGCAACCACTAAAAAGAAGTTTCACAAAAAAAAGTATAATAGATATCCTAACAGAAGAAAAAAATGGAATCATACAAAATACTCAATTAAACCCAGGGAAGGCAGGAAAGGCATAGAAGAGAAAAAGGAAATAAAGAAAGAATAAGGATAAAAAGTAATAAATAATAAAATATATGAGCAATTTTAGTCCTAATATATCAATAATCACTTGAATGTCAATGATATAAATAGATTATAGGCAATGACTGTCAGAGTGTATTATTTAAAAAAGACTCAGTCGTATATTGTCTACAAGAAATATAAATATGCATTTAAATATAAAGACACTTATAGATTAAATGTAAATGGAATGGAAAAAGATATGCCATGGGAACATTAATCAAAACAAAGCAGGAATAGCTCTATTTATTTCAAATAAAGCAGACTTAAGATCAAGAAAAGGATAAGTCTTCAAGAAGACAAAGCAATCTTTACCAGATATACAATCAACAACAAAACATCAAAATATGTGAGACAAAAACTAGTACAACTGTGTGGACATGAATTAGCTGTTATTGCTAGAGATTCCAATAGCCTTCTATCAGTAATTGACAGATCCAACAGGCAGAAAATCATAAAGGATATAACAGAACTGAATTGGACCATCAATAACCTGGATGTAATTGACATTGATACACTACGTTATCCAACAGAGCAGTATACATACTCATCTCCAGTCCTTATGAAACACTTTACCAAGATACACCACATTCTTGGCCATAAAACACATCTTAGCAAATTTAAAATACAGAACGATGCAAAATCTGCTCTCAAATTACAATGCAATTAAACCAGAAAGCTATAACAATACAATATCAGGGGGAAAAAAGTACTTGGAGATTACACAATACACTTACTTACAAATAACATGTGATTCAAAAAGAGAAATCTCAAGAGAATTTTAAAATATTTTAAAGCTAAATAAAAATATAATCCTATATAATAAAGAGGTAATATATAAATTGACTATCATTCCAACACAGAAGATGTTCAAAGATGGCTGCCCCCATGTGGACACAAGATGGCTGCCACAAGATGGCTGGCAGGGGAGGGCAGTTGTGGGCGATCAGGCCAGCAAGGGAGGGCAGTTGGGGAGAACAGGCCAGCAGGGGAGGGCAGTTAGGGGTGACCAGGCTGGCAGAGTAGGGCAGTTGGGGGTGACCAGGCCTGCTGGCTCCTAACCGCTCACCTGCCTGCCTGCCTCAGTGTCTCTAATCGTTTCTGGATTATTAGAGGGATGTCTGACTGCCCATTTAGAGATTGGGCCTAAAAGGGCAGTCGGACATCCCTTGAAGGGTCTCAGATTGGAGAAGGTCCAAGTTGGACTGAGGAACACCCTCCCGCCCCTGTGCACGAATTTTGTGCACCAGAGGAGGGCAGTTGGGAGGGACCAGGCCTGCAGGGGAGGGTAGAAGGGGGGATCCAGGTCTGCAGGGGAGAGCAGTTGGGGGGCAACCAGGCCTGCAGGGGAGGGAAGTTGTGGAGGGACCAGACCTAAAGGGGAGGACAGTAGGGTGGGGGGGACCAGGCCTGTAGGGGAGGGCAGTTGTGTGCAGGATAAGGCCTGCAGGGGAAGACAGTAGCGGGGGACCTAGGCGTGCAGGGGAGGGCAGTTGTGGGAGGACCAGGCCTGCAGGAGAGGACAGTTGTGTGTGGGATAAGGCCTGCAGGGGAGGACAGTAGAGGTGGACTCAGGCCTGTAGGGGAAGGCAGTTAGGGGGGAACGAGGCCTGCAGAAGAGGGCAGTTAGGGAGGCAGGCCTGCAGGGGAGGGCAATTGTGGGGGGACAAGACCTGCATGGGAGAGCAGTTGGGGGGGACCAGGCCTATAGGGTAGGGCAGTTGTGGGGGGACCAGGCCTGTAGGGGAGGGCAGTTGTGTGGGGGACCAGGTGAGCATTGGTGGGCAGTTAGGGGTGACCAGGCTGGCAGAGTAGAGCAGTTGGGGGTGACCAGGCTTACAGGGGAGAATAGTTGGGAGGGACCAGGCCTGTAGGGGAGGAGAATTGGGGGAGACCAAGCCAGCAGTGGAGGGCAGTTAGGGACAACCAGGCTGGCAAGGGAGGGCAGTTATGGGTGAGCAAGCCAGCAGGGGAGGGCAGTTAGGGGCAATCAGGCTGGCAGGGGAGCAGTTAGGCATCAATCAAGCTGGCAAGGGCATAGTTAGGGGATGATCAGACTGGTAGGCAGAAATGGTTAGGGACAATCAGGCAGGCAGGCAGGTGAGTGGTTGGGAGCCAGCAGTCCTGTATTATTAGAGGGATGTCCGACTGCCTGTTTAGAGATTGGGCCTAAAAGGGCAGCCGGACATCCCTTAAAGGGTCTCAGATTAGAGAAGGTACAGACTGGACTGAGGGACACCCCCACTTCGTGCACAAATTTTGTGTACCAGGCCTCTGGTAACTTATAAAAATTTGTAGAGTGCAGTAAAAGCAATGCTCAGAGGAAAATATATAGCACTGAATACATATATTAGACAAGTAGAAAGTGGTAAAATTAGTACTTTAAACTTCCACCTTGTGAAACTACAAAAAGAAGAACAAATAAAACCTAAAAAAGGAAGAAGTAAAGAAATAAAAATTATTGTAGATACCCATGAAACTGAAAACAGGAAATCAATAAAGAAAATCAACAAACTTAAAGATGGTTCTTTATAAACATCAAGAAAATTGATTAACCGTCAGTCAGTTTAATTAAGAAAGAAAAAGAGATAAAACAAATGACTAATATCAGAAATAAAAGTGTGACAATCACTAGTGATCCCACGCACACTGATAGGAAAATAAAGGAATATTATGAATAGCTCTATGCCCATAAATTGGAGAACCTTGATAAAATGAACAAATCACTCCAAAGACACATTCTATCAAAATTCACATACAAAAATTAAATAGAAAATCTAAACAGGTTGATATCTATTAAATAAATTGAATTAATAAGTAATTATCTGTCAAAAAAAGAAGAACCAGATCCAGATTTATTCACTAGTAAATCCTACCAATATTTAAGGATGAAATTATACCATTCTCTATAGTATTTTCCATAAAATAGAGGCAAAGAAAATATTTTTAACTCATCCTATGAACCCAGCATTACCCTTATACCAAAACCAAAGACACTATAATAAAGGAAAATTACAGGAGGAATATCTCTTATGAATATAAATATAAAAATACAGAACAAAATATTAGCAAATAGAATAAAACCTTATATAAATAAATCTGACAACCAAATGGGACTTATTATTGTAGTTATGTAAGGCTGATTAAGCTTTCAAAAATCAATTCAAATTATTCATCATATTAATAGGCCAAAAGGCAAAAAAAGGCTTATGATTATATCAATAGATGCATAAAAATATCAATTGACAAATATAATAACAAATTACAATTAAATCTCTCTGCTAACTATGGATAGAGGGAAATTTCTGTAAATAAAAGCAAAACACAACTAATATTATACTTAATCCATATACATAGAAAGGAAGTCTCAATATGTCAGTTCTTTCTAACCTAATGCATATATTCAATGCATTCCAAATCAAACTCTCAGCCAATTATTATGTGAATATCAAAAACTGACCTGACCACTGTACTCAAAACAGCCTGGTACTGGCACAAGAATAGGCATATAGATCAATGGAACAGAACAAAGAACTCAGAATTCAATCCAAGCCACTATGCTTAATTACTATTTGAAAATGGAAGCAAGAACAGAGACAGTCTCTTCAATAAATGGTATTGAGAAGTTTGAACAGATACATGCAAAAAGTGAAACTAGACCACCAACTTACAATAATAAACTCAAAATGGATAAAAGACTGAAATATAAGACATGAAACCATAAAACCGGAGGCAGAAAAACCTCAGATATCTCTTGTAGTAATGTCTTTATGGATACATCTCCTAGGCAAAGGAAACAAAGAAGAAAAGAAACAAATGGGACTAAAACAAAATAAAAAGCTTCTGTACAGCAAAAGAAATCATCAACAAAATAAGAAGAGAGCCCATTGCATGGGAGAACATATTTGCCAATGTTATATCTGACAAGGTTTTAATCTTCAAAATGTATAGGAAACTCATACAATTTAACAAAAGGAAAACGATCCAATTAAAAAATGGGCAAAGGACTAAGTAGAAACTTCTCAAATGTGGACATACAGAAGACCAAGAGGCATATGAAAAAATGTTCAAAGTCATTGATCATCCAAGAGATGAAAATCAAAACAATAATGAGGTATCATCTCACACCAGTCCAAATGACTATCAACAAATGACAAGTGCCAGCAAGGATGTGGAGAAAAGGTAACCCTTGTACACTCCTGGTGGAAATGCAGACTGTTGCCCCAATTATGGAACTGCCATTTGACCCAGTGATCCCACTTCTAGGAATATACCCCACAAAACCTGACATTCCAATCAGAAAGAATGTATGCACCCCTATGTTCATAGCAGCACAATTTACAATAGCTAAGATCTGGAAACAGTCAAGTGCCCATCAGCAAATGAGTAGATTGAAAAAAGTGGTACATTTATACCTTGGAATACTATTCTGCAATAAAAAGGAGAATCTCTTACCCTTTGAGACAACATGGGGAAAATATCATACTAAGTGAAATAAGTCAGTCAGAGAAAGATAAGTAACACATTATCTCAATCCTATTTGGAACCTAATTAACAAAATAAATTAATGAACAAAGTGGATCCAGAGACATGGAAGTATGGAACAGAGTGGGGAACCTTCAAGGAAAGGTGGGGGAGCTTGGGTGGGTGGGAGGTAATTAACAAAAGAATTTGCGTGCATATATGCATAACCTATGGACATAGACAAGAGGTAGGTGAAGGCCTTGGGCAAAGGACAGGGACAGGCTTCAGGGGGTCAACAGGGAAAAACGGGAACATATGTAATACTTTCAACAATAAATATTTTTTAAACTAGAAAGAAAAAAACAAAAAATCCAATATCCATTTAAAAAATTATTGATTTGAGAGAGGGAGAGAGAAATGGAAACATCAATGGTGACAGCAACCTGGGCATGTGCCCTGGACCAGAATAGAACCTGGGACTCTTCAGTCCACAGGCAATGTTCTAATCTACTGAGCCAAACCAGCCAGGGCCAGTACCCATTTAAAACAAAACAAACTCTCAGCAATGTGGGAATAGAGGGATCTTATCTCAAACATAATAAAGGCTATGCATGACAAATCTATAGCCAACATCATATTAAATGGGCAAAAACTAAAAATGTTTGCATTAATATCAGGAACAAGAAAGAGATGTCCACTTTCACCACTCTCATTCAACACTAGAGGCCCGATGCATGAAATGCATGCAAGAGTAGGCCTTCCTTCCCCCAGCTGCCAGCACAGGCTTCCCTCCAGCACTTGGTACCTGCCTTTCCTCCAGCCACTTGCAGGCACTCAGGATCTGGGCTTTGTTCACAGCCCCGGCTTCATCTGGAAGGATGTCTGGTCTAATTAGCATATTACGCTTTTGTTATCAGAGACTAGAAGCCCAGAAATTCATGCATATGTGGGGGAGAGGTTCTTCAGCTCGGCCTCTGAGACCCCTTGAAATTTGGGACCCCTCAGTAGATGTCCTACTGCAGGATTGGGCCTAAACTGGCAGACAGACATCCTTCTCACAATCTTGGACCACTGGCTCCTAACCACTCACCTGCCTGCCTGCCTTATTGCCCCTAACCACCTTGCCTGCCTGCCTGATCTCCCTTAACCACAATGCTGCTTGCCTGTCTTCCTGATTGCCCCTAACAACTTTGTCTGTTTGCCTGTCTGTCTGATAGCCCCTAATCACTCTGCCTGCCTGATTACCCCTAACTACTCACCTGCCTGCCTGATCGCCCCAACAGCCTCTGCCTTTCTGCCTGATAGACCCTAATCACCTCCGCTTGCTGTCCTGATTGCCCCTAACTGTTCCCCTGCCTGCCTGATCACCCTTAACTACCCTCCCCTGTTGGCCTGGTTGCCCCTAACCAACCTCCCCTGCTGGCCTGATTGCCCCTAACCACTTTTGCCTTGGTCTCCACCACCGTGGCTTTGTTCGGAAGGATGTCCGGATGGATGTCCAGAAGATGTCTGGTCTAATTAGCACATTACCCTTTTATTAATATAAATATTAGAAGTCCTAGCCATAATGATCAAACAAGAAGAAAATATAAAAGGCATCCAAATTGGAAAAGAGGAATTAACATTGTCATAATCTATAGATGATATGAGATTGTACAAAGAAAACCCTAAGGACTCTACCACAAACCTACTATATTTAATAAATGAATTCAACAATGTAGCAAGATACAAAATCAATATCCAACAATTCATCGCATTTTTATATAACAATATTGAACTCTCAGAAAGAAAAACTAAAATAAAAAACAACCAATGCCATTTGCCATTGCAAAAATAAATAAATAATATCTATTAGAATGAACTTGATCAAAGAGGTAAGAGAACTTGTAAGTGGAAACTATAGGACACTGATAAAATAAATAGAGAAAGATAAAAACAAATTGAAGAATATTCCATGTTCATAGCATGGAAAAATTAACATCAACAAAATGCCTATATGAGACATAGCAATCTGTGGATTCAACACAATCTCAATTAAAATACCAATGGCATATTTCACAGATCTAGAACAAATACTCCAAAAATGTATATGGAACCAAAAGAGAACCCAGCTGAAACCGGTTTGGATCAGTGGATAGAGTGTCAGCCTGCGGACTGAAGGGTCCCAGGTTCAATTCCGGTTAAGGGCATGTACCTTGGTTGCAGGCACATCCCCAGCAGGGGGCGTGCAGGAGGCGGCTGATCAATGTCTCTCTCTCATTGATGTTTCTAGCTTTCTATCTCTCTCCCTTCCTCTCTGTGAAAGACAATAAAATATTAAAAAAGAGAGAGAGAACCCAAGTAGCCTCAGTAATAATGAGAAAATATAAGAAAGTGGGAAGAATTAAATAGCAGATATAAAATTATAGTACAAATCCATTATAATCATAACAACCTGGTATTGGCACAAAAACAGGTATACAGACCAATGGAACAGAATGGAGAACCCAGAAATCAATCCAAGACAATATGCTCAATTAATATTTTACAAAGGAGGCAAAAACATACAGTGGAGTCAAGACAGTCTCTTCAATAAATGGTGGTAGAAAAATTGGACAGGTACATGTAGAAAAAATAAAAATAGATCACCAACTTACACCATACATAGAATAAACTCAAGTTGGATAAAAGACTTAAATGTAAGTCAGGAAACCATAAAAATCCTAGAGGAAACCATAGGCAGCAAAATGTCAGACATCTCTCTTGTTTCCTTTACCTAGAAGATGTATATTTGCCAATACATCTTCTAGGTAAGGGAAACAAAGAAGAAAATAAAGAAAAAAGAAAATAAACAAAATAAAAAGCTTCTGCACAGCAAAAGAAACCATCAACAAAATAAATTAGCCCACTCTATGAGAGAACATAATACGTCACATAAAGGGTGAATTTCCAAAATATATAGAGAAGTCATTCAACTTAATAAAAGGAAGACAAAGAATCCATTTTTTAAAATGGTCAAAGGACCTAAATAGACACTTTTCCAAAGAAAAAAGATGGCTAAGAGACATATGAAAAAAAATGCTCAAAGTCACTAATCACCTGAGAGATACAAATTGAAATGACAATGATGTATCAACTTATAATGGCCTCAATGGCTACCTTCAAGAAAACAACAAACAACAATTGCTGGTGAAGTTGTAAGAAAAGGGAACCCTAGTACACTGCTGGTGGGAATGCAGACTGATGCAGTCACTATGGAAAATAGTACAGTGTTTCCTCATAAAATTAAAAAGGTAATTGACATTTGACCAAGTGATCCAATTTATAGGAATATATCATAAGAATCCTGAAACACCAATCAGAAAGAATATATGTGCCCCTATGCTCATAGCAGCACAATTTACAATAACTAAAATCTAGAAAGAGCCCAAATGCCTATCAGTAGATGAGTGGAAAGCAATGCTGTGGTACATTTACACAATAGAATACTACCCAGCTGTAAAAAAGAAGGATCTCCTACCCTTTGCCACAGCATGGAAAAACCTGGAGAGTATTATGCTAAATGAAATAAACCAGTCAGAAAAAGATAAGTATAACATGATCTCATTCATATGTGGAATCCAATGAACAAAATGAACTGATGAACAAAATAGTTCAAGAGACAAAGAAGCACAACTGACAAATCTCAGATGAAAGGGAAGAGGTTCAGGAAGTGATTAAGCAAAGAGCCTATATGCATGAATTTGTGCACCAGTGGGGTCCCTCAGTCTGGCCTGTGGGATTGGGCCAAAACTGGCTCTCCAACATCCCCTGACGGGTCCTGAATTGTGAGAGAGTGCAGGCCAGGCTGAGGGATCCGACTGGTACACAGTTGGGGCCGGGAAGGGACATGGGAGGTTGGCAGCCAGGAAGACAGTTCAGAAGTGCTCCATGGCATGTCTGGCTTGTCTAGCTCAGTCCTGGTCACCCAGATGCCAGGAGCAAGCTCAGCTACTAGTAAGAGTCTCTGACTCCTGGTGGTCAGTGCACATCACAGTGACTGGTCAACTGGTTAAATGTCAGCCCCCGGTGGTCAGTGCCCATCATAGCGAGCGGTTGAGCAGTTTTAGCATATCATTAGCATTTTATGCTTTGATTGGTTGAATGGATGACTGGACACTTAGAATATTAGGCTTTTTATTATATAGGATATTTACAACCCATGGGCACAGACAATTGTGTGGTGAAGGCCTGGCAGTCAGATGAGTTTGAGATAGGGAGGGTGAATGAGGAAAATAAGGGGACAATGTAATATGTCAACAATAAAGGTATTTTTAAAAGAGGCCTGTTTGGTTATGCTCAGTGGATAGAGCATCAGCCTAAGGACTGAAGGGTCCCAGTTCAATTCTGGTCAAGGGCAAGTACCTTGGCTACAGGCTTTATCCCTGGTCAGCATCTGTATGGGAGGAAACCAATTGATGTGCTTCTCTCACACAGCTCTCTATCTCTCCCTTCCCTTCCACTCTCATTAAAAAACAAAGGAAACATATCATTGGATGAGGATTGAATAAATAGATAGATAGATAGATAAATAAATAAATAAATAAATAAATAAATAAATAAGTAAGTAAGTAAGTAAGTAAGTAAGTAAAACAGGGCCCTGCTATGTGGCTAAGTGGTTGAGCTTCAACTTATGAACCAGGAGGTCATAGTTCAATTCCCATTCAGGGCATGTACCTGGGTTGCGGGCTCAATCCCAGTAAGGAGCATGCAGGAAACAGCTAGCTGATCAATGACTGTTTCTCATCATTGATGTTGCTATCTTTCTCTTCCTCTCCTTTCCTTTCTGAAATCAGTGAAAATATATTTTAAAAGTAAATAAAGGAGGAAACCTTTAATAAATCACAAAGCATTGGATTGGAATTAATGGTATCAGAATAAATCTACATTCTTAATATATAAATAGATATGAATATATGTACGAATGCATATATGAATGTATGTATAATGTGTTGAATACTGAAAGGATCCATAAGCAATAAAACCCCAGCAGGAGTAAGTACACCTCATGCCCAGATTTTAGTTTCAAAATGTATGCTTTTGTCCAATTACATGAACCAGGGGTCCTTGGAGAAATGGCTGGATCCATGGCTGTGAATGGCAAAGTATAAGAGAAGAATAGAATTTCTTCTTGTTGCAGAAAGTAAAGAAGTGGTCAAAAGATGAAGGAAAATGTCCAAAGAATAGAAAAAAACACCCTGAAGAGCTTCCAAATGGCAAAATATACGATAATATGAACATCTAAATAATAATTGTAATCGATTTAACTTGTTGAATAAAATACAAATCCATGGATCCATTCTGCTATGGATGAAAAAATGGATAATAAGGGAAAGCTACATCTTATAGCATAATGACAACTGATAAATGTAGAAAGACTGCTTGAATTATAAAGTCACCATTTGTCAGAATTAAAATGGTAGCAGTGTAATTGGATGCTGTAAAGACATGCTCCCAGGAACAAACTGGTATTACAACTAAAGTACAGAAAACCTTCCTAAATAATCAACAGAAAACTCACAGGATATAACCCTAACACCCAATGACCGAAAGTGGAGCCCATATAGAGACTGGCAGGAGGGGTGGAGGTGCAAAATGGCTGGCTGGGCACCCAAAGACAGCAACTAAAGTCCTGGAGAGATACCTCAGCTGTGGGGGTTGCCACTGAGAACTCCAGAATATAATCCCCAAGCTGGGCCCTCCAGCAGGGAGCACCAAAACTGAGGAGGGTACCCACATAACATCTAATTTTAAAAAGCAGCAGGGTAATGTCTACCAGGGAGTAACAGCTGAAAATTCAGACACCCCCTTAAAGGGCCAATGCACAACATTCCCTGTGGAGCCATCCACCTTGTGCTCAGGCAGGGGGAGGGTGAAGTGGACTGGAGCTGTGAGAGCAGGAGCCAGGACTCGAGACTCAGGGGATAGAGCTCAGAAGGCAGACACCCCAAGTTTCCTGGGCTGAGTCATTTCCTCATGCAGTAGAGGACATCTTTCCCACATAGACATTTGCCTTCCCTGGGGGAAGACAGTTGACAAACCCTATTGAAAAACACCTTGCCACTTAAGAGATTAAAAATAACAATTAGCTCCAAGCAGTAGCAACTATCCCACCCTGTTGGAAAAAAATCTCACCACACCTGGAGACAATTGCCTGGGAGGCAATGCAAGTCAGGAATCCTACTCCTCTGTACACAGAGCATGTCTGGAGCAAGCATGTCAAACTCAATGGCTAACACTGGGCAATTAAACAAGGTTTACATTTATGTGGGCTGCAAAAAAAACCAAAAGCTTCAATTTTCATAGAAATGTCTTTGATAAAGACATACTGAATACAAAGGTCTAAAATAAATGAGTAATCGTTAACATAAAATAATAGAATATTTTTTCTTGAACATTAACTCACCAGACACTGGATAACTGTAAAATTAAGTAAGCATATTTTTCTTGTTCTCCAAATCAAAATATTTCCTGTTGCACATACCAAACAAGTCAGTCCAAGACTAATGACATGGCAATCAGCTGCTAAAATATTTGCTGCAGTATTATTGGAGAGAAATGGTTTGCCTGTGTATAAGGCACAGAAAGGAAATTACTGCAACATGATGATAGTAATCAGGCATTGGTGAATATTGTAGTTCATTATTAATAATTATGTATAACAAGATATTGTAAAAATTAAGTTACAAAATGTTTATTAAAACATTTCTTACATACTGTTATTTTGGCTGAGCCACAAAAATATTCATTGTGGGCTGCATGTGTCGCACAGGCAGCAAGTTTGATGTGCATGCTAGGTTGAGTCTTTGCCTGATCTAATTAGTCAGAAACAGCCTTTGACACTGTCCTGAATTAGGGACTGAGAGGTATAGAGGATCTACCTAATACAAAGTCACCAACTCAAAAAGACAGCCAAAATGAGGAGGAAAAGAAACAAACCCCTAATGAAAGAACTAGAGAATTCTCCAGAAGAAGAGATAAATAAAACAGAGATAAGAAATTTATCTGAAACAAGAGTTCAGAATAATGATAGTAAAGATGCTCAACAGTATGAAAAACCAGGACTGGCTTACAACACTGAGCAGCAGTAAAACACAGGGAACTACAATACCCTCCTGACTGGAAATCAGGCATGCCAAACAGAACAATAGAGGAAGTGAATACATCCACTACTGCACATTCTATTCTTTTATTTTTAATTTTTTAATCTTTTAATTAAAAAACTAATTTTTTTCATTTTTCCTCAATTGATTTTACTTTTTTAATTATTACATTTTTATTTTCAACCAGTATTATTACAACTACTACTTTACCATTTTGAAAAAAAGAAGTGTCATTTTATTTTCTGTTTATTTTGCTTTGGGATTAGAGTTCTACATTTTATTTTCATCTTTCCTTTAGCATCATTTTACTCTATCTCAACTCTACCTTTGTGCCAACACACTCTTCCTAACTTTTCCCATTTTGTTGTCTTGTTTCTCTTAGCCTTTTCCAACTTTAGATTTACCCTATTCTTTCTTTTTACCTGGATGAGATTTCACCTCATTTATAAATCTAATTTCTAATCCCCTAATCCAAGTCCATACACACCTCTCTTTTCCATGTTCACTATCCAAAAAATTGTTTTTCCCTATGTCCTTTTGCTGTTGTTTGCTTGAACATTGATTATATCGATTTTTAATACTTTTTTTGTGAGACTGTTTTTGATTATTCTACTTATTTTATTTTGCTTTTTGTTTGCTTTGTTTTTGTTTGTTTTTTTACCTGTTTTCCCTCACCACCCTTGATATTAGTTGTTATTTGTAGTTTGTATTAATCTCCAGATATTTGTAGCCTGCATTGATTGGGATTAGTGGCTGTTCTATAGGAGTATTTTCCTCATATATACAATTTGTTCCTGTTTTTTTTTATTATTCTCTTTTTTTCTCTCTTACTTTCTATTCTCTCTTTTCTTTTTCATCTTCTTTTCCCTCTTTTTTCTCCCTTCACCCAATTTCATTTTGGCACTTCTTTCTTTTCTTTTTTCCTCCTTTCTCTCTTCTTATTTCTCAAATTACCCCAAATTTGTCTTTCATTGCTGATCATCTTATTTGGGATTATTAACATCGTGACTAAATTTCTGTTCAGTGCTTTGTGTGTTGAACCGGATTGTGTTTTATTTTGTGCCCTTCAATCAAGGGAGGAGAGAGAACTACATAACCAGACACCCAGAGAAGAAAGACCATGGGCAGAAAAAGAAACAGCCCACAGAAGACAGAAAGGCAGGTTTCACCAGAAAAGGAAATAAATGAAATAGAAGCAGGAATAAGCCTGCCAGAGAAAGAGTTCAGAGAAATGACCATAAGGTGGAAGAAAAGAATGGAAGACAAAATCAACAACGTGAGTAAGAGCCAAGAGGAAATGAAGAAGACCCAAGAGGAAATGAAGAATAGCCAAAAGGAAATGCAGATGAAGCAAGAAAAAATGCAGAATAATCAAGAGGAAATGAAAAATGACTTCACTGCTATAAGGAACTCAATACAAAGCATCAAAAATAGAATATAGCCGGAACCAGTTTGGCTCAGTGGAGAAAGCGTCGGCCTGCGGACTGAAAGGTCCCAGGTTTGATTCCGGACAAGGACACATACACTGGTTGTGGGCACATCCCCAGTGGGGGGCGTGCAGGAGTCAGCTGATCAATGTCTCTCTCTCATCGATGTTTCCAACTTTCTATCCCTCTCCCTTCCTCTCTGTAAAAAATCAATAAAAATATATTTAAAAAAATAGACTACAAGAAGCAGAGGACTGTATCACTGAGCTAGAAGACAAGGTAGGAAAAAATACACAAGTACAGTAGCTTCTAGAAAAAAAACAACTAAAAAGCAAGAGGAGGGCCTAAGGGAACTTTAGGATAACATGAAACAAAACAGCACCTGCATAATCAGGGTTCCAGAAAGAGTGGAAACTGAGCAAGGAATAGAAAACCTGTTTGAAGAAATAATGACAGAAAACTTCCCGGATATAGGAAAGGAAAAAGCAAAACAAATCCAAGAAGCTCACAGAGTCCCAAATAAAATGAACCCCAAAGACTGACACCAAGGATCATAATTAAACTGACAAACACCAACGACAAAGTAAGAATCTTAAAAGCAGCCAGAGGGAGACAGAAAGTTACCTACAAAGGAACCCCCATCAAACTAGCAACTGATTTATCAACAGAAACTGATCAGGCCAGCGGGAATAAAATGAAATATATAAAGTCATGCAAAGGAAGGGTCTGAATCCAAGAATACTGTACCCTGCAAGGCTTTCAATCAAAAATGAAGGTGAAATCAGAAGTTTCACAGACAAAAAATGACTGAGGGAATATATTATCACCAAACCAGAAATGTAAGAATTGTTAAAGGGTCTGCTGTAATAAAAATAAAAAGGAAGCGAAGAAGGAACGATGGGGTAAAGACTAAAAATGGTGACAGATAAGTACCCATCAATAATAACTTTAAATGTAAACGAATTAAATGCTCTAATCAAAAGACAAAGGGTAACCCGATTGCATAAGAAAACATGATTCATATATCTGCTGTCTACAAGAAACCCACCTCAGGAAAAGAGATACACACTGGTTGAGGGTGAAAGGATGGAAGATGGTATTTCAGGCAAATGGAAATGAAAAAAAAAAGCTGGGGTTGCAATATTTATATCTGACAAATTAGATCTCAAAATGAAGGACATAACAAGAGATAAAGAAGGCCACTTTATAATACTAAAGGGACCAATCCAACAAAAAGAAATAACTCTGGTAAACATATATGCACCCAATAAAGGAGCACCTAAATACATAAAAAAACTCCTGGAGGATATTAACGGAGAGATTGATAGCAATACAAACATAGTAGGAGACTTTAATACGTCACTGTCACCACTGGATAAATCTTATAAACAAAAAATCAGCAAAATAACATCAATCCTAAATGACTCACTAGACCAGATGGAATTGACATCTTCAGAACATTTCACCCCAAAGCCACAGAATATACATTCTTCTCCAGTGCACATGGGTCATTTTCAAAGATAGATCATATGTTGGGTCATAAGAAAAGTCTCTTCAAATTCAAGAAGATAGAAATCATATCAAGCATTTTCTCAGGCCACAGTGGCATAAAACTGGAAATCAACTATAATAAAAACAATAGAAAGAAATCAAACACATGGAGACTAAACAGCATGCTATTAAACAATGACTGGGTAACCAAAGAGATCAAGGAAGAAATAAAAAACATCATGGCAACAAATGACAATGACATCACAACAATACAAAATTTATGGGACACTGTGAAAGCAGTCTTGAGAGGGAAGTTCATAGCCCTACAAGCCTACTGCAAAAAACAGGAAACAATGTTAATAAATTACCTAACCCTACAACTCAAAGAGCTAGAGAGAGAGCAACAAGAAAAGCCCAGTGTAAGCAGAAGGAAGGAAATAGCAAAGATCAGAGGAGAGATAAACAACATGGAGAACAAAGAAACAATTCAAAAGATCAACAAAACCAAGAGCTGGTTCTTTGAAAGGATAAACAAGATTGATGAACCTCTAGCCAGGCTCACCAATAGGTAAAGAGAGAAGACCCAAATAAACAAAATCAGAAATGAAAGACGAGAAATAACAACAGATCCCACCAGAATACAAAGGATTGTTTAAAAACACTATGAACAGCCAAAACCGGTTTGGCTCAGTGGATAGAGCATCGGCCTGCAGACTGAAAGGTCGCAGGTTCAATTCCGGTCAAGGGCATGTACCTCGGTTGCGGGCACATCTCCAGTGTGGGGCGTGCAGGAGGCAGCTGATCGATGTCTCTCTCATCGATGTTTCTAGCTCTCTGTCCATTTCCCTTCCTCTCTGTAAAAAATCAATAAAATATATTTTAAAAATACAATGAACAACTCTATTCCAACAAATTGGAAAACCTGCAAGACATGGACATATTCCTAGAAAAATATAACCTTCCAAAACTCAATCAGGAAGAATCTAAACATCTCAACAGTCCAATAACTATGGAAGAAATTGAAGCAGTCATCAAAAAGCTTCCAGCAAATAAAAGCCCGGGACCACATGGCTACACAGGAGAGTTTTGCCAAATATTCAAGGAAGAATTAAAACCTATCTTTTTCAGATTATTCAAAAATGTTCAAGAAGAAGGAACACTTCCAAACACCTTCTATGAAGACAACATCATTCTAATACCAAAACCTGATAAAGACAATACAAGGAAAGAGAATTATAGGCCAATATCTCTCATGAACATAGATGCCAAAATCCTCAACAAAATTCTAGCAAATCGGATCCAGCAGTACATCAGAAAGATCATACACCATGACCAAATAGGATTCATCCCAGGAATGCAGGGATGGTACAATATCTGCAAATCATTATACGTGATACATCACATAAACAAAATGAGATAAAAATCACAGTCATATCAATTGATGCAGAAAAAGCATTTGACAAAATCCAACACTCTTTCTTGATAAAAACTCTCAGCAAAGTGGGATGAGAAGGATCATACCTCAACATCATAAAAGCCATATATGATAAATCCACAGCTAACATCATACTCAATGGGCAAAAACTAAAACCATTTCTCCTAAGAACAGTAACAAGACAGGTATGCCCACTCTCACCTATCCCGTTCAACATAGTACTGGAAATATTAGCCATTGAAATTGGACAACAAGAAGAAATAAAAGGCATCCAAATTGGAAAAGAAGAAGTAAAGCTGTCCTTATTTGCAGATGACATGATACGGTACATAAAAAACCTGAAGGACTCCATCCGAAAACTAATTGATTTAATAAATGAATTTGGCAATTTAGCAGGACACAAAATTAATGCAAGAATTTTGTGGCATTTCTATACACTAATAGTGAAATTACAGAAAGAGAGACTAAAAAAGCATTCCCATTTACCATCGCACCAAAAAAATTAAGATAGCTAGAATATACCTAACTGAAGAGGTAAAAGACCTATATGTAGAAAACTACAGGACACTGAAAAAGGAGAGGGCGGAAGATGTTAACAGATGGAAGAGCATACCATGTTCATGGATTGGGAGAATCAACATCATTAAAATGTCCATACTACCCAAATAAATCTATAGATTCAATGCACAACCTATTCAAATACCAATGACATATTTCACAGACCTAGAAAGAATTCTTCATAGATTCATCTGGAACAAAAAAAAGACCACGAATAGCCACAGCAATTCTGAGAAAGAAGAATAAAGTAGGTGGGCTCTCAATATCAGATTTCAAGCTATATTACAAAGCAACTGTTCTCAAAACAGCCTGGTACTGGTACAAGAACAGACATATTGACCAATGGAATAGGATAGAGAACCCAGATATCCACCCAAACCACTATGCTCAACTAATATTTGACAAAGCAGGCATGAACATACAATGGAGCCAAGATAGTCTCTTCAATAAATGGTGTTGGGAAAATTGGACAGATACATGTAAAAAACTGAAACTGGACAACTAACTTACAGCAAATACAAAAATAAACTCAAAATGGATACAGGACTTAAAAATTACAAGGGAAACTATAAAAATACTAGAGGAATTCACAGGCAGCACAATCTCAGACATAAAGATAGATACAGAGGCAGTAAAGCATCAAACAGACTGTAAAATTACAGCAGGAAGGTTAGGGTGATTTTGGGTAGATAAAAGATCAACCAAAGGACTTGTATGCATGCATATAAGCATAACAAATAAACAGAAGACACTGGAGGGTTGGGGTAATCCTGGGAGGGGAGGCAATGGGAAGATATGTATACATGTAATACATTAATAAAAAATTAAAAACAAAACAAAACAAAAAACACACAGGAGGACAGCTTAAGGGAGCTGTGGCACATGAAAGGTAACAATATCAGAATAGCAGGTGTGCCAGAAGAGGCAGATAGGGAGAAAGGCATAGAGAAGGTGTTTGGAAAAATAATGGTAGAAGACTTCCCTAACCTGGTAAAGGAAAAAGTCACACAAGTTCAGGAGGCACAGAGAATCCGAAGCATGAAGAATCCAAATAGGCCCACGCCCAAACACATCATAATTAAAATGCCCAATATTAAAGACAAAGGGAGAATCTTAAAGCCAGGAAGAAAAAACTGAGATCTATAAAGGAATTCTCATAAGGCTGACACCTGATTTATCATCAGAAACTCTACAGGCCAGAAGGGAACACCGGCATGAAGTAATCAAGGTAATGGAAATCAAGGATCTGAAGACCAAGATTACTATATCCAGCAAGGCTATCATTCAAAATAGATGGTCACATAAAGAGCTTCCCAGACCAAAAAAAAAGGCTAAAGGAGTATATCATCACCAAGCCAGCATTATAAAAAATTCTAAAAGGATTGCTGTAATGAGAAGAAGAAACAGAGAGAGAAATCGAGCCATAGAACTAAAATGGCAATAAATAAGTACCTTTTGATTATAACCTTAAATATATATATATATATTAAATGCTCCAATCAAAAGGCACAGGGTAGCTGAATGGATATAATAACATGACCCAACTACATGCTGTCTACAAGAGACTCACCTCAGAACAAAATACTCACACAGTATGAGAAGGAAGGGATGGAAAAAATTTTCCATGCAAATAGAAAGGAAAAAAAAAAGCTGCAGTAGCAATACTCATAGCCAACAAAATAGACTTTAAAACGAATGCCATCACAAGAGACAACAAAGGTCATTGCATAATAATAAAGGGATCAATTAAACAAGAGGATATAATCTTGGTAAACACACATGTACCCAATATAGGAGCACCTACATATATTTAAAAAAAATGTCTAGAGGACTTTATCAGAGAGATCAATAATAATAAAGTCATAGTAGAGGACTTTGACACCCCTCTGACTTACTGGATAGATCTTCCAGACAAAAACCTAACAAGGAAACAGAGACTCTACAGGACACAATGGATTAGATGGATTTAATTGAATATTTATAGAACACTTCACCCCACAGCTGCAGAATATACAGTATATTCTTCTTAAGTGCACATGGATCATTCACAAAGATAGACCATATGTTAGGACACAAAGAAATCTTTACAAGTTCAAGAAGATTGAAATCATATCAAGCATCTTCTCAGATCACAGTGGAATGAAATTAAAAAATCAACTACAGTATAAAGACTCAAAACCATTCAAACACATAGAGTCTAAATAGCGTGTTATTAAACAAAGAATGGGTTAGCAACAAGATCAAGAAAGTAATAAAATTACCACTTGGTAGGTATCCTAGTAACATAGTAATTACTAATTCAACAAAGCATAATAAATAGAAGCTAAAAATTAGTGGGTGATTTTGATAAAGAAAAGGATCATCTCTAAATACTCTGCTAAATAAACCTATTCATTGCAAAAGAAAGAAAAGTAACTTTACAGTGGAAAAACCAGGCAGATACTAGTTTTACCAAATGATCAAATTAATAGCATCAATAATGGCACATAGGTATCATGTGCCTTTTTATACGTTGTACTGAGAAACATACAGATAACTTCTCTGGTATTCCTACCCCAAACCCATAACATGAATTTAACCACAAGAAAACATCAGACAAATCCAAAACAATGAGGGATGTTCCATAAAGTCACTGGCCTGGCGGAATATGCATTTTTCTCAAGTGCAAATGCAATGCTTTCTAGTATAGACCATATGTTAGGACACAAAACAAGTTTCAATAAATTTAAGGAGATTGAAGTAATTTCATATCTCTGACCATAATGATATGAAATTAGAAATCAATCACAAGAGGGTAAAAATGGAAAAACACACAAAGACATATAGGCTAAATAACATGTTACTAAATAATGAGTGGGCTAACAAAGAGATCAAGAAAAAAAAATAAAAATTACCAGCAAACAAATGAAAATGAACACAAAACAATAAAAAATTTATGGGACACACAAAAGCAGTCTTGATAGGGCAGTTCATAGCATTATAGGCCTACCTCAAAAAGCAAGAAAAATTGCAAACAATGTAATCCTACACCTAAAACAGCTAGAAAAAAAAAAAAGCCCAGAATAAGTAGAAGGAAAATAAAATTAAAGTTTAAATAAATGATGTAGAGACAAAAAAAAAAAAAAAATCCAGTGAGCCTGGCTCAGTGGTTGACCATTGACCTATGAACCAGGAAGTCACAGTTCAATCCCTGGTCAGGAGGCAAGGTCAGGTTATGGGCTCAATCCTCAGTGTGGGGATTGCAGAAGGCAGAAAATCAATGATACTTTCTCAACATTGATGTTTCTCTCTCTTCCTCTCCCATCCTCTATGAAATCAATAAAAAATACATTAAAAAACACCAATGAAACCAAGAGTAGGTTCTTTAAAAAATAAACAAAATTAATGAAACTTTAGCCAGATTTATCGAGGAAAAAAAAGAGGACTCAAATAAATAAAATCAGAAATGAAAGAGGCAAAGTTAAAACTGGTATCATAAAAATACAAAGACTTGCAAGAAAATACTATGAAAAACTATATGCCAACAAATTGGACAATCTGAACAAAATGGATAAGTTTCTAGAAATATACTATCTTCCAAAACTGATTTAGGAAGAATCAAAGAATCTGAATAAACAGACTTCAACTAATGGAATTGAAGCAATAATAAAAAAACTCCCAGCAAACAAAAGTCTTAGACCAGATGGCTTCAAAGGTGAATTTTACCAAACATTCTAAGAAGAACTAACAAGTATGCTTCTTAAAACTATTCCAAAAAATTTAAGAGTGAAGACTTCCAGCTTTTTTAATGAGGATACCATTATCTAAATTCCAAAAAGAGACACTATAAGGAGGGAAAATTATAACCCTAATGAACATAGATGATAAAACCCTTAACAAAATATTAGAAAACCGATACAGCAATTAAAGAGATCATATACATGATCAAGTGAGGTTTATTCTGGTGATGCAGTGGTGCAAATCACTAAATGTGATATAAACAAAAGGAAGGATAAAATCCACATGATCATTTTAATGGCTGCAGAATAAGTATTTGTTTTTTTGTTTGTTTTGATGTCTGCGGGCTATTTTATTTACTTATTTATTTATTTATTTATGTGTTATATGTATACATATATTCCCATTGCCCCCCCCCCAATTTCCATGCATGCCTTAACCCCCCAGTGTCTTGTCAATTGATTGTGTTTATATGCATGAATACAAGTCCTTCGGTTGATCTCTTATCTACCCCACCTCTCCCTAACCTTCCCACTGTAGTTTGACAGTCTGTTTGATGCTTTACTGCCTCTGTATCTATCTTTTTGTTCATTAGTTTATAATGTTCTTTATTATCCATAAATGAGTGAGATCATTTGGAATTTTTCTTATATTGACTGGCTCATTTCACTTAGTATAATGCTCTCCAGTTCCATTCAGGTTGCTGCAAATGGTAAGAATTCCTTCTTTTTTATGGCAGCATAGTATTCCATTGTGTAAATATACCATAGTTTTCTGATCCAGTCATCTGCTGATGGGCACCTAGGCTGTTTCCAAATTGTAGCTTTTGTAAATTGTGCTGCTTATGAACATAGGGGTGCATATATCCTCTCTGATTGGTGTTTCTAGTTTCTTAGGATATATTCCTAGGAGTGGTATTACTGGGTCAAATGGGAGTTCCATTTTTATTTTTTGAGGAAACTCCACACTGTTGTCCACAGTGGTTGCACCAGTCTGCATTCCCACCAGCAGTACACAAGGGTTCCTTTTTCTCCGCATTCTCGCCAACACTTGTCGTCTGTTGATTTGTTGATGATTGCCATACTGACAGGTGTGAGATGGTATCGCATTGTCATTTTGATTTGCATCTCTCAGATAATTAATGACTTTGAGCATGTTTTCATGTGTCTCTTGGCCTTTCTTTTGTCCTCTTTCAAAAATATTCTGTTTCGGTCCATTGCCCATTTCTTATTGGATCATTTATCTTCCTTTTATTCAGTTGTATTAAGTTGCCAGTGGATGTTGGAGATTAAACCTTTATCAGTGATAACATTTGCAAATATGTTCTCCCATACCATGGGCTTTCTTGTTGTTTTGTTGATGGTTTCTTTTGCTGTGCAAAATCTTTTTATTTTGATGTAGTGCCATTTATTTATTTTCTCTTTAGCTTCCAATGCCCTTGGAGGAGTATCAGTGAAGAAGTTCCATTGGCATATGTCTGAGATTGTGCTGCCTGTGGATTCCTCTAGTATTTTTATTGTGTCCCATCTTATGTTTAAGTCTTGTATCTATTTGGAGTTTATTTTTGTGTATGGTTTAAGTTGATGGTGTAGTTTCATTTTTTGTAAGTATCTGTCCCATTTTCCCAACACCATTGATTGAAGAGTGTCCTGACTCTATTTTATGTTAATACCTCCTTTGTCAAATATTAATTGAGCATACTGCTTTGGGTCGACATCTGAATTCTCTATTCTATTCTATTGGTCTATATGTCTGTTCTTCTGCCATTAACAGTCTGTTTTGAGAACAGTGGATTTGTAATACAGCTTGAAATCTGGTATTGAGATCCCACCTACTTTATTCTTCTTTCTTAAACATGCTCTGGGTATTCGGGGTCTTTTTTTGTTCCAGATGAATCTTTGGAGAGTTCTTTCTAGGTCTGTGAAATATGTCATTGGTATTTCAGTGGGGAGTGCATTGAATCTATAGATTGCTTTGGATAGTCTGGATATTTTAATGTTGATTCTCCCAATCCACAAGCATGGTATGCTTTTCCATCTGTTTACATCTTCCTCTATCTCTTTTTTCAGAGGCCTGTAGTTTTCCATGTGTATGTCTTTTACCTCCTTAGTTAAGTTTATTCCTAGGTATCTAAATTTTGTTTTGGTGCGATGATGTACGGGATTGCTTTTTTAATCTCTGTTTCTGTAATTTCACTATTAGTGTATAGAAATGCCATAGATTTATTGGCATTAATTTTGTATCCTGCAACATTGCTGAATTCATTCATTAAGTCTGTTAGTTTTTTCATGGAGTCTCTTGGGTATTTCATGTACAGTATCATGCCATCTGCCAATAAGGACAGCTTTACTTCTTCTTTTCCAATTTGGATGCTTTTTGTTTCTTCTTGTTGTCTAATTGCAATCACTAATAATTTCAGTACTGTGTCTAACAGGAGTGGTGAGAGTAGGAATCCTTGTCTTGTTCCTCTTCTTAGGGGAAATGGTTTTAGTTTTTGCCCATTGTGTATGATGTTAGCTGTGGATTTATCATATGTAACTTCCATTATGTTGAGGTATGTTCCTTCTATTCCCACCTTGTTTAGAGTTTTTATCAAGAAAGCGTATTGGATTTTGTCAAATGCCTTTTCTGCATCAATTGATATGTCTATGTGATTTTTATGATGTATTGATTTGTTTATTGATCTGCAGATATTGTAACAACCGTGCATTGTGGAATAAATCCTACTTGCTCTTGGTGTATGATTTTTCTGATGTACTGCTGAATCTGATTTGCTAGAATTTTGTTGAGGATTTTCACATCTATGTTAATGAGGGATATTGGCCTGTAATTCTCTTTCATTGCCTTGTCTTTATGAGGTTTTGGAATATGGGTGATGCTGGCTTCATAGAAGGTGCTAAGAAGTATTCATTCCTCTTGAACTTTTTGGAATAATCTGAGGAGGATAGGTTTTAAGTCTTCTTTTAATGTTTGATAAAACACCCCTGTGTAGCCATCTGGCCCCAGGCTTTTGTTTGCTGGAAGCTTTTTGATGACTGTTTCAATTTCTTTCTGAGTTATTCGTCTATTGAGATGGTTAGATTCTTCTTTTTTTAAAAATATGTTTTATTGATTTTTCACAGACAGGAAGGGAGAGGGATAGGAAGTTAGAAACATTGATGAGAGAGAGACATTGATCAGCTGCCTCCTGAACGCCCCTTACTGGGGATGTGCCCGCAACCAATGTACATGCCCTTGACTGGAATCGAACCTGGGACCCCTCAGTCCACAGGCCGATGCTCTATCCACTGAGCCAAACTGGTTTCAGTGGTTAGATTATTCTTGACTGAGTTTTGGAAGGTTATCTTTTTCTAGGAATATGTCCATTAACTCCAGGTTTTCCAATTTGGTGTAATAGAGTTGTTCATACTATTTTTTTTTTAACAATCCTTTGTATTTCAGTGGGGTCTGTTGTTATTTCACCTCATTCAGTTCTCATTTTGTTTATTTAAATGTTCTCTATTTTCTTCTATGTGAGCCTAGCTAGTGGTGGATCAATCTTTTTTATCTTTTCAAAGACCCAGCTCTTGTTTTTTTTTTGATCTGTTATATTGTTTCTTTGGCCTCGATATCGTTTATCTTATCTCTGCTCTGATCTTTACTATTTACTTCCATCTGCTTACACTGGACTTTTCTTGTTGCTCTCTTTCTAGCTCTTTGAGTTGTAGGTTTACATAATTTATTAACATTGTTTCTTTTTTTTCAGTAGGCTTGTAGAGCTATGAACATCCCTCTCAAGACTGCTTTCACTGTGTTCCATAGATTTTGGATTGTTGTGTTTTCATTGTCATTTGATGCTATGGTGTTTTTTTTATTTCTTCCTTGATCTCTCTGGTTACCCAGTCGTTGTTTAATAGCATGCTGTTTAGTCTCCATGTGTTTGATTTTTTTGGATTGTTTTTATTGTAGTTGATTTCCAGTTTTATGCCACTGTGATCTGAGAAGATGCTTGATATGATTTCTATCTTCTTGAATTTGAAGAGACTTTTCCTATGACCCAACATATGGTGTATTTTTGAAAATGACTCATCTGCACTGGAGCAGAATGTATATTCTGTGGCTTTGGGGTGAAATGTTCTGAAGATGTCAATTAATTCCATCTAGTCTAGGGAGTCATTTAGGATTGATTTTTTTTTTGCTGATTTTTTTATAGGATTTGTCCAATGGTGATAGTAGGGTATTAAAATCTCCTACTATGATTTTATTGCTGTCAATTTCTCTCTTGTTATCCAGTGTTGTTTTTTTTTATGTATTTGGGTTCTCCTGTACTACATCCATATATGTTTACCAGAGTTATTTCTTCTTGTTGTATTGCTCCCTTTAGTATTATGAAGTGGCCTTCTGTATATCTTGTTATGTCCTTCACTTTGAAATCTACTTAATCAGATATAAGTATTGCTATCTCAGCTTTTTTTTTTATTTCAAATTCCCTGAAAAACCATTTTCCATCCCTTCACCCTCAGTCTGTGTGTGTCTTTTTTTCTGAGGCGGGTTTCTTGTAGACAGCATATATATGGGTCATGTTTTTCTATCCCATCCATTACCTTATGTCTTTGATTGGAGCATTTAATCCACTTACTTTTAAAGTTATTATTGATAGGTATTTCTTTTTCGCCAGTTTTATTCTTTACCCCTATGTATCTTCTTCGCTTTCTATTTCATTTTTTTTTGTGTGTGTGTGTGTGTTTTTTTTTTTTTGTTTGTTTTTTACAGCAGACCCTTTAGCATCTCTTGCATTACTGGTTTGATTGTAACAAATTCCCTTAATCCCTTTTTGTCTGTGAAACTCCTGATTTCACCTTCAATATTGATTGAAAACCTTGTTGGATACAGTATTCTTGTATTCAGACCGTTCCTTTGTATGACTTTGTATATTAAATTCCATTCACTTCTGGCCTGATGAGTTTCTTTTGAGAAATCAGTCACTAGTCTGATCGGGGTTCCTTTGTGCGTCACCTTCTGTTTCTCTCTGGCTGCTTTTAATCTTCTTACTTTGTTATTGGTGTTTGACAATTTAATTATAATGTGCCTTGCTGTCGGTCTTTTGGGGTTCATTTTGCTTGGGACTCTGTGAGCTTCTTGGATTTGTGTGGGTTTTTTCTTTCTTATATCAGGGAAGTTTTCTGTCATTATTTCTTCAAACACGTTTTGTTTTACTTGCTCAGTTTCCACTCTTTCTGGAACTCTTATTATGTGTATGTTGTTTTCTTTTGTGGTATCCCAAAGTTCCCTTAGGCTCTCCTCTTGCTTTTTAATTTTTTTTCTAGAATCTGCTGTACTCAGGTATTTTTTCCTACCTTGTCTTTTAGCTCACCAATGTGGTCCTCTGCTTCTTCTAGTCTACTTTTGATATTTTCTATTGAATTCTTTACAGCAGCAATGTCATTTCTCATTTCTTCTTGGTTCTTCTTTATTTCCTTTGGTTGTTACTCATATTATCAAATTTGTGTATATTATTTTCAGCCACCTTATGACCATTTCTCTGAATTCTTTCTCTGGGAGGTTGCTTGCCTCTATTTCGTTTACTTTCTTTTCTGGTGACATCTGCTTTTCTTTCATATGTGGGTTGTTTCTTTGTCTGTCAATGGTCTCTCTTCTCTGGTTGTCTGGTTATGTAGTTCTCTCTCTCTTGTAATGATTTAAAGGCACAAAAACTACACAACCAGGTACAACACACAAGGCACTGAACAGAAATGTATTCACAATATTAGCCACAAATAAAGGTGACCACCAGAGACAGAGACAAATTAGTGTATAGGAGAGAATGAAGAAGAGAGAAAATATGAAAAGAGAATGAAGGAAAAGAAAGGGTTTCCAAAATGAAATTGGGAGAAGGGAGAAAAAAGAATAAGAAAAAAAATAGAGAGAAAAGAAAGAGAATAAGAAAGAGAAGGGGAACAAATTATATACATGAGGAGAAAACTTCAATAGAACAGCACTAATCCCAATAAATGCCAGCTGAAAGTACCTGGATATTAATGCAAACTACAAACAACAACTAATATCGAGAGAGGCAAGGGAAAACGGAAGTAAAAAACAAACAAATCAAAGCAAACAAAAAAGAAAACAAAATAAGAATAAGCAAAATAATGTCACAAAAATGTGTAAAAAATCGATATACTCAACAATCACACAAACAACAACAAAACGAAAGAGAGGGTATACAATATTTGGGATAGTGAAGACAGAGAAGAGAGAGGTGTCTAAGGACTTGGAGTAGGGATTTGGAAATTAAAAGTATAAGTGGAGTGAAATTTTAACAGGAGGTAAAAAGAAAGAATAGGAAAAATCTAATGTAGGAAAAGGGTAAAAGAAAGAGGAGAACAATAGGGGAAAAGTTAGGAAGAGAGTGAACGCATAAAGGTAGAGTTGAGATAGAATAAAATGATGCTAAAGGAAAGATGAAATTAGAATATAGAACTCTAATACCAAAGTAAAATAAAGAGAAAATAAAATGACACTTTTTTTCTAAAAGGTAAAATAATAGTAGTAATAATACTGATTGAAAATAAAAATGTAATAATTAAAAAGGTAAAATCATGTGAGTAAAAAAGAAATAAAATTAGTTTCTTAAGTAACAGATGAAAAAATAAGATATTAAAAAAAATAGAGTGTGTATTAGTGAAGGTCATTCACTTCCTCTATTGATCTGTTTGGCATGCCCATTTCCCAGTCGGGACAATATTTCATTTCCCAGTGTTCCACTAGTTTTTAAGCTGGCGGGTATGTCTTAATCTCTTTATTCTTTTGTGATTACACAAGAGTCAATTTGTGAGTCAGCCCCTAGATGGCAATGTTTTGGAATTGACCTTCGAGACTACAGGTCCTCTATAGCCTGTGCTTAGATCCTGCTTTCCCTTTGGCACTCAACAGCAGTTTATGGGAGTGGGATGTCCGAGAACTGTTTCTCCTATGGTCACTCCCTGCTCTGATCCCTGGGCTCCCAAAAAAAAACTTTCCCCTGGGGTCTCCCAGGGTGTCCCCAACTGGATGATTCTTTATATTTGACTTAGCGATCAGAAGCAAGGATCTGAAGAGGAAAGTGTGCCAGTCTGCACAGTCCCCTTTCTCTGTTCCTGTCCAAGCAGCCAGGACACTTTAATGACTCCTAGGCTGTTCTTCTGAATCAGATCAAAATGGGTTGCTTTCTAGTTATCCCGTCTATTAACACCTCTGAGGACCCTCTTCCACATTCAGGGATCACACCCTGCCCAGTAGCCACAGATTTCTCTATGTGGAGATTTGTCCCAGACCTCCAGCTGCCAGTGCGAGCACCTTTCTCTTCTGTGGGACGAGAGACCTCATCTTATCCCAGGCAAAATCTGACCTTTCTGTGTGGCATGTGGAGCTCCTCTGAATCCGAGTGTTTGTCCCAATTGGGGCGCCATGTTCTGGGGTTCAGAGCAGTTTGGTGGGTGCTACAGCTGTAGATTTTTAGGATACTGTAAACATCCACTTTCTCATTCAAGATGGCGCGGTCTCCACATCCGAGCTGACGGCTCAGGCAGGGAACCCAGCAGCAGTGGGGTTTGCCCAGTCAGGGGAGCCACATCCAGCAGTTCCCTACCTTCTCCTGGAGTACAGTTTCTCTTAAATTGTCAACAAACACTCCCTGTGAGACCCTCAGCTATTCTGTCTGCTCAGGGAGAAGGCTCGGGAAACATCCGCCTATTCTGCTGCCATTTCCTTTTCCCCAAGAAAAAGTATTTGATAAAACCCAGCACTCATCTATCTATATACTAGAGGAATATGCAAATTAGCCAGGATGCCATAATGCCATGACCGAACGGTAGGGACCTATGGTTACATGGTGCCTGGCCAGGGCGAAGGACCTTAGGCCATGCCCCTTGTCCAGTGAGGCTTGACAGGGGATCTCAGACCACACCCTCCACCTGGCAGGCCTTGACAGGGGACCTCAGGTCATACCCCCCAACCCATAGCTGGGCCAGGGGACCTGAGGCTGCACATCCCTGCTGGGTGGGACTTGACAGGGGACCTAAGGCTTCCCTCCCCCTGCCTGGTGCCAGGCTGGGAGACATGAGGCTGCACCCTCCACTTGGAGGGGCTTGACAGAGTTGGGGCCAGCTAGGTCTGGGTCTCACTGAATGGAGGTGGGCTGGGTCTCCTGTGTTTTTGAAGCACATGTGGGTGATGGGCGGGGACTTGACTCTAGGTCCTGCAGCAGTGCCACAGACTCTGACAGGAGGAAGATTTTCAGATACATTTTACTAATTTCCTTTCATCTGTGACACTTCTATTATAGAGAAAGGGCAAACAGCAATATTAAAATATTTTCTCTAATTTCCCTTTTATTCTTATTTATTTAGTTAGTTTTTAAATATATTCTACTGATTTTTCACAGAGAGAAACAGAGAGGGACAGAGAGTTAGAAACATTGATGAGAGAAACACCGATCAGCTGCCCCGTGCACTGGCTATGTGCCCGCAACCAAAGTATTTGCCCTTGACTGGAATCAAACCCAAGACCCTTGAGTCCACAGGCCGACGCTCCATCCACTGAGCCAAATTGGCCAGGTCAATTCCCTTTTAATATGTATGAATTTTGTACACTGGGCCACTAGTCCTATATAATAAGTGTCTGAACATTCGACCACTTG
Source organism: Lasiurus cinereus (assembly GCA_011751065.1). Classification (NCBI taxonomy): domain Eukaryota; kingdom Metazoa; phylum Chordata; class Mammalia; order Chiroptera; family Vespertilionidae; genus Lasiurus; species Lasiurus cinereus. The sequence goes on from JAAGEH010000013.1 coordinate 7,478,713, forward strand.
ACCAGTTGCTATGACACGCACTTACCACCAGGGGGCAGATGCTCAAACCAGTAGGTTAGCTTGCTGCTGTGGTCTGGCCAATCAGGACTGAGTGAGAAAGGCCAGACACACCCTGGATCCCTCCCGTGGTCACTCCCCGGCCCCAGTAGTGCACCAGAAGGATCTCTTGGCCTGCCCTGCACCCTCTTGCAATCCAGGACCCCTTGGGGGATGTTAGACAGACAGTTTTAGCCCAATACCTGCAGGCCAGGCTAAGGGACCCCACTGATGCACAAATCCATGCACCAGGCCTCTAGTTTATTATAAAAACTCTCAGTATAGTGGGAATACAGGGAGCATACCTCAAAATAAAGCTATATATGAAAACATTACAGCCAACATCAATGAGCAAAAATGAAAAGCATTTGCATTAATATCAGGAATAAGATAGGGATGTCCACTTTTTCTACTCTTATTCAACATATTACTGTAAGTCTTAGCCACAAGGAAGTAGAACTGTCATTACTCACAGATGACATGATATTGTACATAGACTTTATAAAAAAAAACTCCTAGGTCTAATAAATGCATTCAGCAGAGTAGCAGGATACAAAATCAATATTCAAAAATTATTGGAATATTTATATACCAATAATGAACTATCAGAATGAAAAACTAAGAAAATTATCACATTTACTATTGCAATAGAAAATAAGGTATAAATTTAACCAAGAAGGTAAAAGAGCAGTACTCAGAAAATTATAAGACACTGAAAAAAGAAGCTGAAGAAGATACAAGTAAGTGGAAGTATATGCCACATTCATGGGTAGGAAGACTTAACATTATTAAAATTTCCATACTACTCAAAACAATCTATAGATTCAATGCAATTCCTACCTTGGTACCACTGGCATATTTCACAGGACTAGCATGAAGTGGGAGGTATCATGCTCTCTGATTTTAAATTATATTACAAGGCAATAATAATCAAACCATCATAGTATTGGCAGAAAAACACAAATGCAGACCAATGGAACAGGAAGGAGAACCAATAAATAAACACACCTATAAATGGGCAAATAATTTTCAATAAAAAAGCCTAAAACATATAATGCAGAAAAGAAAGCCTCTACAATAAATAGTGCTGCGAAAATTGGAAAATCATATGCAAAAAAGTGAAACTAAACTACTGTTTGTTCCCCTATACAAAAATTAACTCAAAATGGATTGGAAACCTAAATATAAGACCTGAAATAATAAATTATACAGAATAAAACATAGCTACTAAATTTGCAGACTTTGGTCTTAGGGAAAATTTTATGAATTTGATTCCAAAGACAAGAGAAGTAAAGGTACAAAATAAATAAATGGGACTATATCAAACTAAAAAGTTTCTACACAGCAAAATAAACTGCCAACAAAACAGCAATGCACTGAATTTAAGATATTTGCAAACAACAGCTGCAACAAAGGGTTAATACCTAAACTATATAAAGATCTGTCCTAACTCAATACGAAAAAAAAAATCAATTAAAAAAAAACGGACAATCTATGCACACAGCAAAAGCAGTCCTGAGATAGATATTCATAGCATTATAGGCCTACTTTAAAAAGCAAGAAAAACATCTACACAATGGAATTCTATGTTGCCATTAAAAAGAAGGAATTCTTACCATTTGCAGCAACCTAGTTGGAACTGGAGAGCCTTATGCTTAGTGAAATAAGCCAGTCAATGAAGGAGAAGCATCAAATGATCTCACTCATTTGTGGATAATAAAGAACATTATAAACTGATGAACAAAAGGATAGATACAGAGGTAGTAAAGCTTCAAACAGATTGTGAAATTACAGCAGGAAGATTAAAGTTAGGTGAGGTAGATAAGAAATCAATCAAAGGACTTGTATGCATGCATATAAGCATAACCAATGAACATAGACACTGGAGGGTTGGGTTATACCTGGGAGGGAGGGGGGGCAATGGGGAGATATGTATAAAAGTTAATTTAAAAAAACTAAAAAAAAACTAAAAAGAAAAGCAAGAAAAATCTAAATCAATCTAACTTTACACTCAAAAGAACTGGAAAAAGAACAACAATCAAAGCTCAAAATGAGTAGAAGGAAGGAAATAATAAAGATCAGAGCAGAAATAAACAAATTATAGTCTAAAAATAACAAATGCACAAGATTGATGAAACCAAGACGTGATTCTTTGAAAACATAAACAAGATTGACAAACCTTTATTCAGACTCTAAGATCAGGATACCCATTCTCACCACTTTACTTCAACATAATATTGGAAGTCTAGTTACAACAATCAGACAAAAATAAATAAAATAAATTTATCCAAATTGAGATGGAAGAAATAAAACTGCCACTATTTGCAGATGCAATGATATTATAAATAGAAAATGCTAAAAGAGTACACCAAAAAATTATTGGAATAGATAAATTCAATAAAGTTGCAGGATTAAAAATTAATATTCAGAAATTGTGTTTCTGTACACTAATAACAAACTATCAGGAAAATTCAGAAAACAATATATGTACAATTGCATCAAAAAGAAGAAAATATTTTGAAATAAATTTAAGCAAGAAGGTGAAGGATGTATACTCTAAAAACTAAGATATTGATAAAAGAAAATTAATATGATACAAATAAAATATAAAAATGGATTGGGAAAATTAATATTGTTAAATATCCATTTTACTAAAGAAATCAACAGATTTAATGCAATTCTATAAAAATATCAACGATCTCTTTCACAGTAATAGAACAACAAATCCTAAAATTTATGTGTGACCATGAAAAAACCAAATAGCCAAAGCAGACTAGAGAAATAACAAAGTTGGAGGAATAATGCTCTCTAATCTCAAACTCTACTACAAAGTTATAATAATCAAAATAGTTGGTACTTGGGGGAGGGGGATAGACACAGATAACTGAAATAGAATATAACACTCAGAAATAAACACATGCATATTTGGTTGATTTATTTTTTACAAAGGGGGCAAGAACATACAGTGGAGAGAAAACCATTATCAATAAATGGTATTAGAAATACTGAATCAGTATATGCAAAAAAAAATGAAACTAGACCATTTTAATACCACATACAAAAATACATTCAAAATGCACTAAAGGAAACTTCTTACTGCTCTCCACAGTGGCTGCACCAATCTGCATTCCCACCACCAGTGCACGAGGGTTCCTTTTTCTCTGCATCCTCACCAACACAGATGTGTTGATTTGTTGATAACAGCCATTTTGACAGATGTGAGATGGCACTGCCTTGTCATTTTGATTTGCATCTCTCAGATTATTAATGACTTTGAACATGTTTTCATATGTCTCTTGGCCTTCACTCTTCTTTCAAAAAGTTTCTATTTCGCCAAGACCAGTGTGGCTCAGTGGATAGAGTGTGGGCCTGCGGACTGAGGAGTCCCAGGTTTGATTCTGGTCGGGGGCATGTACCTTGCTTGCGGGCACGTTTTCCGCTGTGGGGCGTGCAGGAGGCGGCTGATCGATGTCTTTCTCTCATCGATGTTTCTGACTTTCTATCTCTCTCCCTTCCTCTCTGTAAACAATCAATAAAATATATATATAGTTTCTATTTAGGTCCGTTGCCCACTTTTTGATGGGGTCATTTATCTTCCTTTTGTTAAGTTGAATGAGTTCCCTGTAAACGTTAGAGATTAAAACCTTATCGGTAATAACATTGGCAAATACGTTCTCCCACGTAGTGGGCTTTCTTGTTGTTTTGTTGATGGTTTATATAGCTATGCAAAAGCTTTTTATTTTGATGTAGTCCCATTGGTTTATTTTCTATTTAGCTTCCATTGCCCTAGGAGCGGTATCAGTGAATAAGTTCCTTCAGCATATGTCTGAGGTTTTGATGCTTGTGGATTCCTCTAGTATTTTTAATGGTTTCCTGTCTTATGTTTCAGTCCTTTATCTATTTTGAGTTTATTTTTGTGTATAATGTAAGTTGGTGGTCTAGTTTCATTTTTTTTGCATGTATCTGTCCAATTTTCCCAACACCATTTATTGAAGATACTGTATGGAGTTTTTCTTGAAAAACTAAAAATGGAACTCTCATTTGACCCAATGATCCCACTTCTAGGAATATATCCCTAGAAGCTAAAAACATCAACCAGAAAGGATATATGCACCCCTATGTTCATAGCACCACAATTTAGCATAGATAAGATCTGGAAGAAGCCTAAATGTCCATCAGTACACAAGTGGATTAAAAAACTGTGGTACATCTACACAATGGAATACTACGCTTTGTTAAAAAACAAAAAAGGAATTCCTACCATTTGCAACAACATGGATGAAACTGGAGAGCATCATGCTAAGTGAAATAAATAAGTCAGTCAGAGACAAATAAATATCAATGATCTCACTCACCTACAAGAAATAATGAACAACATAAACTGATAAACAAAAACAGATCCAGAGACAGGGAAGCATCAATCAGTGTCAAACCTCAGAGGGAAGGTAAGGGAGGGTGGAGTTAAGGGGGAGAAATCAACCAAATAACTTGTATGCATGCATATAAGCCTAATCAAGGGTCACAAATAACAGAGGGGTAGGAGCATGAGTGGGGGAGTTTGGGAAGGTAATGGGGGATGAGGACAAATATGTAATACCTTAATCAATAAAGAATTTTTTAAAAAATGCACTAAAGACTTAAATGTATGACCTTTAACCATAAACTCCTAGAAGAAATCATAGGCAGCAAACTCTTTGATATCAGTCTTAGCAATAATTTGTTGACTGTATCACAGGCAATAAAAGCTGTAAAATAAACAAAATATATCAAACCAAAAAGCTTTTGCATGCTGAGGAAAATTATCAACAAAATGAAAAGTCAGCCTACTAGAAGGAAGAAGATATTTGTAAATGATATTTCTGATAAGGGATTAATATCTAAATATATAAAAATTCATATAACTTGATATAAAAACAATCAATTAAAAATGGACAGAGAACATGAATAGATATTTCTCCAAAGAAAGAAATACAAGTGGCCAATAGACATATGAAAAGATGTTCAACATCACTAATCATCAGCAAAGTGCATAACAAAACTACAATGGAGATATCACCTCCCATCTATCAGAATGGCTATTATCAAAGAGGCAAATAATAATCTACATGCAAATTGACCACTACTCTGCTATACCCACCAGCCAATCAGGAGCAAGTATGCAAATTCACCCAATAAATATGGTGGCAGCCATGGAGCTGGAGTGAGCAGGAGGCTTGGGTTGCCCCCAGCAATGGAGGAAGCCAAGCTTCCCACACGCCCTGGCTGGCCCTGGCCTCTGCTCAAGGCTACAAAGTTTCAATTATAGACAATAAATAAATCCCAGATATCTGCTTCCAGCCGGCCCTGGCCTCCACTCAAGGATACAAAATTTCAATTATAGAAGATAAATAAATCCCAGATACCTGCTTCCAGGCATCCCTGGCCTCCACTAAAGGAGGAATTGAAAAAAAGGAGAGGCTGGGAGCTTGGGTCGCCGGAGACATGGCTAGCCAGAAAATGGCCATCACCCCCTCACCCAGGCTGGCCAGGCATCCCAGCAGGACCCCCCAACTGAAGGTTCTTTGGCCTGCCTGAAAACAGCCCTCAGCCCCTTACCCAAGCTGGCCAAACCCCCATGGGGTGAGGGACCCTGCTGGGGGGCTTGCCCAGCCTTCAAACAGCCATCAGCCCCTGACAGGCTGGCCAGTCACCACAGTGGGGACCCGCACCCTGAATGGGGTGTGGCAAGCCTGAAAATGGCCATCAGCTCCTCAGCCAGGATGGCCAGGCACCCCAGTGGGACCCCCAACATGATCTAGGACACCCTTCAGGGCAAACCAGCCAGCCCACACCCATGCACCAGGCCTCTATACTAATAAAAAGGTAATATGCTAATTAGACTGGGAGACCTTCCAGGAGACCTTCCAGATGTTATTCTGGACCAAGCCATGGTGACGGGGCCAAGGTAGAGACAAGAGGCCAAGAGGGGAGGGAAGTTGTGGGTGATCAGGCCAGGGTTGGATGGCAGTTGTGGATGATCAGGCTGGTGGGGGGCGGGGCAATTGGGGGCAAGCAGAGCAGCAGTGGTGCCAGTTGGGGGTGAGCAGGCCGTCAGTGGAGGTTAGTGGAGGTCAGTTGGAGGTGATCAGGAAAGAGGGAAGAAGTTTGAAGTGAGCAGGCCAGCAGGGGGCCTTTGGGGGTGAGCAGGCCAGTGGGGAGGGAAGGTGGAGGTGAGCAGGCAAGCAGGGGGGTAGTTGGGTGCTGGCACACTGGCACAGGGGACAATTGGGGGTGATCAGGCTGGCGGGGGCATTTGGGGGCAAGCAGGCTGGTAGTGTGGGGCAGTTGGGGGCAACCAGGCTGGCAGGCAGAGTGATTAGGGGCAATCAGGCAGGCAGGCAGGTGAGCAGTTAGGAGCCACCAGTCCTGGAGTGCGAGAGGAATGTCCAACTGCTGGTTTAGGCCCAATCCCTGTAAACTGGCAGTAGGACATCCTTCGAGGGGTCCCAGATTGGAGAGGGTACATGCTGGGCACCCTGCCCCCCCATGCACGAATTTCATGTACCAGACTACTAGTATCATAATAACTATGTAGTACTATTGTGACAGATGGTTTCTAGACTTAAGTTGATCAATTTTAAGGTCTATAAATGTCTAATCACTGTGTTGTACACAACACACTAATGTAACATTGTATGTTAACTATAATTTCAAAATTAAAGAAAACCTCAAATAAGTACTGGGCAAGGATATGAAGAATAGAGAACCCACCTACACTGTTGGAAGAATTGTAAATTAGTCCAGTAACTATAGATAACAGTATGGCGATTCCTCAAAAAACTTAAAAATAGAACTAACATATAACCCAGCAATTACACTTCTGGATATTTACCTGTAGAACTTGAAGACATTAATTCGAAATGATATATGCACCCTTATGTTCACTGCAGCATTATTTACATTAGTCAAAATATGGAAGCAATCCAGGTCCCATCAGCATACAAATCAATGAACAAGATGTGGTATGTGTATGTATATGTATGTATAAATACACACACACACACACACACACACACACACACAAACAATGAAATATTACTCATTTAAATAAGGAATTAAATCTTGCCATTTACAACAACATAGATGGAACAAAAGAATGGCATTCTAAGTGAAATAAGTTAGACAGAGGAAGACAAATGTTATATAATTTCACTTATATATGAAATCTGAAGGATAAAACAAATGAACAGGGAAAACAAAACAGAAACAGACTCATAGATACAGAGAACAAACTAATAGTTGCCAAAGAGGAAGAGAGTGGGGAGATGAAGCTAAAAATACAAACTTCAGCTGTAAAATGAATAAGTCCAAGGGATATAATGTACAGTATAGAAGATATAGTCAATAATATCATAATAAAGTTTTAAGGTGGAAATTTATTAGAATTCTTATGGTGATATCCTCTTATGGTATACAGATGTCAGATCACTATATTGTATTTCTAAAGCTAATAACTGTTGTATGTCAAATATACATTAATTTAAAAATTGTATAGGAACTTAGCAGCAACAATAATGCATACATGTACACACAAGAGTTTTTGTTCATAGAACATGATGAATTCCATACTGACCATTCGAATCAGTGTGGAAATCTGGGCAGGAAGGATTATCAAAAGCATAGCTAGAGAGTGCAGAATAGAGTTTTATTAAAATAGCATGATCAAGTCAATAAAAAAAAAATTTCAAGTGAGGCAGCTAAATTCTACCCTTGACAGGAAAAGCAAACATACATTGAATGGCCATATTATTATGATCTCGGAATGCATAATAATCTGCCCACTCAGTGTATATCCTATATAATAAAAGGCTAATATGAAAATCGTCCCCTCGACCAGGAGTTTGACCAGCAGGCAGGCAGGCCAACCACCCATGTCCCCTCCCTCTGGCCAGGCTGGCCAGACCCCAGCCATGCACAAATTCATGCACTGGGCCAAATTATTATGCATTCAGAGATCATAATAATCTGGCCACTCAATGTAATTAACAATATAAGAATTAGAAGAAATTTGAAAAATCTTATCAGGATGTATATTAGAAAATTCAAAGAAAGATCGCTACCTAAGTAAGTGGTTCTCAAATATCAGTATGCATAATATTCACCCAGATTCTCTGGCTCCACCTTTAGAGACTTTGACTTTTAGGTCCCAGTATATTTAAGAAACATTCCAGATGATTTAGATACAGATTTCCCACCACATACAGACATATACTGCCCTCGGTAGGCTGTGCTTCTGATATTTTACCAGAAAACTCAATCAATACTCTGAGATACATACCACAAACTAGAAAAATGTAGAGAAAAAATTACCTCTACTTTGAAACCTAATGCAGAGGACATACTGTGGAAAATAATTCTATATTCAAAGAAATACACAAATAATTGAGAGCTATTTCAACTTATAAGATAACACTTTCTGAGTACCATATAGCAATTGTCATTTTCTAACCAAACTAGCAATGGCCTGTCATATATGGAGAAAATGTGTCAGTATCACCCAGATCTGAAAAGCTTAGTTCCAAATATAACTATGATATAAAGGAGGCCAGGATATTAGTCTATATTTATGGCATTTTCTTACTTTATCACATTCATTTTTTATCACAAATTCCTTAAAGAAAGTAAAGTAAAAAACATGATATAGTTACCCAAAGCAGTGTTTTTCAAATAGCAATCCTTTTGGCCACCTACATCAGAATCACCATGGTGAATTGTTTAAAATGAAGATTCCCATCTTAGTTCTACTAAATCAGAATTCCTAATGGAAGATGTCAATAAAACACATACACACAGAAACACAGACATGCACACACATACACAAATATTTAACAATAATTCAGTGGATTTTATATATTCAGAAATTTGGACAAGCATCACCATAATGAATTATGCAATGTTTTCATAATTCCAAAATGAAACACCTTTAGCATTCACTCTCCAGTTTTTTTCTTCCCCACCCCCACCCAAACTAGGCAACCAGTATTCTACATTCTTTCTACATTTGGCCTATTATGGAAATTTTGCATAAACGCAATCATACAACTAATAGTCCTTCATCACTGTCTTCTATTAGTATAAGGTTTCCAAGGTTTATCCATGCTGTATGAATCAGTACTTCATGTCATTTAATTGCATAAAATATTGTATTGAATGAATATATAAAAATGTATAATTTAAAGAAGTATTTCATATGAAGTGGCATGAAGAGAAAATTAGATGCTTGCTTCCAAGCAGAATTCAGGACTTGATCTCATTTATAGGCAATTATCCAGACTCCTGCCTTGTTTATTGAGAACAATTATAACCAAAGCCAGTCTGTACAGACTCAAGAAGCTTAGAGCACACACAGTCAATAAGATAAATGATAACAATTACAGGAATGATGAAATTAATTTTACAAATTCAAAAAGAAGGCAAAAAACTAAGCCTTAAAATGACCACATGACAAGGTGTATGACTCTATGGATTTGTGCTGACAGGTATCCATAGCCACATTTGGCTATTTTAATCTAAATTTAAATTAACTAAAATTTTAAAAAGAGTTCTACAGTTGCACTAGCCACATTTCAAATCCACAATGGCCAAATGGATTTGGAAGCTATCACATTGGACAAATCAGACAGAAAATATTTGTATCATTGCAGAAGTTTCTGTTGGAGAATGTTGCTCAAGAGATAACTAAAACTATCACAGCATGACCTATTTATTAGCTAAAAAATATTAATTAAAAGTCTACTGTGTGCAAGGCACTGTTCTATGTACTAGGGAAGCTAAACTACAAATGATGGAAAAGAGAGGATAAAAAATAAAATATGTCACACAATATATTAAAGAGTAAAATATAAAAATGTAAGGGAACAACCCTAACTGGTTTGGCTCAATGGATAGAGCGCTGGCCTGCAGACTGAAGGGTCCCAGTTTCAATTCCAGTCAAGGGCATATACCTTGGTTTTGGGCACATCCCCAGTTGGGGGTGTGCAGGAGGCAGCTGATTGATGTTTCTTTCTAATTGATGTTTCTTTCTAATTGATGTTTCTAACTCTCTATCCCTCTCCCTTCTTCTCTGTAAAAAATCAATAAAATATATTTAAAAAAATGTGAGGGAACAAAAATAAAAGCGATGCAGTTTTAGTTACCATAGTCTGGGGAAGTATCTATGATAAAGTGATATTTATATAAAAATCTGAAAAAAAAGTTGAAAGTCACCTTACAAATATATTAGACAAAAATATTAGAGAAAGAGAAAATAGTTAAAGCAAGAGCCTGAGGCAAGTATAGGCTGGGCATGTTCCTAAATACAAGGCAGCTACGGTGGCTAGAAGATTGGAACATGTGTAAGAGTAAAACCAAAATATAAGCAATTGTGTAGAAAATGTAGATTTTTCTGGTGAAAAACTTAATGTTGTTTCAAAAGTTTTCTTAGGTTGGTAAATACAGAAGATTTTTATATGTCAAATGAATTTCTAAGTTAAGAGAAATACATCTGAAATGGGAGTATGGGGACTTCCATGGGTCATCTCAACAGCAAAACAACTATAAATAGAGAAAATTATTGCAAGAAAAATATAACCATTTAGAATCTCTCCAAACTGTCCTGATGGCATACACCAAATAGATAAGCCATATATCCTTGTCAGATCCAGCCAAGAACACAGGGCTTTCTATGCCCAAAAAGAGGTCTTTAGCATTTCTAATTCCACTCTCAGTCTTTGGTTGCAGAAGCTCCATCTGTGGTAAGCAATTAGAAAGGCCTGAGCAGAACATGGATGATGAGCCAGATACAGAAGGTCACCAGGGTAGAAATCTCCAGGGTGGCCTTTCCTCCCCTAGCATATAAATGGTCATTTGGTTTGGATCCCCCTGACCTTTCCTCCCTAAAGATAACATCTAGGGCTCATTTGCATTTCAGCTCCAAGATCAGAAAAGCAGCAAAACCAGACCAGTGACCCCATGGCTGACCTCAGGACCAGCTGCATTAGATAATGACCCCCTGCCCTGGTGACAACCAATCAATCAGTAGACCCAGACTCTGAAAGAATACACCTGAAGAGCTGCTTAATATTCTGTAGCTCTTCCCCTGGGACCTCCCCTCAAATTATCACCTTTAAAACCCTCAGGACTAAGTACCCAGAACTCTCTCCCTCTCAGGAGTATGCCCTCTTTTCCCTCTCTCCCTTCCCCTTGCCCTTCACCCAAGCGTTTACCATTACCTTCCTCACTCCCAAGCTCCTAGAGCCCTTCCTTCCCATCTATAACTGGTGTCCTCAGCCCCTACAGTCTACAAATTACTTATACTACCTTTGTGATTTTATTTTATTTTATTTTTAATTTTTTAAATCTTTTTTTAATTAATTTTTTATGCATATCTCCCCATTGCCCCCCTCTCACCCCAGCATACCCCAACTCCACAGTGTCAATATTCATTGGTTATACTTATATGCATGCACACAAGTCCCCTGATTGATCTCTTATCTACCTCACCTAACTTTAATCTTCCTGCTGCAATTTCACAGTCTGATGCTTTACTACCTCTGTATCTATCACTTTGTTCATCAGTTTATAATGCTCTTTATTAACCACAAATAAGTGAGATCATGTGATGCTTCTCCATCATTGACTAGCTTATTTCACTAAGCATAAGGTTCTCCAGTTCCAACCAGGTTGCTGCAAATGGTAAGATTTCCTTCTTTTTAATGGCAGCATAGAATTCCATTGTGTAGATGTACCACAGTTTTCTGATCCATTCATCTGCTGACCGGCACCTAGGCTGTTTCCAAATTGTGGCTATTGTAAATGGTGCTGCTATGAACATAGGAGTACATAAATTCTTTCTGATTGCTGTTTGTGATTTCTTAGGATAAATTCCTAAGAGTGGAATTACAGGGTCAAATGGGAGATCCATTTTTGTTTTTTAAGAAAACTCCATACTGTTCTCCACAGTGGCTGCACCAGTCTGCATTCCCACCAACAGTACACAAGTGTTCCTTTTTCTCCGCATCCTCACCAACACTTTCGTTTATTGCTTTGTTGATGATTGCCATTCTGACCACTGTAAGATGGTATCGCATTGTCATTTTGATTTGCATCTCTCAGATGATTAGTCTCTTTGAACATGTTTTCATGTGTCTCTTGGCCTTCCTTCTGTCGTCTTTTGAAAAGGTTCTATTTAGGTCCGTAGCCCATTTTTTTATTGGATCGTTTGTCTTCATTTTATTAAGTTGTATAAGTTGGCTGTAGATTTTAGAGATTAAACCTTTATCAGTGATATCATTTGCAAATATGTTCTCGCATACAGTGATCTTTCTTGTTTTGTTGATGGTTTCTTTTGCTGTGCAAAAGCTTTTTATTTTGTTATACTCCCATTTGCTTATTTTTTCTTTAGCTTCAATTGCCTTTGGAGCAGTATCAGTGAAGAAGTTCTTTTGGCATATATCTGAGATTGTGCTGCCTGTGGACTCCTCTAGTATTTTTACGGTTTCCCTTCTAATGTTTAAGACCTGTATCCATTTTGAGTTTATTTTTGTATTTGGTGTAAGTTGGTGGTCCAGTTTCATTTTTTTGCATGTATCTGTCCAATTTTCCAAACACCATTTATTGAAGAGGCTATCTTCGCTCCATTGAATGTTCATGCCTCCTTTGTCAAATATTAGTTGAGCATAGTGGTTTGGGTGGATATCTGGATTCTCTATTCTATTCCATTGGTCTATATGTCTGTTCTTGTGCCAGTAGCAGGCTCTTTTGAGAACACTTGCTTTGAAATATAGCTTAAAATCTGGTATTGAGATCCCACCTACTTTATTCTTCTTTCTCAGAATTTCTGCAGCTATTCGTGGTCTTTTTTTGTTCCAGATGAATCTATGAAGAATTCTTTCTAGGTCTGTGAAATATGTCATTGGTATTTTAATGGGGAGTGCATTGAATCTATAGATTGCTTTGGGTAGTATGGACATTTTAATGATGTTGATTCTCCCAATCCATGAGCATGGTATGCTCTTCCATCTGTTAACATCTTCCTCTATCTCTTTTTTCAGTGTCCTGTAGTTTTCTACATATAGGTCTTTTACCTCTTTAGTTCGGTTTATTCCTAGGTATCCTAATTTTTTGGGTGCGATGATAAATGGGATTGCTTTTTGACTCTCTCTTTCTATAATTTCACTATTATAACTTTGGAAAAGTGTATGGAAATGCCACAGACTTCTTAGCATTAATTTTATATCCTGCTACATTGCCAAATTCATTAATTAAGTCAATTAGTTTTGGAATGGAGTCCTTTGGGTTTTTATGTACAATATCATGTCATCTGCAAATAAGGACAACTTTACTTCTTCTTTTCCAATGTGGATGCCTTTTATTTCTTCTTCTTGTCTAATTGTAATGGCTAATACTTCCAGTACTATGTTGAACAGGAGAGGTGAGAGTGGGCATACCTGTCTTGTTCCCGTTCTAGGGGAAATGGTTTTACTTTTTGTCCATTGAGTATGATGTTAGCTGTGGGTTTATCATATATGGCTTTTATGATGTTGAGAAATGATCCTTCTATTCCCACTTTGCTGAGACTTTTTATCAAGAAAGGGTGTTGGATTTTGTCAAATGCTTTTTCTGCATCAATTGATATGACTATGTGATTTTTATCTCTGAGTTTATGTGATGTATCACGTTTATTGATTGCAGATATTGTACCATCCCTGCATTCCTGGGATAAATTCTACTTGGTCATGGTGTATGACCTTTCTGATGTACTGCTGTATCCGATTTGCTAGAATTTTGTTGAGGATTTTGGCATCTATGTTCATGAGAGATATTGGTCTATAATTCTCTTTCATTGTGTGGTCTTTATCTGGTTTTGGTATTAGGGTGATGCTGGCTTCATAGAAGGTGTTTGGAAGTGTTCCTTCTTCTTGAATATTTTTGAATAGTCTGAGGAGGATAGGTTTTAATTCTTCCTTAAATGTTTGGTAAAACTCTCCTGTGTAGCCATCTGGTCCCGGGCTTTTATTTGCTGGAAGGTTTTTGATGACTGCTTCAATTTTTTCTAAAGTTATTGCACAATTGAGATGTTTGATTCCTCCTCACTGAGTTTTGGAAGGTTATATTTTTCTAGGAAACTGTCCATTTTTTGCAGGTTGTCCAGTTTGTTGGAATAGAGTTGTTCATAGTTTTTTTTTTTTTAACAATCCTTAGTATTTCCACAGGGTCTGTTGTTATTTCTCCTCTTTCATTTCTGATTTTGTTTATTTGGGTCTTCTCTGTTTGCTGCTTGGTGAGCCTGGGTAGAGGTCCATCACTCTTGTTTATCCTTTCATAGAACCAGCTCTTGGTTTTGTTGATCTTTTGAATTGTTTCTTTGGTCTCCAAGTTTTTATCTCCACTCTGATCTTCACTATTTCCTTCCTTCTGAGTACACTGGGCTTTTCTTGTTGCTCTCCTTCTAGCTCTTTGAGTTGTAGGGTTAGGTAATTTATTACCATTGTTTCTTGTTTTTTGCAGTAGGCTTGTAGGGCTATGAACTTCCCTCACAAGACTGCATTCACTGTGTCCCATAAATTTTGTATTGTTGTGTTGTCATTGTCATTTGTTGCCATGATGTTTTTTATTTCTTCCTTGATCTCTCTGGTTACCCAGTCGTTGTTTAATAGCATGCTGTTTAGTCTCCATGTGTTTGATTTTTTTCTATTGTTTTTTTTATAGTTGATTTGCAGTTTTATGCCACTGTGGTCTGAGAAAATGCTTGATATAACTTCTATCTTTTTGAATTTGAAGAGACTTCTCTTATGACCCAATATATGATCTATCTTTGAAAATGACCCATGTGCACTGGAGAAGAGTGTATATTCTGTGGCTTTGGGTTGAAATGTTCTGAAGATGTCAATTAATTCCTTCTGGTCTAGTGTGTGATTTAGGATTGATGTTTCTTTCCTGATTTTTTGTTTAGAGGATTTGTCCAATGGTGACAGTGGGGTATTAAAGTCTCCTACTATGATTGTATTGCTGTCAATCTCTCCCTTAATATCCTCCAAGAGTTTTATTTATGTATTTAGGTGCTCCTATATTGGGTGCATATATGTTTACCAGAGTTATTTCTTCTTGTTGGATTGTTCCCTTTAGTATTATGAAGTGTCCTTCTTTATCTCTTGTAATGTCCTTCACTT
This sequence comes from Lasiurus cinereus, assembly GCA_011751065.1. Taxonomy (NCBI): domain Eukaryota; kingdom Metazoa; phylum Chordata; class Mammalia; order Chiroptera; family Vespertilionidae; genus Lasiurus; species Lasiurus cinereus. The sequence continues at coordinate 7,493,937 of JAAGEH010000013.1, forward strand.
TGAGATCTAATTTGTCAGATATAAGTATTGCAACCCCAGCTTTTTTTTTCATTTCCATTTGCCTGAAATGCCATCTTCTATCCCTTCCCTCTCAATCTGTGTGCATCACTTTTCCTGAGGTGGGTTTCTTGCAGACAGCAGATATATGGATCATGTTTTCTTATCCAATCGGTTACCCTATGTCTCTTGATTGGAGAATATAATCCATTAACATTTAAAGTTATTATTGATTAGTACTTATCTGTTGCCAATTTTAGTCCTTACACCCGATTTCCTTCTTCGCTTCCTCTTTCTTTTTATTACAGCAGACCCTTTAACATTTCTTGAATTGCTGGTTTGGTGGTAATATATTCTTTTAGAAGTTTTTTGTATGTGAAGCTTATGATTTCACCTTCAATTCTGATTGAAAGCCTTGCAGGGTACAGTATTCTTGGATTCAGACCCTTCCTTTGCATTACTTGGTATACTTCATTCCATTCTCTTCTGGCCTGATGAGTTTCTGTTGAAAAATCAGTATCTAGTCTTATGGGGTTTCCTTTGTAGGCAACTTTCTGTTTCTCTCTGGCCACATTTAAGATTCTTGCTTTGTCTTGCTGTTTGCGAATATAATTATAATGTGCCTTGGTGTTGCTTTTGTGGGGTTCATTTTGCTTTGGACTCTGTGAGCTTCTTGGATTTGTGTGTGTTTTTTCTGTCCTATATTGGGGAAATTTTCTGTCATTATTTCTTCAAACAGGTTCTCTAATCCTTGTTCAATTTCCACTCTTTCTGGAACCCCAATTATGTGGATGTTGTTTTTTGTTTTTCGTGTTATCCCAAAGTTCCGTTAGGCTCTCCTCTTGCTTTTTAATTTTTTTTTTCTAGAAGCTGCTGTACTTGGGTATTTTTTCCTACCATGTCTTCTAGCTCACTGATGCGGTCCTCTGCTTCTTCTAGTCTGCTTTTGATACTTTCTATTGAGTTCTTTAAAAACAGTGATGTCATTTTTTATTTATTTGTGCATTTCTTCATGCTTCTTCTTCATTTCCTCTTGGCTCTTACTCAGATTGTCGATTTTGTCTTCCATTCTTTTCATCCGCCTTATGATCATTTCTCTTAACTCTTTCTCTGGCAGGCTTATTTCCACTTCTATTTCCTTTACTTCCTTTTCTGGTGATACCTGCCTATCTGTCGTATGCGGGCTGTTTCTTCTTCTGCCCATGGTTTTTCTTCTCCGGGTGTTTGAGTATGTGGTTCTCTGTCCTACCTTGATTCAAAGGCACAAACTACAACACGACCTGGTACAGCACAGAAGGCACTGAACAGAAATGTATTCACGATGTTAATAATCACCAATAAGGTGACCACCAATGAAAGACAAATTAGGGTAAGTAGAGAAAGAAGTAGTGGAAAATGAGGGAAAAAGAAAGGAAAGAAGTTCCCAAATCAGATTGGGATAGGGAGAAAAAAAATAACTAAATGAACAAAAAAATAAAATAATATAATATAAAATAAAGGAGAAGAAGAAAAAGAAGAGAGAAAGAGAAACAAAGTCAGAGTGAAAAGAAAGTGGATAAGAGAGAAAAGGGGAACAAAATATAGATGTCAGGAGAAAACTCCAATAGAACAGTCAGTAATCCCAATAAAGGCCAGCAACCAGTACCTAGAGATTAATACAAACTACAAATAAGAACTGGTATCGAGGGAGGCGAGGGAAAAGAGAGGTAGAATATAAAGCAAGCCAAAAGCAAAATGAAACAAGTAAAATAAGCTAAAACAATCTCACAAAAAAGTTTAAAAAATCGATATAATCACTGTTCAGGCAAATAGGAAAAAAAGGACATAGAGAAAAAACAACTTTTTGGCTAGTGACAAGAAGGGAGAGGTTTGTATGGACTTGTAGTAGGGGATTTGAAATTAGATATCTAAGTAGGGTGAAATTTTAACCAGGTAAAGAGAAAGAATAGGGGGAATCTAAAGTTGGAAAAGGAAAAGAGAAACAAGACAACAAAATAGGGAAAGTTAGGTGGAAAGTGTTGGCATAAAGGTAGAGTTGAGTTGGAGTAAAATTATGCTAAAGGAAAGATGAAAATAGAATATAAAATTCTTATCCTGAAGTAACATAAAAAGAAAACAAAATGACACCTGTTTTTTTCCAAAAAGGTAAAAAACTAGTAGTCATAATACTAGTTGAAAACAAAAATGTAATAATTAAAAAAGGTAAAATCAATTGAGGTGGAAAGAAAAAAAAATAGTCTTTTAATTAAAATATGTAAAAATAAAAAAATTAAAAAAAAATAGAATGGTCATTCACTTCCACTATTATTCTGCTTGGCACTCCTGTTTCCCAGTAGGGAAGGTATTGCAGTTCCCTGTGTTGCACTGTGCACATTTTAATCTCTTTATTCTTTTGTGGTTATGGGAGAGTCAATTTGTGCTTCATCCACTGGGTGGCAGTGTTTTGGAATTGATCTCTGAGGCAAAGCACAGGACCTCTCTAGGCTGTCCTCAGATCCTGCTACTCTGTGGTTTTCAAAGCCAGTTTGTGGGGATTTTGCAGCCGGGGCACTGTAATAATTCCCAAGCTATCCTTCTGCCTCACGTAAAAACGAGTCATTTTCCAGAGCTCCTCTCTGTCAACAGCTCGGAGAGTTTGCCTCCACACTTAGGGATCACGCCCTGCCCACCTCTGCAGACCTCTCTAGAGGCAACTTTCCCGCAGCTCGGCTCCCACAGTGTGGGCGTCTCTGTTCTGAGGGGCAGGAGACCTCACCTTATCTCAGGCAAAATCTGATCTTTCTGTGTGCTGTGTGGATCTCTGAATCCGCCGCCCGAGTGGTGTCTGCTCCTATTGGAGAGTGGTGTTCTGGGTCCCCCCTGTTCGGTGAGTAATTCAGCCTCAGTGTTCAGACCGCCACAGACATCCACCTCCCTAGGCAAGATGGTGTGTTCTCCGCTTTCGCGCTCGTGGCTCCAGCCGACAAAAACCCCGCGGCAGTGGGGCTGCCTGGCCAGGAAAGCCCCTTCCAGCAGTTCTCCGCCTTCTCCTGGAGGATAACTGACTCTTAACTTTCCAACAAACAATCCCCGTGTGACTCTCAGCTGCTCTCTCTCCCTCTGCCCAGCGACAAAGCTCCAGACGCATCCGTCTATTCCGCCACCATTTTTTTCTCCCCTACCTTTGTGATTTTATAAATAAATGTTCTCTTATAGTTTAAGTCTTGGCTTTGAATTCTTTCTTGGCAGAACTCAAGTACCAAAGTTGCTGAATCCAAGTTCGGTCTGATCCCACCAGTCCAACACCTAGTGCCTTTCCTGCCACCTACAACAAAACCATGCTTTAAAAAAGTAAAGTAAGGTATGAAGACAATGTGTAGTCCAATAGAAAATGTCAATAAATAGAAATTACTTTTTTAATTGAAATTATTAGGATGACATTAGTTCACAAAACCATACAGGTTTGAAGTGTACAATTCAACAAAACATCATCTGCACACTGTATTGTGTGACCACCACCCAAAGCTAAGTCTCTTTTAATCCCTAATTATCCTCCCTTTGCCCACCTCCACCTAACACCACCCTTTTCATCTGGCTGTCAACACACTGCTGTCTTTGTCTACATGTTTATATATATATATATATATATATATATATATATATATATATATACACACACATATATATATATACACATACACATACATACTGGAGGCCTGATGCATGGAAATTCATGCACAGAGGAGGGGGGTACCTCAGCCTGGCCTGCCCCCACCACAGTCTGAGAGCCCTCACAGGATGTCCTACTGATGACTTAGTGCCACTTCCTATGGGGAGTGGGCCTAAGCCGCAGTCTGGCCTCCCTCTGCAGGAGGCAACTGGATGATCAGGTATATAGATACTTTCTGGAGGCAGCATGGACTCCTTCCATAGTTCTTTCCTCTGTGGTTGGCGAAAAGGGGACTAAAAGGTAGAGACAGAACTGTGGCCAGGCCTGGGCCTTTTGTAGGCAGTGGAAAGAGGAATAGGGCTAGGGAAAACCTAGACACGTTTCCTTCCATTGTCTTCCCTTCCTCTGGGCCCTTCCCTCAGTTTTTTCCTTTCTGTGGTGGACGCTCAGGCCACGGACCAACTGGAGCCCAGCAATGGTCGTGTTCAGCCCCCTCACTTCTCAGCTAAACATACAGCTGCCTCCTATTCCAAGCAGGGCTATTTTCAAGTGACTAAAGTGCTGGGAATCCATAGCTCCCAGCCACTCCCCTCTCAGTTTCATCCATGAGTTGGTTGCAAAGTTCACCAAGATCCCAAAGCAGCTCTCTGCTGGGGGGATTCGGGGTGGGAGGAGATTCACACAGGCAGTGCCATGTCCCAGGTCAGGCACACAGGAAGGCAGTGTCACATCCCAGGTCAAGGACACAGGCAGGCAGTGTTATGTCCCTGGCCAGGGATGCAGGCAGCCAACTTCACCTCAGTGCTGGGTGGGATGTTAGCGCTGGGAGGCCTGGGCATGCCTCTACTGGGGGTGTAGTCCTTGCTCCCGCCCCTCCCCCTAGGTCCTGTGCATACCCAACCCATTGACTGGTCATGACTAGGACACCATAATGGACAAATTAGCATATGACATCTTTATTATATAGGACTAGAGATCCAGCGCACAAAATTGTGTGTGTATAGGGTCCCTAGGCCTACTCTGCGATCAGTGCCATTTTCTGCCCGCTCACCAATCCCTGGCTGCCACTGCCACCGCCAGCAACCCAATTACCGTCACAGGCTCTTGTCCTGCCCTCCTTCAGCTGCCATCCACTGGGTTCTGTTTGCAGGCCCTTGTCCTACCCCACCACCAGCCAGTTTCCCTCGCAGGCCCCCTACCTCATAGTGACTGGTTGAATGGTCATTCTGGTCATTACACTTCTGGTCTGGCCTTTTATTATGAAGGATATATATATATATGTTTTTCATTAATAACTTCACCTTAAAAAAGAAGGAAATCTTACCTTTTGTGAAAGCATTGATGGACCTGGACAGTATTATGCTAAGTGAAATAAGCCAGTCAGAGAAAGACAAGTGCCATATGATTTCAATTATATGTGGAATCTAATAAAGAAAATAAACTAACAAAGAAGAGATGGACTCATGGTTACAAAGAACAGACTGATAGCTCTCAGAAGGAGGGCTTTGGGGTCTAGGTGAGAAGAACTTAGGGATTTACCAAAAGAAAACAAAGATTCATGAACACAGATATGATTGTGAGAGAAAGAGGTGTGAAGAATGTAAAAGAGAAAAGTATGAGGATAAATAGTATGAGGAAGGAGACTTGACTTGGGGTCATAAACACACAACACAATATGAAGATGCTACATTGTAGAATTGTATACCTGAAACCCATATAATTTTATTAATCAATGTCACTCCAATAAATACAGTAAAAAAGGATATGAATAAGAAATTTGCAAAGAAGAAAATTGAATAGCAAATAAATGCATGAAAACATCAAAAAAATGTTACTGCATACAAATATGATTTTTAAAATGTTAAAGTCTTAGAATGCACATTCTGACAAAGATGTGGGGAAATGAGTAGTCATATAGTACTGGTGAAAGTATGAATATTGAAAAAAACCAACATGGCAGCATAGGTGAAAACCTAAACTGCTGCCTCACACAACAATTTCAAAACTACAACGAAAAGACAGAACGGACATCATCCAGAACCACAGGAAAGTTGGCTGAGGGGAAATTCTACAACTAGAAGGAAAGAGAGGGGCTCACAGAGACTCAGAGGAGTGGCAAAAAGCTGAGGTACGGAGATGCACGCATGGAGAGAGAGGGTAGTGAGTACTTGGCTGGCTTCCTCTGGTGGGAGGGAGATAGAGACTCCCAACTGCACTGAACCCCTTATCCTACAGCACTGAACCCCAGGTCCGGGCGAGACTCAGATGGGAGGAGTCTGGACAGTGAAAAGGAAGGAGTAACCAGAAATTTAGGGGAGCTGCTAAAGGGCAGAGGTCTGGGGGCATGCATGCCACTGTGCCCAGAAGACAGACTGCTGAGTGTGCCGCTGGCTTTCTCAAGTGGGCGGGAGACAGAGCCTCCCAACTGCACCACTTCTAACTCCACTGAACCCCAGTTTCAGGAGAGAGCCTGAGGACCCAGATTCATACGGGTCCCGGAATGTAGGCACAAGATTACCGAGAGACACTTGAGACCCAGGGGCTGCATAGGGCGGGGCTGACTGAAAGCCAAGGTGCTCTGAGACTGCATCCATCCAAGCTCAACAGAGAACCTTTTGCACTTTTGCAAGTCTTATGTCATAAGCCTGACTCCGGCACAGAAGTTCTCCTGGCATAGTGAAAATGCGGAAACATAGAAACAGATCACAAACAAAAGAAATGGAGGAAAACAAATGTCTGGATATAGAGTTCAAAACCACGGTTATAAGGTTTTTCCAGAATTTCCTAGAGAGAGAATCCAAGATGGCGGCATAGGTAAAGCCTTAGACTGCTGCCTCACACAACACTTTCAAAGCTACAACTAAAAGACAGAATCGACATCATCCAGAATCACAGGAAAGCTGGCTAAATGGAAATTCTACAACAAGAAGGAAAGAGAGGTACTCACAGAGACCCAGAGCTGCAAAAAGCTGAGGTGCAGAGACGCATGCGTGGAGAGGGCGGGTGCCAGAGTGCCTGGCTGGCTTTCTCTGGAGGGAGGGATTCAGAGACTCCGAACTGCATTGGGCCCCTTATCCTGTGGCACTGAACCCCAGGTCCAGCTGAGACTCATACAGGGAAAGTTTGGACTGTGAAAGGGGAGAAGTGCATGGAGGTTTGGGGGAGCCGAGACAGGGCAGAAGTCTGGTGGTGTGCACAGCACTGCGTGCAGAGGACCAACTGCTGATTGTGCCACTGGCTTTCACGAGTGGGCAGGAGACAGAGCCTACAAACTGTGTCACTTCTAACTCCACTAAACCCCAGTTTCAGGCAAAATCCTGGGGACCCAGACTCATATGGTCCTGGAGCACAGGGGAGCCGGAAAGGCAGTGGTCTAGAAGCAGTATGTGTGCACACAGGGACCACTCCAGCAACTACCCAGTGTCATGTGACACCCAGGGGCCATGGAGGGTGGGGCCGAGTGGAAGGCAAGGTGGTCTGTTAAGCCCTGACACTCCACCCATCCCAAGCTCAACAGTGAGGTTTTGGCAGTTTTGCAAGTCTTGTATCATAAGGTTGAATCCAACACAGAAGTTCTCTTGGCATAGTGAAAATGCAGAGACAAAAGAAGAGATCACAAACAAAAGAAATGGAAGAGAACAAAAGACTGGATATAGAGTTCAAAACCACGCTTATAAGGTTTTTAAAGAATATCCTAGAAAAGATGGGTAAATTTAGCAAGACCCAAGAGGAGATGAAAAAGGACCAACTAGAGATGAAAAAGGACCAACTAGAGATGAAAAAGGACCAAGTAGAAATTAAACATACACTGACTGAAATAAAAAATATTATACATACAGAGACCTAACAGCAGACTAGAGGAAGGCAAGAATCAAGTCAAAAATTTGAAATATAAGGAATCAGAAAACACTCAACTGGAAAAGCAAGAAGAGAAAAGAATCCAAAAATGTGAAGATAATGTAAGGAGCCTCTGGGACAGCTTCAAGCGTACCAACATCAGAATTGTGGGGGTGCCAGAGTAAGAGAGAGAGCAAGATACTGAAAACCTATTTTAAGAAATAATGATTGAAAACTTCCCACATCTGGTGAAAGAAATAGACTTTCCAGTCCAGGAAGCACACAGAACCCCATATAAAAGGAATCCAAAGAGGACTACACCAAGACACATCATAATTAAAATACCAAGAGCAAAAGCCAAAGAGAGAATATTAAAAGCAGTAAGAGAAAAACAGTTAATTACCTACAAGGGAGTACCCATACGATTGTTAGCTGATTTCTCAACAGAAACGATGCAGGCCAGACGGGAGTGGCAAGAAATATTCAACGTGATGAATAGCAAGAACCTACAACCAAGAATACTCTATCCAGCAAAGCTATCATTCAGAATTGAAGAGCAGATAAAGAACTTCACAGATAAGAAAAAGCTAGAGTTCATCAACACCAAACCAGTATTATATAAAATGCTTAAAGGTACTTTTTAAGAAGAGGAGGAAGAAAAAGGTAAAGATAAAAATTATGAACAACAAATACATATCTATCAACAAGTGAATCTAAAAATTAAGTGAATTAAAAATCTGATGAACAGAATAAACTGGTGAATATAATAGAATCAGGAGCATAGAAAAGGAGTAGATGGTCAATTCTCAGGGGAAAAGGGGTGAAGGGGTGCAGGGAGAGACTGGATGAAAATTATACATGAGGACAATGCAGGGGGGAGGTAAGGGTAGAGGGAGGCATGGGGGCTGGGTGGAGGGAAGCTATGGGGGAAAAAAGAGGAACAAATATAATAATCTGAACAATAAAGATTTATTAAATAATAAAAAAGAAAGTGTGAATATCCACAAACACTTCGGAAAGCCATGTCACAATATCTTGTAAAACTGAATATAAACATACCCTGACATCTATAGTTTTACTTCTAGGTAAGTACTCCAGTGAAACCCTCAGACATGTGCTCCAGAAGACTTGACACAGTATATTGTTTAAATATTATGTTTTTAATCATTATCATAAAGTATTACAGATGTCTCCCCTTTCCCCCCAATTGCCCTACTCTCCCTCGTTCCCATCCTGCCCCAAGTCTTCACCACCTTATTGTCTATGTCCATAGATAATGCATATATGCATATAATACCATTGGTTAATCCCTTCCTGCACTGTCCTTCCCCCTTTTCTTTGAGATTCGGTGGTCTGTTCCAGGTTTCCATGTCTCTGATTCTATTTTACTCACCAGCTTATTTTGTTCCTTAGATTTCTTGTTTATTTTGATTTTTAGATTCAATTGTTGATAGATATGTATTTATTACCATTTTGTTGTTCATATTGTTTTATTTTTCTTCTTTTTCCTTTCTCTTCTTTTCTTTTTTTTTACGCTATTCTTTTTTTTAATTAAATCTTTATTATTCAGATTATTACATTTGTTTCTCTTTTTTCCCCCTCCATAGCTCCCCTCCACCTGGCTCCCACCCCTCCCTCTACTCTTACCTGCCTCCTGTTGACCTCATTCATAGGTGTATGATTTCTGTCCAGTCTCTCCCTGTACACCCCTCACCCCTTTCCCCCTGAGAATTATCAGTCCACTCCCTTTCTTTGCTCCTGATTCTATTATATTCACCATTTGAAAAATTCAATGTTTAACATTTGGCATTTTAATTATAATGTGTCTTTGTGTGGAGCCCTTTGGGTTTCTCTTGTTTGGGACACTCTGTACTTCCTGGACATGTAAGTGTATTTCTTTCACAAGGCAGGGGAAATTTTCTGTTATTATTTCTTCAAATAAGTTTTCAATAGCTTGCTCTCTTATTCTGGCACCCCCATAATGGGAATGTTGGTATGCTTGAAGTTGTCCTAGAGGATCATTATACTATATTCATATTTTTAATTTTTTTTAATTTTTGCTCTTTATTGGGTGTTTTTTGCTTCCTCATATTCCAAATTATTTACTTGATTATAGGAATTCACTACTCTACAGTTGAATCCCTGTAAATTATTCTTTATTTCAGTTAGTGTATGCTTAATTTCTGACTGGTCCTTTTACATATCTTTGACATTCTCACTAAGATCATTGAAAATCTCACTAAGTCCTTTGAAGCTCTCTTTAAGATACCATTGTTTTGAACTCTGTATCTAGTAGTTTGCTTGCTTCCATTCCAATTCTTTTTCTGCAGATTTCTTCTATTCTTTCATTAGTGACATGTGTCTTTGTCTCCACATTTGGCTGTTTCCCTGTGTTTGTTTATATATATTGGGTAGAGCTGCAATGCTCCTGGAATTGGTAGAGTGACCTTGCATAGTAGGTGCCTTGTAGGGCTCAGTGGCTCAGTCTCCCCAGTCACCTGAGCTGGGCACTCTAGGTGTGCCCCTGTGTGGGCTGTGTGCACAGTCATCTTATAATTGAACCTTGACTGCTGTTGACAGTACTAGAAGGAATTGACTCCACTCCAATTGGTTGTGCGACCAGCTATGAATACAGTGGAAGAGCTACTGTGCAGGAGACACCGCTATTGGAGCAGAATTTGTTTCAGTGGGGCCTGGGTGCTTACTGAGTTGGCCCCTTGAGTGTGTTGTGCATGGATGTGTACCAGTAAAGTTATAATATGGTATGTTCTGAAGCTATCCACTGAGAGCAATAGCTCTGGGGTCTCCCCAAAGGTGCAAAGTAAACAACAACTGCTTGAGGATGTGGTACATCTATACAATTACATACTACAAAGATATAAAAAAAATAACTCTTACCATTTGCAACACCATGGATAGAGCTGGAGAGTATTATGCTTTACAAAATAAGCCAGTCAGAGGAAGTCAAGTATCACATATATAGAATCTAATGAACAAAACAAACTGATGAACAAAAATAGATCTAGAGATATAAACGTATGGAACAAACTGTCAAACCTCAAAGGGAAGGTAGGGGAGTATGGATGGGTGGGGAGAAATCAATCATTGAACTTGTATGCATATATGCATAACCCAGAGACACAGATAATAGGGTGGTGAAGGACTGGGGGTGATATGGGGGCAGGCTAGAAGAGGTCAATGGGGACATATGTAATACTTTCAGCAATAAATATTTTTTAAAAGGACTATACTGTTAAATTAACAGATTTCCCTACTACTTAAAAAAAAAGGAACTTCCTGGGTCTCCAGGAGCCTCCTTATTGCTCAGCCACAATCCCTGTTGGTTTTTACAGCCTGAAGTTACAAGGAGTTCTCTGCCAAACTCTGGAATCCTGGGCTGAATATCTGGTACAGGGCTGGGTCCCTTTGTACCTCCCTGGAGGACTCTGCAGCTGAGATACCCCTCCTGACTGAAAAAAATGCCAAGACCCTAGCTGGCTTGGCTCAGTGGATAGAGCATCAGCCTGTGGACAGAAGGGTACTACATTCAATTCTCAGGTTGGATTCCAGTCAAGGGCACATAGCTCGTTTGCAGGCTCCTCCCCAGCTCAGGCCCTGGTCAGGGCATGTAAAGGGTGCAACCAATTGATGTGTTCCTCTCACACTGACATTTATCTCTGTCTTTCCCTTTCTCTTCCACTCTCTCTAAAAATCAATGGAAAAATATCCTCAGGTAGGGATTAACAAAAAATAAAAATTAAAAAAATAATAATAAATACCACATATGGGTGTCAGACCAGCCTGTTCTGTGCCTGCACCCTTCCTACCAGCCTCCCTATGCTTCCTTCTTTACTTGTCTAGTTGTAGGACTTACATTCAGACAAATTTCAGGTGGTTCTGAATGATGGTTGTTCTGTATTTTAGTTGTAATTTTGATGTAGTTGTGGGAGGCATCGAGTACTGGAGTTTACCTACACTGCTGAGGTAGGGAGACGTGCACGTGGAGAGAGCGGGTGCTGGAGTACCTGGCTGGCAGGAGGGAAATGGAGACACCCAATGGCATTGAACCCCTTATCCTATGACACAAAACCCCAGGTCCAGCCGAAACTCATACGGGGGGAGTTTGGACTGTGAAAAGGGAGAAGTGCACAAAAATTTGGGGGAGTGGCAGGAGAGCAGAAGTCGGGCGGTGCAAAAGACTGACTGCTGATTGGGCCACTGGCATTCACAAGAGGGCGGGAGATAAAGCATCCCAACTGCGGCACTTCTAACACTAAACCCCAGTTTCAGGTGAAACCCAGGGGACCCAGATTCATAAGGTCCCGGAGCCCAGGGGAGCCAGAGGGGCAGCAGTCTAGAGGCACTGCGAGAAAGAGCATGCACACGCACAGGGACCGCTCCAGTGATTACCCAGTCACGTGAGACTCGGGTGCCGTGGAGGGCAGGGCCGACTGGAAGGCAAGGCGGTCCTTTAACCCCTGAGACTCCACCCATCCCAAGCTCAACAGAGAGGCTTTTGCTGTTTTGCAAGTCTGGTATCATAAGGCTGAATCCAACACAGAAGTTCTCCGGAATAGTGAAAATGCCGAGACAAGGGAAGGGATCACAAACAAAAGAAATGGAGAAAAACAAACGACTGGATATAGAGTTCAAAACCATCCTTATAAGGTTTTTCAAGAATATCCTAGAAAAGTTGGATAAAGTTAGTGAGACCCAAGAGGAGATGAAAAAAGAACCGATTGAAGATGAAAAAGAACCAACTAGAGATGGAAAAGGACCAACTAGAAATTAAACATACATTGACTGAAATAAAAAATATTATACAGAGACCTAACAGCAGACTAGAGGAAGGCAAGAATCAAGTAAAAAATTTGAAATATAAAAAATCAGAAAACACTCAACTGGAAAAGCAGGGAGAGAAAAGAATCCAAACATATGAAGATAATGTAAGGAGCCTCTGGGAGAGTTTCAAGTGTACCAACATCAGAATTGTGGGGATGCCAGAGTAAGAGAGAGAGCAAGATACTGAAAACCTATTTAAATAAATAATGACTGAAAGCTTCCCACATCTGGTAAAAGAAATGGACTTACATGTCCAAGAGACACACAGAACCCCATATAAAAGGAATCCAAAGAGGACTACACCAAGACACATCATAATTAAAATTCCAAGAGCAAAAGACAAAGAGAGAACATTAAAAGCAGCAAGAGAAAAACAGTTCATTACCTACAAGGGAGCACCCATAGGACTGTCAGCTGATTTCTCAACAGAAACGATGCAGGCCAGATGGGAATGGCAAGAAATATTCAACGTGATGAATAGCAAGAACCTACAACCAAGAATACTCTATCCAGCAAAGCTACCATTCAGAATTGAAGGGAAGATAAAGAGCTTCACAGATAAGGAAAAGCTAAAGGAGTTCATCAACTCCAAACCAGTATTATATGAAATGCTGAAAGGTACTCTTTTAGAAGAGGAAGAAGAAAAAGGTAAAAGATAAAAAATTATGAATAACAAATACATATCTATGAACAAGTGAATCTAACAATTAAGTGAATTAAAAATTTGATCAACAGCATAAACTGGTGAATATAATAGAATCAGGAGCACAGAAAGGGAGTCGACTGATAATTTTCAGGGGCAAAGGGTGAGGGATGTACAGGGAGAGACTGGACAAAAATCATACGCCTATGGATGAGGTCAACAGGAGGGAGGTAAGGGTAGAGGGAGGGGTGGGAGCTGGGTGGAGGGTAGCTATGGAGGAGAAAAAAGAGAAACAAATGTAATAATCTGAATAATAAAGATTTAATTAAAAAAAGAATGGCTATTATCAAAGAGACAAACAATAATCTATATTGATAAAAGAGAAACATGCAAATTAACCATCACTCTGCTATTGACCCAATCAGGAATGAGTATGCAAATTAGCCCAACAAATATGGGGGTGGCTATGGAGCTGGAGCATGCAGGAGGCTTGGGTTGTCTCCAGCGATGGAGGAAACCAAGCTTCTTGCCTGCCCTCCACTCAGGGATATAAATTTTCAATTATAGAAGATAAATAAATTGCAGATACCAGGGCCTCTGCTTGGGTCGCCAGGGAGCATGGCTGGCCTGCAAGCCACCATAGGCCCCTCGCTCAGGCCACCCCATGCCCCTAGGGAACCCCACCCTGATCCAGGACACCCTTCAGGACAAACCAGCCTGCCCCCACCCGTGCACCAGACCTCTATCCTATCTAATAAAAGAGTAATATGCAAATTGACCATCACTCCAACATACAAAATGGCTGCCCCCATGTGGTCAAAGATGGCTGCCCCTATGTGGACACAAGATGGCTGCCCCTATGTGGACACAAGATGGCTGCCACAAGATGGCAGCAGGGGAAGGCAGTTGGGAGGGAGCAGACCTGCAAGGGAGGGCAGCTGGGGGCAATCAAGCCTGGAAGGGAGGGAAGTTAGGGGTGACTGGGCCTGCAGAGAAGTGCAGTTGGGGGGGGTGAAACAGGCCTGCAGGAGATAGCAGTTGGAAGGACCAGGCAGATAGGGGCAAACAGGCTGGCATGGGAGTAGTTAGGTATCAATCAGGGTGACAGGGGAGTGGTTAGGGGGTGATCAGGCCAGCAGGCAGAAGTGGTTAGGGGCAATCAGGAAAGCAGGCAGGTGAGCAATTGGGAGCCAGCAGTCCTGGATTGTGAGAGGGATATATGACTGCCTAAACAGGCAGTTGGACATCCCTTGAGGGTGCATGCTGGGCTGAGAGACACACACCCCCGTGCATGAATTTCATGCACCAGGCCTCTAGTGTTAAAATAAATCAATGTATATTTATAGAACTGGTAATGTGACTAAACCTGGAAAATATAAAGTTTAGCAAACACAAGGAAATTATAGAATGTTATTTCAATTGCAAAATAGTAACATCTGTTAAATCTGAATGGCAGATGCATAAATATTTGCAATACTTTTTGTTTCTTGTGTAATAAACATTTTTAGAACTTAAAGATAATAAAAAGAAAGGAAACAGAAAATATTAAATAAATTGATATGTGAATAAATTAATGATGAATGGACATCCCAGATATTGGAGCATATTATACAAAGAGTGGTAGAATACAACAGCTGCAAGTATCAGTAGCAGTTGACACACTTTGACACACTTTGAAATTTGAGAAATAGAAAAATTAAGTAATTTCAAAGCCAGAATTGGAATCCAGGCTTTCTAACTGGCAGTCCAGGACTCCCACTATGCCTCAGGTACATATAATTGCCACCTTCATTAAAAGATACACAAAATCACTGGCATAAGGAATGGTACGGAGAGCCAATAGTGGGACTGTCCTCACTAACCCAAAGTCATTCCCTAAAAGCCTCTCATATAAAAAGTAACATTTATACACTCTCTGAGAAAACTACATAGTTCATTTATATAATGGCTTTACTAAAAACCTTATTATAACTTCTGCTATATGTCAATTATGGGAAAACACCATGAAAGAAAAAGAAATATCCCTAGGCAAAGTGTACAGGGGCTATTATATCCCCACTTATTACCTGGATAGTGGAAGACCACACCTCTCATTCATCTTTCTGAAGTTGAGTTATCCTCAAAATTTAAACAGGTCAATAATTCCAAGTATTCTTTCTCAAACTGTCTGCATTCTGAACTCTTAAGAAACCTCCAGATGCCCTGATGCAGATAATTCACTGGCAAAGTCTGAAGACAGTGAGTTTCACGACTTATTCTTGGTATCCTCTCTCCATTTACCTTATCCATTGTTATCAATGACTTCATTAATAAAGTACACATCTGAATTGAAGACTGAGTTTTCAAACTATTTTTCAGTGCCTACTATGTTATTGCAATTAACAATAGAAATTTTTTTTTCAATCTTCCACCAAAGATTTGTGTGTGTTTACTATTGATTTTAGAGAGGGGTATGGAGAAAGGGATAGAGAAAGAGAGCGAGACACTGATGTGAGAAAAAAAAAAAACATCAATCAGTTGCCTCCCTGCCCTGACAGGGAATTGAAACTACAATTTCAATGTGCCCTGACCACGAATCAAATCTGCAACCTTTTGGTGTACAAGATGATCCTCCAACCAATGAGCAACCTGGCCAGGGCAACAAAAATAGCTAATTTTATTAAATGGTCACTAAGGGGTAGACATCGTTCTATACACTTTTTTATTTTAAAAAATGGGTGAAAGATCTAAATGTGAGAGTTAAAATCATAAATATTTTTTGCAAGAAAACATTGGTAAAAATCTTTGAATTGTGCAAAGTTTCCTTAGCTATGCCACCAAAAGCACAGACAATAACAGACAGAAATGATAAATTAGACTTCATCAATATTCAACATGTTTGCACTTCAAAAGACACCATTAAGAAAATATTTTAAAAACCAGCAACAAACTGGGAGATCATACTACATTTGAAAAACACACAGCTGATAAAGGATTTACATACATAATTTTCAAAGAAACCTTAAAATTCTACATTAACAAGACAAACACCAAGAGAAAACATGGGCAAAATATATGAATAATCATTTCACAAAAGAAGATAAACAAATGGCTAATAAGTACATGAAAAAATGCTCAACACTATTTGTTATTAGCGAAATGAAAATTAAAACCCTAATGAAATACCATTTCATCCTTTATGGGATGGTTCTGAAAAAAATATGACAATAAAAAAATTGTGTGGCCAAGGAAAAACTGGAACACTCATGCATTACTGGTGATAATGTAAAATGGCACAGCTGCTTTACAAACAGTTTTGATGTTTCTCAAAAGATTAAATATATAGAGAGAGGAAGATGGCTGCAAACGAGAAAGCAGGCTGCATTAAAGTGTGTGAGAGAATAAAAGGAGAGTGTGTGGACGTACAGGGAATGTCCATTTGTGAGTGAGGGACAGCTATATTCCAAGGGACTGTTGGGGACTGCTGGACCAGGCTCCCCTGACCAGGCAGCCACTACTTCTTCTGAAATCTCTACCAGAGCGACCAGCTCTGCCGCAGAGACCATGCCATCTTGAAGGAGAGAGTGGCTCTTATCCTTCAATCAGAAAGAACTTGGATACCTCCCAGGACCCTAAAACCAATACACCCAGGGACCAGCAGCGAACCCATAAACACCAGGTGTCAACCAGCATAAATACACAGACTCGGATGAGTTCTGCACCTTCTCATGGAAAGGTCAGATTTCCCCCAGTGAAAGGTGAGGTCCGTGATCCAAGCTGAAAGGAGAAACACATGCAGTGGGTTCTAGAGGTTCAGAGGAAGTATGTGCCTCACAAAATCCACAAACATTGGGTTCAGCATAGTCCACAAATGTGGAAGGGGATCCACAGGGTTGCTGACAGAAAGGATCTATAGAAATCAACCCATAGCTGAGCTGGGTAAAAAAAGGCTAGACACTGTGTGTTTTTCAAATGTAGTATGGTCTCCTGAAGCTTTAACAGTAAACCAGCTGTGTTGTGCCAGGGAGAAAAGATGTGCATAGAGATGTGAGCAGAGTTGCACACAGTGCCAGGGCAAAAAAGTCACTAGTTCACACATTTACACTGACTCCTTTTTCACTGTAAATCCTTAAATGTGATTACTAAGCCCAGTACATAAGATCACCCAATTACAAACACTCTCAGAGAATGCAGGGGAAAGTTGTTTTTGTGGAACCTTGGGATCAGAGCAGGAAGAAATGATCAGAAAACCAGCTCTGGGGCAGTCCTACCCACAAACCAGAATTAAGTGCATCAGGGAAAACAAATTCAAAATACTGGGTAGAGAACACGTATAGCCCCAGATGTAAATACAGAAACACTGCCACCCAAGTGTTGAATTAAAAACTGACTCTTGTGTAAATGCAACCACAGGCAAGATGAGTAACAAAGAAATACTGCCTTCTTGAAAACACTGTAGCATAAGACACAAAGGAGCGGTGGAACACAGGGAATTTTAATACTCTCCTGACTACCTGACAAAAAACAGGTGTGCCAAACAGAACAGTAGAGGAAGTGAATGACTTTCACTACTGCACATTTTTTTTTTACTTAAGAAAAGAATTTTTGTCTTTTTTCCCACTTGATTTTACCCTTTTAATTATTACCATATTTTCCAATGTATAAGATGATTGGGTGTATAAGACGACCCCCAACTTTTCCAGTTAAAATATAGTGTTTGGGATATACTCACCCTATAATATGACACCCAGCAAATAAGACAACACCTGACTTTTGAAAAGATTTTCCTGGGTTAAAAAGTCGTATTATACTCTATAAAATATGGTATATATTTTAATGACAATTATTACTACTACTACTTTACCTTTTTAATTTAAATTTCTTTTATTTTTCTCTTTATTTTAAATTTTTTTGGAATTATTGTTCTACATTCTATTTCCATTTTTCCTTTAGCATCATTTTACTCTATCTCAACTTTACCTTTATGCAGTCTCTTCCTCACTTTTCCCCCTATGTTGTCCTATTTCTCTTACCCAAATCCTGCTTTAAATTTTCCATATTTCTTCTTTATACCCACTGTTAAAAATTCATCCTACTTATATATCTAATTTCTGATCCCTTGCTACAAGTACATACACATGTCTCTATCTTTCTCTTCACTATCCAATTTTTTTCTCATCCCTTGTTTGTTTTTTGTCACTCTTTTTATTTGTATTTTTTGTTTTGTTTTGTTTTGCCCTTCTTTCTCTCTGTTCTTTTGTTGTTGTTAGTTTGATTGTTTATTAAACTGCATTTTTGTTTGTTTGTGTGATTGTTTCACCTTTTTTTGCTTCTGTTTTTCCTCTCCTCACTTGTTACTAGTTGTAGTTTGTATTCATATCTGGGTATTAGTTGTTTGCATTTTCTGGATTAGTTGTTGTTCTATTTGACTTTTTACCCATATAAATAGCCCCCCCTTTCATTTTTAAACTTTTTTATATGCTAATTCTCTTTTCTCTGGTGGACACCTTTATTTGGGATTATTAGTATTGTGAATACATTTGTGTTCAGTGCCTTGTACATAGCACCTTGTTGTGTTGCATTTTGTAAGTCAATACAGGAAAGAGAGAGAACTACAGAACCAGACACCAGGAGAAGAGAGATCATGGGGAGACAAAGCAACAGCTTGCATATGAAAAAGGAAACATCACAGGAAAGGAAGTAAATTAAATGGAGGCAAGTAATATGTCAGAGAAAGAAATCAGAGAAATGGTCATAAGGTCACTGAAAAGGTTGGAAGACAAATTCAACAATATGTGTAAGAACGAAGAGGAAATGGAGAAGAACCAAAGAGAAATGAAAAATGACATTGATGCATTAAAGAACTCAATAGACAGCATCAACAGTAGACTAGAAGAAGTGGAGGACCACATCAGTGAGCTGGAAGACGAGGTAGAAAAAAATACCCAAGCAGAGCATCATCTAGAAAAAAAGCTTAAAAAACAAAAGGAGAGCCTAAGGGAACTTTGGGTCAAACCCTATTCCTCATAATAGGGGTGCCAGAAGGAAAGGAAACTGAGCAAGGAATAGAAAACCTGTTTGAAGAAATAACTGCAGAAAACTTCCTGATATAGGGAAGTAAAAACTCACACAAGTCCAAGAATTTCACAGAGTGCCAAAGAAAATGAACTCTAGAAGACCAATACCAAGGCACATTATAATTAAACTGGCAAACACCACCAACAAGTAAGTATCTTTAAAGCAGCCACAGAGAGACAGAACGGTACCAACAAAGGATCCCCCATCAGACTAGCAAATAATTTCTCAACAGAACACATCAGGCCAGAAGGGAATGGAATGAAATATACAAAGTCATGCCAAGCAAGGGTCTGAATCCAAGAATACTGTACCAAGCAAGGCTATCAATCAAAATTGAGTGTGAAACCAGGAGCTTCACAGACAAAAAAGAACTAAGGAAGTTTATTACCACCAAACCAGCAATACAAGAAATGCTAAAGGGGTGATGTAAAAAGAAGAAATAGGTAGCAAAGAAGGAACACAGGCATAAATAATAAAAATGGTGACAAAAAAGTACCTATAAATGAAAACTTTAAATGTAAATGGATTAAATGCCCCAACCAAAAAACATAAGGTAGCTGAGTGGATATGAAAACCTGACCCATATATCTGCTGTCTATAGGAAACCCACATCAGAAAAAAAGACGCACACAGACTGATGGTGAAGGGATGGAAAAAGGTTTTTCAGGTGAATGGAAATGAAAAAAAAACAAACAAAAAAACACTGGGGTAGCAATACTTATATATGACAAATTAGATCTCAAAGTGAAGGAAATAACAAGAGATAAAGAATGCCACATCACGATATTAAGGGGAAGCAATTCAACAAAATGATATAAATCTGGTAAACATATACATATCTAATACAGGCATTCTAACTAAGCAGTAAATCACTAACATTTCTGTTAACATTTTTTTTCTGAGATATATCCTCAGACAAGGGAAAGAAAAAGAAAATGTAAGCAAACAGGACTATATCAAACTAATTATTCTTCCTGAATAATTACCCACATTTACCCCAGCAGATCAACCTTAGGGCAGGACCCCTGAGAACGTGTCAGAGGGTTGCGCCGGCAAAGGTTCCTCCACAAAGGAACAGAACACCTGAGCCAATTTATCCACAGTGCACTCTGGGAGCAGCTGTGAGCTCTGCTGGGTATTATTCAGCACAGAAAAGGGTGCCCTGCCATGCAGTAGAATTTCTGAAATCCCCCTTCCTGACTAATTACTCACATTTACCCCAGCAGCTCAATCTCAGTACAGGATCCCTCAGAGTGCATCAGAGAGCTGCGCCAGCAAAGTCTCCTTCACAAAGGAATAGGATGCCTGAGCCTATCTGTCTACAGCGTCCTCTGGGAGCAGCTGTGAGTTGCTGCTGGGTGTGATTTGGCACAGACAAGGGCACCCTTCCCCACAGTAGAAATTCTGAATTTCCTCTTCCTGAATAATTACTCAAATTTACCCCAGTGGTGCAACCCCAGTTTCAGGAACCCTCAGAGTGCCTTAGAACACTGCGCCTGGCAAATGTACCTCCACAGCTGTGAAGTTCCAACAGGCAGGCATCCTGAGCCCATTTATCCACAGTGAGCCCTTGGAAGTCACTGTGAGCTCTCCCTGGGTGTGACCTCGAACAAACAGGGGCACACTACCACCCAGCAGTAGAAGTTTTGAATTCACTCATCCTGGATACCTGCCTATAGACACCTCAATTACACAGCTACACTGCCAAGGCCCTTCAGAGTGCTTTAGGGTGCCTTGCTGGCAATCTTAATATGGGTGCTCCTTTGAGCTGCCAATGGAAGTAAGTGCCTATCCACCACAGGTGCACCAGCAAAAACTGAGTCTGTCCACCCCACAACTATAGAATTCTGGACACCACAGTCATGCCTCTCCAGAGTGTAGGCCCCCCTGAGCCACATCACCATGACAGCCAATTCCTTGTTGGCAGTGGGAGTCCCCGCTGGGCATGCATGATATCAATTAAGGGTGCAAAACAACAATAATAGGGATACTCCCCTCCATGATTGCTGACTTCTAGACACCACAGTAGTACCTCTCAAGCTCAGAGGTCTACATCAAGAGAACCAAAAGAGCTCAAGTAGGGAGCTACAATAGATTAACAAGCCCTGGAGAACTGAGAGAATAAATGAGCAGCACTATTCCCAAAAGAACCTGGGAGGTAAAGCAATTGGATCTACAATTAAAACATTACAGTAAAACATGGAAAGACAAAAAAGCAATCCCCAAAGAAAGGAAGAAGAGCAATCACCAGAAAGGGAGTTAAATGAAATTGAGGCTAGAAGCATATCAGAAAAAGAATTCAGAGTAATGGTTTTAAGGACGGTTAAATGGCTGGATGACAAACACACAACTGAACAAAAAATACACACAACTCAATCAGAACTATAAGGAGATGAATGAGAATGTCACCAACATGAAAAGAAACCAAGAGGAGATGAAGAATAACATAACTGTAATAAAGAACACAATGGAAGGCCTAAACAGTAGACTAGAAGAGGCCGAGAACCGCATCAGCGAATTAGAAGACAAGGTAGTAAAAAACATACAAACACAGCAGCAACTGGAACAAAAGACTTAAAAAGCAAGATGAGAGCCTTTGGGAGCTGTGCGACAACACAAAATGGAACAACATTCACATAATAAGGATACCAGAAAGAGAGGAAGAGAAGCAAGGAATAGAAAACCTGTTTGAAGAAATAATGACAGAAAACTTTCCAGATATTGGCAAGAAAAATACTATGCAAGTCCAGAGGGACTTGCGTGCATGCATATGAGCCTAATCCATGGACACAGACAACAGGGGGTGGGGCATGAGTGGGGTGTGGGGGTTAATGAGGAAATAAGGACACATGTCAAAATTAAAATTAAAAAAAATTATAAGAAAAAAATTAAATCTAATTCATACTAGTGGTCACCATAACCTTAAGAGAAATTGTTTTCATGTGACAAAGATTTTTAAATGAAACTCTCTGTAGCCTGAAAATTATTTTGGAAGAAATAAAGGAAAATTCCTTCAAATGTCGTCAGGATTGTAATTGCAAGTCAATATATTTGGCCTCTTGAACTAAAGTAATTTGTGTTTTTGCCTCTCTGACAAAGTTTATATATAGTTACAAAAAGAAATAACAGCCAGTTTGAAATTGAATTACCAAGGCCTAGAGCAGCGGTTCTCAACCTGTGGGTCACGACCCCTTTTGGGGTCGAACGACCCTTTCACAGGGGTCGCCTAAGACCATCTGAGAACACACATTTCCCATGGTCTTAGGAACCAACACACCACTCCTCGGTGTAGCAAAGTGTAGCAATGTAGTTTACTGTTGTCATATGAAGACTGTTACCCATGCTACACCATAATTCAAGACAAAATTTCATTTATTTGTAATTAGAAATAAATATCTCACAATATGTAATTACATATTGTTTTGTGATTAATCACTATGCTTTAATTATGTTCAATTTGTAACAATGAAAATACATCCTGCATATCAGATATTTACATTACAGTTCATAACAGTAGCAAAATTACAGTTATAAAGTAGCAACGGAAATAATTTTATGGTTGGGGGTCACCACAACATGAGGAGCTGTATTAAAGGGTCGCAGCATTAGGAAGGTTGAGAACCACTGACCTAGAGCAAAGAATATCCTTACATGATATTATTCTACAATGTCATCATAATTTTTGATATTTCACAACAGTATATTGTATAATTATCCCAAACATAATTACAAACTAATTCTTTGAATGTTTGACAGCAATTTAAGAAAGGACATGAAAGGATTTAATCCCTTTCAGAAGGAATTAAGGCACTGGGAAGGCAGTTGAGCATTCTATCCTGGCCCCTCTTGCATTTTTTTTCCAAGAGGGTCCCTCTTTTCAAAATCCAATTGCCTTCAGCTGTTGCCTGAGCTTTCTATTCATGCTGAGGTTGAAGCCGCATAGTGGCTGGTATAATGGATCTGTCTCTCACCCAATGGTATGAGCTGGGTCTACCCTGGAGAAGGAACCTGAGTTCCCCAAGATATGTGATCAGTGGGGGTAAAGGGATCCCAAGGTAGGTGCCCTGGGGGCATGGAGGCCAAGGGGGCATAGGCTACCAAGGAGACAGAACTGAACCTCACATCACCCTGGTTGGCCCTGGAGGATGACTGGTTAGCCAGAGATGGGTAAGATTCCTCAGGGAAGGAACAACCTAAAACAGGCACGGTCGCAGAGGGGCTATCAGAAGAGAACTTGGGGGTCAACAGAGGTGGGGCACAGACCCTCATCCCCTAACCTTGCAGGGTTCTGAACTCTCATCCCTTCTGAGGGAGGTCTCCTGCCCCTATGGCTGCTTCACTTCCCACGCCCAGCACAGATCAGGACTCAGGTAACAGACAGAGACTTTGCGGACAGCAGCTGCCCTATATTTAAATCCAGTCTAGTACCAGGAATTGCTCAGGGCCTACTCAGGAATGCAAATAATCTTTTCCACTAATATTTACAGGTAAACTAAGATTGTTGGCACAGTACTTAATTTGTCAGTAAAAGAGTAATCAAGCTTTCAAATTAATTTAAAGTGGCTAATTGAAATGAGTGAATATTCAAGAAAATTTAAATGTACTGGACAAAAAGCTGTTCCTAAAGTATTAACCAAAATTTCTATTGGTAGCTCATCTCATGGTAAATTTGCTTTAACATTCAATGAACCTAAAACAGTCATATTTTTGTGCAAAAAATTAAAATTTAATTTTATCAAGATTGCATTAAAAATTTACAAAGTCTCCATTAATCAAAAAAGGGGTGATAGTGGGATGATATCATGTAAGAAAAAATATTATGTAAGTAAATTACACCTAGAAAATTTTTACTTTAGAAAATTAATTTTTACTTTAGAAAATTAATTTTTATTTGTAATGCTATAAGCAAGATATCCATGAAAAACACACATGGTGTCAAAATAAGCCAAAGGAAAATTGTTTGGGGAGAAATAAAAAGGACCCAAAGTCAATTTTATAGAAAAGACTCCTTTATTAACCTTTGGTCGAGAATATGTTTATATACTTTCAGAAAACAAGACCAAAAGGACTTCTGCAACAGAGAGGAATAGACAGGTCTGCTGCAACCACGAAGGCAAGAGGAGAAACAGTCCAGAGATGGAAGACGCTGACGATGCCTTGCCATGCTAGCAGTCAGCAGCTGTGCATCGCTACAGGTCGCCTAGGACCAAACCAGAGAGGGTCAGACTGGCATTGCCAGCATTTGTCCACCATCCAGATACCATTGCTGACATGTACACATAAGGAACTGTTTGACATTGAAATTGGGACTCAAACATTTTTTGTTCTTATAGGTTTATTTCTAATCTACAGAGGCAAGATGTTTTAAAGAAAAGAATCGGGCGCGTGGGGGGGAGAGGTGCAGATACAGAGGCAAAGGAGCATTGAACAGACATTCATACTACAGGGGGAAAGCAGGGGATGTTGTGGGGGGGAGCTGTAAGTGATCAACCGAAGGACTTGTATGAATGTATATAAGCATAACCAATGGATACAAGACACTGCAAGGGGCAGGTGAGGGCATGTACTGGGGGGAAAGGAAGGCCAGGGGGAGGTCAATGGTAAAAAAAGGAGACATATGTACTAATATTTGTAATACTTTAAACAATAAAAAAGGGGAAAAAAGCATAAAAAAGAAATGGTAATATAAAATCTTCGTTTGTATTTGGGATATTAACCAATATTTCCAATGGTTGCATTTTGAAATTCTTTTGGATATTCCTTTGAACATTTTCCATTTTCCATAGATGGACTATTTGGATTTTGTATTACACATGGTCCATGTACCATATTTGATTTTACAATTTGAAAAAGTTGAGTACACTGCCCTCATCTGGAATTTCTGCCTTAACTATATGGTCAATATCATCTTCTGAATGTAATTTGGAATCACTATTAATGTCAATAATACGTGAGCGTGAGGCAGGCCATGCTTCTGAAATTCAATGACATGAATTTTAGCCATTACTTTGCCAAATAAATGGAATTTAAATATATCATTTAAAAGAGCATTCAGGTTAATATTAAAAACTCTGGCTACCAAGTCAGGTCTGTTTTAAACTTTTTGCCAGTGTTGTATATTGTTTGCAATATTTGCCAATTTGGGGTTGCATGTCATAATTATGAATAAATCAGGCTTTCCATACTTCAATTGCCATAGCATCCTGATATTGCTGCTGCATATTTCTGGGTCTACCCTCCAAAGATGATGGAACTATTACCATTTTACCAAACAGTACACTGTCATTTTCAGATCTAAGTTTGAGATAACCCATCAAACCTTTGTATTTTTCAACTCTCAACTTTGATTGGTTTGCTTTGATAAAATTTTTCCAATTGGCCTCCATTTTTTTAATATGAATCCACAATAAACTGTTGAGATAATTTTCCTACATTTAAAATAGGATTGAACATGTCCCACACAGAAAGATGAAAGCCATAATACTGCATTTGTGTGACTCGTGTCCTTATATTTTGTCTAGTATTGTTGTCGATTACACTGTTGTCTCTGAGTCTTAATGCAATATCCATTCCCCAGCCTTTTTCACCATGTGGAAAAAGAATAGGATATGTCATTGCATCTAATGTAGGAAACAGGATACTGATTTGTTTCATTTTAGTGGCATTTGGATTATTGGGATCTAGTTTACAATGAATGAGCAAGTCCCTTTCAAAAGGAGGTTCTTTGTTTCTGAATATGACAGCAACTTTGGTTACACAGGGAGAATTATATCTACTACCTGGGTCACTGTTATGATCGTATTTAATTGCCATTGTTACTTCTGTGGGAACAATACCTTTTGTTGCTGCTTCAGGTTGGGCTTCCTTTTCTACCTCATGTAGCATCTTGTACTATTTTGTTAATTCATTTATTTTATGCATGAGGTTGTTGATATTGATCATGAGTCTTTCTGAGCAGCCCTGGTTTTCTGGCATTGCTAATCTTTTACTTGTAGCTTCGGCTGTATACAAAATATAGAGTTGAGCAAACTTTTGAGAAACACCATCCAAAGGATATAAAGTTCCAGTACAGTAATAAACTTTTCCGTGTATTCTAAAACAGTATGGTCCATATCCTGATGGCAAGACAATATTTGCACCCATGGAAGCAAAGGAACTATTTGTGGAACGAATATTTCCCATGAAATTTTTACTGTCAGAATCTTCATTTGTCATTAATCTTTTTAAATATGCTGGGTAATTTGGAAAACATATATCATTTGGACAGACTTACCCTTTGCTACATCAAGCAAATTTCCTATCAGATGGTTTTTCATCAGAGAAATTTAGTGATAGGCAAAATTCACATCTAACAGTCATTCCACCACAACTATGTTCAAGAATTGCATCCTCATGTACTCCATTTTCGCAGTTCCTACCAGTATTGGTAGTACTTGTTGATGACTGTTCTCTAGACATATTCTGTCATCGCCACCGCCTTCTTTCAACTTCAAAGGCATTCTCAGTAGCCAAGGCCAAGCCTTCCAGCCAGCAGCAATGAAAACCTATTGCTCACATAAGTGTGCCAGAAGACGCTGTGGTAAAACTCACCAAAATTCTGACCGATACACAAGTGTTCCCACAGCAGCCACAGCCAGACCTCACAGACATCCAGGGTGGAAGACAGCCCCATCCATTAGAATACAGGCAGCAGTTGTGGCTGGGTCTTATAGACAATCAGGTCAGAGGTTAACCCCACCCAACAGTGTACCCATAGCAGTCATAGCCAGGCCTCACAAACAGCTAGGCCAGGGACCTGTCCTGCCCACCAGCATATTGACAAGTGGTGAGGCTGAACCTCACAGCCAGTAGACTTGGCGGCCATATTCTTCCCACCAGCATGTCCCAGAAATCACATCCTATCTAATAAAAGAGAAACATGAAAATTGACTGTATCTCCACTACACCCACAGTCATGTCCACCAGCTAATTAGGAATGAGTATGCAAATTAACCCAACCAAGATAGTGGTTAATTTGCATATCCAGGCACAGAGCAAAGACTGAAGACAGTGTAGAAGGAAAGCAAGGACTGCAGAAGGGAGCAAAGCTGCAGAGAAGCAAGCTGGGGGGGGGGCGCAGAGATGGGAAGAAAGCAGGCAGGACATAGGGAAGCAAGCAGGGTGGTGGAGAAGGAAGGGAAGCAGGTCGGGCAACAGAGACAGCCACAGAAAGCCCTATTCTTAGAGGAATAGGCCCGAGGAAGCCCTATTTTTACAGGAATATTCTTGCAATGAACCTCTAGTCAGATTATAATATGTAAGTGGACACAACTCATGCAAGGGAAACACCAGGAGCACATGACTCTGGAGTCCAGGAAAGATTGTGCCACTGGGTACCACAGGAGATCTTCTATATAAGACTACTCTTTCAAGAATGGAAAGTGTAATGTATCTACCTAATACAAAGAAATAAATGGAGTTAGGCAAAATTAAGAGATAAAGGAATATGTTCCATATGAATGTTCATGACAAAAACATAAGAAAAATAACTAAACAAAATAGAGATATTCAATCTACCAGAAAGAGTTCAAAGTTATGATTAAAAAGGTGTTCACCAGAGGGAATCCAAGATGGCGGCATAGGTAAACACCTACACTGCTGCCTCGCACAACAATTTCAAAACTACAACTAAAAGACAGAACAGACATCATGCAGAACCACAGGAAAGCTGGCTGAGTGGAAGTTCTACAGCTAGAGGGAAAGAGAGGGGCTCACGAAAACCCAGAGGAGCTGCAAAAAGCTGAGGTACGGAGATGCGCACGAGGAGAGAGCGGGTGCCGGAGTACCTGGCTAGCTTTCTCTGGCAGGAGGGAGACGGAGACTCTCAAAGGCATTGAACTCCTTATCCTATGACACTAAACCCCAGATCCAGCCGAAACTCATATGGGGGGAGTTTGGACTGTGAAAAGGGAGAAGTGCACGGAAATTTAGGGGAGCCGCAAAAGATCAAAGGCCTGGTAGCACGCACGGCACTGCATGCAGGACAGACTGCTGATTGTGCCGCTGGCTTTCGCGAGTGGGCGGGAGACAGACCCTCCCAACTGTGCCACTTCTGAGTCCACGAAGCCCCTGTTTCGGATGAAACCCTGGAGACCTAGACTCGTGTGGTCCTGGTGCGCAGGGGAGCTGGAAAGGCAGCGGTTAGAGGCACTGCAGGTGGGCGCACAAGGACCACTCCAGCCATTACCCAGTCACGTGAGACTCAGGGGCTGTGGAGGGCAGGGCCGGCTGGAAGGCAAGGCGGTCCCTTAAGCCCTGAGACTCCACCCATCCCAAGCTCAACAGAGGCTTCTGAGGCTTTGTGTCTGGTATCATAAAGCTGAATTCAACACAGAAGTTTTCCCCCGGCATAGTGAAAATGCTGAGACAAGGGAAGGGATTACAAACAAAAGAAATGGAGGAAAAAAAATGACTGGATATAGAGTTCAAAACCATGCTTACAAGTTTTTCAAGAATATGCTAGAAAAGATGGATAAATTTAGTGAGACCCAAGAGGAGATGGAAAAGGTCCAACTAAAGATAAAAAAAGACCAACTAGAAATTAAACATACACTGACTGAAATAAAAACTATTATACAGAGTCCTAACAGCAGACTAGAGAAAGGCAAGGATCAAGTCAAAAATTTGAAATATAAAGAAACAGAAATCATTCAACTGGAAAAGAAAGAAGAGAAAAGAATCCAAAAATGTGAAGATAATATAAGGAGCCTCTGGGACAGCTTCAAGCGTACCAACATCAGAATTTTGGGGGTGCCAGAAGAGAGAGAGCAAGGTACTGAAAACCTATTTAAAGAAATAATGACTGAAAACTTCCCACATCTGGTAAAAGAAATAGACTTACAAGTCCAGGAAGCACACAGAACCCCAAATAAAGGGAATCCAAAGAGGACCACACCAAGAAACATAATAATTAAAATACCAAGAGCAAAAGAGAAAGAGAGAATATTAAAAGCAGCAAGAGAAAAACAGTTCATTACCTACAAGGGAGCACCCATACGACTGTCAGCTGATTTCTCAACAGAAACGATGCAGGCCAGATGGGAGTGGCAAGAAATATTCAACGTGATGAACAGCAAGAACCTACAACCAAGAATAATCTATCCAGCAAAGCTATCATTCAGAATTGAAGGGCAGATAAAGACCTTCACAGAGAAGAACAAGCTAAAGGAGTTCATCAACTCCAAACCAGTATTATATGAAATGCTGAAAGGTACTCTTTTAGAAGAGGAAGAAGAAAAAGGTAAAAGACAAAAAATTATGAACAACAAATACATATCTATCAACAAGTGAATCTAAAAAATTAAGTGAATTAAAAATTTGATCAACAGAATAAACTGGTGAATATAATAGAATCAGGAACACAGAAAGGGAGTAGACTGATAATTCTAAGGAGGACAAAAATCATAAAGCATCAAACAGACTGTGAAATTACAGCAGAAAGATTAAAGTTAGGTGAGGTAGATAAGTGATCAATCAAAGAGCTTGTATGCATGCATATAAGCATAACCAATGATCACAGACACTGGGGGGTCGGGGTATGCCTGGGAGGGAGGGGGCCAATGGGGAGATATGTATAAAAAATTAATAAAAATTTAAAAAAAAGGTGTTCACCAAATTTAACAAGGAAGAACACAGTAAAAACTTCAACAAAAAGATAGGAAATATAGAAAAGGATCAAATGAGACTGAAGAATACAACTGAAATGATAATTACACTAGTGTGAATCAACAGCAGATTAGATAATGCAAAAAAGAATATTCAGTGATCTAGAAAGCAGAATACAGCAGTGGAAATCACCCAATCATAACAGCAAAGAGAAAAAAAAAAGAATTAAAAAAATTGGGTTAGTTTAAGGCACCTCTGGGACATCAACTGCACTAACATTCATATTACAGGGATCCCAGAAGGAAGAGAGAAAGGGAGAGAAAACCTATTTGAAGAAATAAAAGTTGCCCTGCCTAGTGTGGCTCAGTTGGGTGAGCATTATTCCAAATGCAAAGGTCACTGGTTCAATTCCCAGTAAGGGCACAAGCCTGGGTTGCGGCTCAATCCCCAGTAGGATGCATGCAGGGGGCAGCTGATTGATATTTCTCTTTCATCAATGTTTCTCTCTCCCATTCCCTTCCTCATTCTCTAAAATCAATAAAACATATTTAGAGGGAAAAAAAGAAATAAAAGATGAAAACTTCCCTAATCTGTGAGACATCCAAATTGAGAAAGCACATACATTCCCAAACCAATTGAACCAAAAAAGACCCACACCAAAACACATCATAATTTAAATGTCAAATGTTAAAAATATTCTAAGTGTCCATAAGTAGGTGAGAGGATAAAATACCTGTGGTACATTTATACAATGGAATACTACACAGTCATAAAAAAGAAGGAAATTTTATCCTTTGTGACAACATGGATAGGCCTATATTATGCTGAGTGAAATAAGCCAGTCAGAGAAAGACAAATACCATATAATCTCACTTATATGTGGAATCTAATGAACAAAATTAACTATCAAACAAAGTAGAAACAGTCTCATAGATAAAAAGAACAAACTAACAGCTGTCACTGGGAATAGTTGATATAGGGCTGAGTGAAAAAGGTGAAGGAATTAAGAGGAAACAACAACAGTACAGTAAAATATTGATATAATGGATTAATTTGGGCAAGGGGGTGTCAGTTGAAGCAGAAAGTCTGTTATATGAAGTAGGTTTTCCAAATGCATATGTTAAAAAATGACAAATTAGTTTACCTATTTTTACTTAGGTAGACACATTTTTGTAATTAAAATTAAGTGTATGTACAAAAATTTTAATTTCACAGAAAAGTTTTCTATTTGTATTACTTTAAATTTATACTGAATAGGTATAATAAATGCATGCATTCACCAGTCACCCAAATAAATAAATGCACAGAGAAGGGGCATGGCTTAGTGCATATGTGAACATTGTAGGCATGTGACAACAGAACCAGTTACCTCAAGATGCGGCATGATCACGTGCTAAGCATTCCCCAAACATTGTTTATGAGCAGTGACTTGGATTTAAATATGTAAACTATTGTTGTAGATATGAAATATTTATGTCAGCGAAATTACTAAGTTTTTTTCTTAGAGAAAATGTTAGATATATTGTCTACTCACTAAAATTTGTCAAAAATAACACTGAATTATTAACAAAGAATTACCTGTTAATTTAATTATAAGCCAAACTTATTCAAAAGCATTTTAAAATTAAGTTGTTAATTTTTTACATATGGCATACAGACCAGAAATTTTGCCTGTTAAACCCAAGATCCATTAAATTGAGGTCCTCAAAATCAAAGATTTACTATGTATTGATTACCAGAAAGAAAGGATGTGGGGAAGGTAGCAGAGGGTAAAGGGAGATAAATGGTGATGCAAGAAGACTTAACTTGGGATGGGGAACACATCATAGAACACATAGATGATGTATTGTAGAACTGTACTCCAGAAACCTCTCTAATTTTTTAACCAATGTCATTCCAATAAATTCAATAAAAAAGCTTGTTGAAAAGTTTTATGGAGAAGATCTTAAAAGGAGCGAGAGAAAAACAACCAGTAACCTACAAAGTAGCTCCTATAAGAGTAAAAACTGATTTTTTCAACAAAAACTTTTCAGGCCACAGAGGATAGCACAATATATTCTAAGTGACAAAATGGGAAAAAAATTTCCATCTAGAGCTACTTTTTCTGGCAAGGCTACCATTCAGAATTACAGTGGTACCTCGAGATACGAGTTTAATTCGTTCTGTAACCTTGAGGCGTGGGAAACTATTAGACGCTCGAGTCTCGGTAAACTGGTGGGTCATGTGCAGCTGGCCGATCCACGTGATTACTCCTATCTCAAATGTTGCTCGTATTTCAAAGCAAAATCGCTCACTTGACGGGCTCATATCTTAAAAATCTCGTATGTCAGGGCACTTGTATCTCGAGGTACCACTGTAATTGAAAGACAGGTAAGCAAAGGCTAGAAGCATTCTGCAACACTAACCTGACGTTACAAGAAATGTTAAAGGGAATTCTTTAAGCAGAAAAGAAAAGGCCAAAACTATAAATAAGAAAATTCATAAAAGAGAAAATCACCACTGGTAAAGGCCAAATACATTAAAGGTAGTTAATTAATGACTTATAAAGCTAATATAAAGAGTGAAAGAAAAAAGTAATAAAAATTACATATATCTACAATAATTAATTAAAAGATACATAAAAAGATGCAAAATATGACATTAAAACATAAAACATGATACAGGAGTAAAAAAATTGATAACGTTCATAATGTGGTCAGAAATAAACAACAATTAACTTAAAATAAACTTCTCAGGGAGAAAAAAAATGGGGACAGAATAGATGGACATATCTGGAGCCTTGTTGCTGGGTAGAGGGAGAGAGAGCAGCTGAGAGTCACACTGGGAGTGTTTGTTGGCGAGTTAAGAGTCAGTTATCCTCCAGGAGAAGGTGGAAGACTGCTCTACGGGGCTCCCCTGACCAAGCATCCCCAATGCCACGGGGCTTTTCTCTGCCAGAACCACCAGCTAGAACGCGGAGACCGCACCATCTTGCAGAGGGAGGTGGATGTCTACGGCGTCTGAAAAGCTATAGCTGCAGCACACACAGAACAGACCTGGGACCCAAAACACCACTCTCCAATCGGCACAGACACACGGACTCGGAGGATCTCCACACGGCACACGGAAAGGTCAAGTTTCACCTGGGATAAGGTGAGGTCTCCTGTCCCACAGAACAGAGACAAGCACACTGTGGGAACCGGGCTGCGGGAAAGCTGCTTGTGGAGAGGTGCGCGGATGTGGGGCAGAGCGTGATCCCTAAGTGTGGAAGGGGATGCTCGGAGCTGTTGACAGAGGGGAGCTCTACAAAACAACTCATTTTGATCTGAGGCAGAAGGACAGCCGGGGGTTATTACAGTGTCCCGGCTGCTTGAATCTCCACAAACCGATTTTGAGAACAACAGAGTAGCAGAATCTAAGCACAGCCTAGAGAGGTCCTGTGCTTAGTCTCAGAGGTCAACTCCGAAACACTGCCACCAAGTGGATGATGCACAAATTGACTCTCATTTAACCACAAAAGAATAAAGAGATTAAAACACATCCCAGCAGTGGAAGACAGGGAGCTGCAATACCCTCCCAACTGGGGAACAGGAGTTCCAAGCAGAACAATAGTGGAAGTGAATGACCTCCACTACTGCCCATTCTATTTTTTTTCTTTTTCTTTTTTTAAATTATTTTATTTTATTTATTTTTTATTTTTGCATATTTTAATTAAAAATATTTTTTTTCTTTTCTCCTCAATTGACTATACCTTTTCAATTATTACATTTTTGTTTTCAACTAGTATTACTACTACTACTATTATATCTTTATGGAAAAAAAAGTATCATTTGTTTTTTCTTTAC
Organism: Lasiurus cinereus; assembly: GCA_011751065.1. Taxonomy (NCBI): domain Eukaryota; kingdom Metazoa; phylum Chordata; class Mammalia; order Chiroptera; family Vespertilionidae; genus Lasiurus; species Lasiurus cinereus. The sequence goes on from JAAGEH010000013.1 coordinate 7,527,430, forward strand.
TTTGGTATTAGAGTTCTACAATCTATTTTCATCTTTCCGTTAGCATAATTTTACTCTATCTCAACTCTATCTTTATGCCAACAATCTCTTCCTAACGTTCCCCATTTTGTTGTCCTGTTTCTCTTTCACTTTTCCAACTTTAGATTCTCCCTATTCTTTCTCTTACCTGGTTAAAATTTCACCCCACTTATATACGAATCTAATTTGAAATCCCATACTCCAAGTCCATACAAACCTCTCTCTTCTTGTCTTCACTATCCAAAAAGTTGTTTTTCTCTATGTCCTGTTGTTGCTGTTTGCCTGAACGATGATTATATCGATTTTTTGTACATTTTTGTGAGATTGTTTTAGTTTATTCTACTTGTTTTATTTCACTTTTTGTTTGCCCTGTTTTGTTTTGTTTTTTTTTTTACCTCTCTTTTCCCTCGCCTCCCTTGATATTAGTTGCTATTTGTAGTTTGTATTAATCTCCAGGTACTTGTTACCAAAATTTATTGGAATTAGTGGCTGTTCTATTGGATTTTTCCTCTCAAATCTATATTTTGTTGCCCTTTTCTCTCTTATCCTCTTTCTTTTCTCTCTGACGTTTTTTCTCTTTCTCTTTTCTTCTTCTTCTTCTCTTTTTATTTTTAAACTTTATTTATTACTTTATTTATTTATATATTTTTCTCCCTTCACTCAATTTTATGTTGGCACTTCTTTCTTTTCTTTTTTCCTCATTTTCCTCTTCTTCTTTCTCTACATACCCCTAATTTGTCTTTCAATGGTGGTCACCGTATTAACATCGTGAATACATTTCTGTTCAGTGCTTTGTGTGTTGTACCTGGTCGTGTTGTAGTTCGTGCCTTTAAATCAATGTAGGAGAGAGAACTACATAACCGGACACCTGGAGAAGAAAGACCATGGGCAGAGAAAAAAAACAGCCCGCATACGACAGACAGGCAGGTATCACCAGAAAAGGAAGTAAACGAAATAGAAGCAGAAATAAGCCTGCCAGAGAAAGAGTTCAGAGAAATGATCATAAGATAGATGAAAAGAATGGTGATAAAATTGACAATGTGAGTAAGAGACAAGAGGAAATGAAGAAGAACCAAGAAGAAATGCAGAAGAATCAAGAAAAAATGCAGAATAATCAAGAAGAAATGAAAAATGACATCACTCATATAAAGAACTCAATAGAAAGCATTAAAAGTAGACTAGAAGAAGCAGAAGACTGCATCAGTGAGCTAGAAGACAAGTTAGGAAAAAATACCCAAGTACAGCAGTTTCTAGAAAAAAAAAATTAAAAGCAAGAGGAGAGCCTAAGGGAACTTCGAGATAACACGAAACAAAACAATATCCACATAATCGTGGTTCCACAAAGAGCAGAAACTGAGCAAGGAATAGAAAACCTGTTTGAAGAAATAATAACAGAAAACTTCCCTAATATAGAAAAGAAAAAACCCACACAAATCCAAGAAGCTCACAGAGTCCCAAGCAAAACGAACCCCAAAAATCCAACACC